>BSUD01000008.1:137086574-137129291 GCA_033239045.1 Fagopyrum esculentum | reverse complement strand
AAAAAAAAAAAAAAAAAAAAATTTTTTTTTTTTTTTTTTTTTTTTTCGGGACACGTGTCGCCCTGCGGTACGGCCGCACGGCCGTACCGCAATAATGGGCCTTACTTGAATGATACCCCACAAATAAGCTACAATTAAACGTATGCTACATAGAGTTTAATAATGATAAGGTTTTTGAAATCAGTTGCAAAATATCTTGCATATGTTTATTATTCATGAGTAATATTTTTCCTTTATTTTCACTTTGTCCCAAGTGAACCCTTTTAGTGGATAGCTCTATAATTTTGAATATTATTATGTTAATATTTTATTTATTTTTTTGATTATGATGTCTAGCAAAGTGTGTTATTCAATCTAGAATATACATTTGGCACACAATATTATTATTGGAGTAATTATAGCAAATGCACTTTATTAAAATATATTTTGCACTATAAGTTTTAAAGATAAAGAAAAATATATACACGCTTAGGATCAAATGGGAGACGCATGCAATGCAAATTATGCAATCAATGAATATCTTCACATAAAAGATGGCAATGTGGGGATAGGAGTAGGAGAAAAATATAATAAAATTGTTGTATTAGGTATTGATTTGATTTAAACTAATATATAAAAAAAGTTTAAACTATCATAACGGTACCTCGTTTACTGAGTCCGACCAAAGATTGATATATAAATTAGTGTTCACAGGTTAAGTAAAAGGTTAAGACAATTGCAATGAGGCCTATATGACATACTTATTCATCAAGAAACATAAGAGAAAAATCTAGGAGCAAAGTTGTTGTGTTAACTTAGCGTGTGAAAAGTGATCCAGATACTAATCTTTGGTCGAGCTCAATAGTTGATGTATTGTTCTGATAGTTTAAACGATATGGGTACTAAAATTTAGTCAGCCTAAAAGATGGGTATTGTTTGCACAACTTTCTGTTTAAGTAAAAGAAAAACAGTGTGAAGTGGTGAAATGAGTAATATGAATGTGGATACATATAGCAGATTAAGTATTTATAAAAAGGTACTAGAACATAATTTTTTAATTTATAATAAATGATTGATTACAAGGGTAAATAGAATATAAATATGACATCTATATAATATGATTCTTCATATTTTTCATATTTTGTAAACATTTTTGTAAACCGTATGGTTCGATTTCGCTTTTCTTAATAAAATCGTATTTCTAAATATATGAAATATCATAACCTTTATAATAACAAGTGATAAAATATGAGGTAGATTAATGTAAGGATGATACATAGTATAATTTGACGTGGTTTAATGTGATGGTGATATGTAATCGTAAACACTTCTATTTCAGTATCATAAAATAGATTTATAAAATATGATGTATTTTTCATTTTGGTGAAATCCTTATAAATATGAATTTTCAAACTAGTTATGTAAGATCAATTAATATAAAATGAAGTAACTAAATGTAATCTAGCCACTTTTTGTGTGTCTAAAACTTTAGTTCACTATTTTTTATGTGTTTGAATTTTAATTAAAAATCATATATTCTCGAGTTTTCAACTAGTTATCCATAATTTTTTAATATTAACCGAAACTTGAATATATATATATATATATATATATATATATATATATATATATATATATATATATATATATATATATATATATATATATATATATATATATATATATATATTAAAAAAGTCGGAAATAAAAGGTGTTTAAAATGAAAATTTGAGTATAAAATCATGATAGATACGTTACACTATACATGCACGTTATAACTGAGATGAGCTTGGATATATTTTTCGGTCGGATATATATTTTACATTCACGTCACAACAAAGAAAGAGATTAATAGGGTTTCAGGGTCTCAAATGTGATACAATATGGTTGTGTGTACGGGTCAAATCCGTATTACAATTTTTAACTACTTGGTAAAAAAATTGGATAAATAACATTGTTTTTACCCTTTTAATGGTTAGATGTTTTTTTTTCCAAATAATATGAATTTAAATTTCAAACATATTATAGTAATCAAAATAGGGGGTTAATAGACGTACCGGCGAAAATCTATAATTGTCACCCCAACTACGCTATTCGCGTACGTAGTTGTTAGGGTCCACAACTACGCTTTTGGGAACTCCAACTACGCTTCCCAAAAGCGTAGTTGGGGACCTTATCAACTACACACGCGAAGTGCGTAGTTATGATCACTAATAGAGATCTTCACCGGTACATTTTAAAATCAAGTAAAAAAAAAGATAAAAGATGTTAATGAGTCTTAAAGTCAATGTGAAGCCATAGTGGATATATTGGTTCATATAGAGCCAGAAATGCATATGTATAACTTGTAGGAAATTGCTTGGGTCGAGTGAGACATCTTCAAAGTGAAAGCATTAAGAAACCGGTTTTAATCGGTGAATTCACACCTTATTATGTTTACTTTCTTGGTCAATTTATGTCCCTTTCTGCACTTTTATTAAATTAAGACTATTTAGCAATTGGTAGCCCTAATTACAATTTGGATTACCGATACTCAATTGGCGTTGTCACATGTCCGTTTGATTGGAACGGTAAAATGAAAACGAAATGAAATCGGATAAGAGTAAAGAAAAAAAAAATGAAAATTGAAATAATATGATTACTTTCATGTGTTAAAATACCTCTAAACAAATATAGTTTTTTATTTATTCGAAATTATTCCGTTTAGGAATAATTCTTAGTGTTTTTAAACGAGCCTTATACTTATGAAGTGTTGTTACTTGGAGCTGGAGATCACCAAAAAGATAGTGAAAATCCTTTCTTAAACAACCCATTTTTTTTTAATTTTTATAAAACATATATTAAAGATACTTCTAAAGTGAAAAAAATAACAAAACATTTTTCATTTATTTTCTCTAAATCATTTCATTTTAGTTTTTATTTTAAAATTTAATCGTATGACTAATACCCTAAGTTCCTCCATCGTGTGATATTCTTGGGGTATGTTCGATAATTTTGTAAAATATTACAAAACCTCATAATTCTCCTATGGCGAGTTTGGTAAAGCCGAATTATGAGGTTTATAATACTTATTGAAGATGAAAATTATGGAAAACTATGAAATTTTCTTCAGCCTCACACTAACAGATTATGAAAATTGTGTGACATATATGTTTTTATTCCGATAAGTTCCATAAATCTCATAAGCGTCATGCACCGAACACGAATGATCTAAATCGGATCATGGATAAATAGTTCACGTGTTTTCAATTTTACACATAAAAAGGTGCTTGCTTTGATTATAACCTAACTTCTTTCCAACGCAAGGTGAATTAGATCATGTTTTGAATTATTTTTAGTAATTTCTCACAAAATTTTCCCTTTTAGGCCTCTATGTAAATTATCCATCTTTGTCCACTCCAATGAGTCCAAGAAAGCAAAGTAAAACACAAAGGCTAAAATCTTTACAAAAAGCAAATAGTGACCACCCACCCATATTTCTCTCTTTATAAGCACTTTCCTAAAACAAAGACATCATCTTGCAAGCCAAAACACTCCTCACTTCATTATCAAGTCTCAACAATGGACCAATGCATCCCTCTTGGATGGATTCACTATGGCGAAGAATCCTTCCGAACCCGCGATGACCTCACGAGGTTACTAGCCCAAACCAAGGCTGAACTCGAGGCAACGGTTCTTGCAGCCCGAGATGAGATCATGAGGAAAGAAGAGGAGCTTCTTCATATGAGAGATCTTTTAATGGCTACTTTCAAAGAAAGAGATGAAGCTCATCACCAATTTCAAAAGCTTCTTGTTGAGAAGCTTTCTCTTCAACAACAAGTTGCTTCTTTTCCTCGAGCATTGGCCGTAAAAGGTGGAGAGGGTAATGTCATCACTAATGCCGGTAGCTTCTCTTCTGATGAGAGTGAAGAAAGCGTTATATCGGAACAATTTAACGCTCATTTGGCAACACCGTCGTCTCCAACACTCTCCTCCTCTCTTCCTCCAATGCTAGTCGCGACTTTAGGTAACGCTTACTCGATTTCGTTACCAAATGTTACCTAAGTTGAAAGTTTTATTAAAATTAAGTTACATATATAACTTAGTCTTGGGTACCGTTACCTAGTACTCATAAATATTGGTTAACATGTTGTGGTATGATTTATTTAATGTATTATTTAGGAGTTTGAGTTTTTTTTTAAAGCCAATAAATATTTGGAATATATGAAGAGTGTATTGAAAATTAGATTTTTTTAGGAGTTTTTTTTGAGTAATTTTACAAATTTCTTTAAAAAAAAGTAGTATTATGAAGTTTTTAATAGCTTATTGAAAAGTCATATTTACCTTCTATTACACGTATGAATCTTTAGTGATTTAAAAATTATAAAATCCTTTTAAAAAATCCTAAAAAACTGTTAAAAATATCATAAAAAGTTTTTATCGAACACGTCAAACATCATAAGTTACTCTAAATTCATACATGCATGAAAACAGGAAAGCAAAGACCGTTGCCCGAGAAAGGAAAGCTCTTACAAGCGGTGATAGAGGCGGGACCCACACTCCAAACACTAATGGTGGCAGGACCGTTGCCGGAGTGGCGGCAACCACCACCCCAACTCGACAGAATTGAGATTCCACCGGTGACAATACCATCTTCATCTTCGTCTTCACCCGTACAAAGGATGTTAAGTCACCAAGATTCTATTGCCAGCAATAATGGTTGTATGGTCAGCCCTAACACCAACAACAAGAGGGCCCTTGACAGCTTTCATGGGCCTCTTTCTTCACCTAGTTTCTCTAAGTATCAAAGAGTTGTTCAAACTTCTTGACTTATAACAAGAGAAGATAAAAGCTCTTCCACCTTGCCTACTACTTTCTACCAACCATATTATCTTTCGGGTTATTTACATAAAATTGCCCGTTAAAAACTAAAACCGCAGAAAATCGCACTAAACATAACACCGCCGGCTTCAAATCCCTTTTAAGTTAGTGGTGTTTTGTTAAAGAAACGAGTTTTTAGGGCGGTTTTAGGTTTAATGGGGGATTTTGTGAAAATTTGTCTAATTTATGGATGGTTTAGTAATTTTTGAGAGTTTGATTAATCTTCTTCATACAATTATAATTAGTTGTTGAGCATGTATTAAGGAAGAAAAGTTAGACTGATGGGCAGGTCAATGAAGCTGGAAGCCTATGATCAGCTGTAGTGTGATTCGCTTTATATTTGTAAAATAGTTTTTGTAGAGAAAACTTTTGACTTTATCCTAATGAAAAGATTTTATGGGTGGAAAATCAGCATTTTATTTATTTATTTGTTTATTATTTTTGTCTTAGTCACTTGCTCCATCAATAAAATCAAATTGGGCATGTTTGACATTCATATTGGATATGATATTAACATAAAAATTAAAAAACTTAAACATAATGCTTGATATATAAGCATATGTATATTAATTTGATGTGCTAATATACTCTTAATATTAATATAACTTTTCTTTTATATGATAATTTTATATTTTTTTTCCTCTTATATTCTTCTTGAAATGGACTCCTTCCCCTTTTTAATGTTTACCTTGTGGGAATCTAGCTTCGTTTTTAGTTGTCGTGTTCCACGGACAACGTCCTATTCATTTGATTTGATCGGTTTTCTTTTTTTCTCACTAGCTATAAGGCTTGAAAAGAACTGGCTTGGTTGACTCTTTAGCAAGCAACCGATCTATTGTAGTATATCAACCTATTAACGTCGTGATGGAAGACATAAGGTGGTTAAGTCAAATTGTCCACTCAAGCTTGACGGCTTTTCAAGCCAAACCCTTTCTTATTCTACAGTCGAGTTGAGCTCATACAAATTCTACAGTGGCCCATTAAGGTGAACTAACACTTAAGGAGTCTATACCACAACCACTAGACCAACTGAATATTGGTAATTTATCCATATTTAGATATGAATACCAAACATACGGTTATATACATTTATTTGGATGGACAAAAAGATTGTTAGATTTTCTTATATGGGCCTGGGCCCAGTTATGTTTTTGGGCTTCTCTAAAATAAAACCTAAGCTTTTTTGTATAAAAGCAATTATGTATTGGGCCTGGGCCATCATACACATTATTCATCCCTTAATGGGCCTGGGCCCATATATGATCTTGGGCTTTCTAAAAGTATAACTTGAGCTTTTTTATAAAAACAACTAAGTAAAGGACGCAACGCATCTTGATTTACGATCGCTACAAGGCTGAAGATTCACAATCTACACTTTTTTTTTCGAAGAGCCATCGCTTTGTCGTATTATAACCCTAATTTGACTTTATTCTCCCTGAAGCTCCTCTTATTTTGACTTTTTGTGTTTTGTATCCTCATCCAACTCATCTAATATTGATTTCTCACTATCTCGATATATAATATTCTCATGTGGTATGTTATATATTATTTTTCCTTATATAATAAGCCTCCAATGGTGTATAGATGACGTGATATCAGTTTTCCACGGTCCACTTCACCTTATCCCGTTTCATATTAAAATTCCCGTCTTTAACGACAATTACACAAAATCGCCGAAATTTTGGTGAAAATTTTTAAAAAATTTAATTCGGTATGAAAAGCCGAAATCTTTGCTCTTAAATTGACTTCCAATAAGCTTTCATTGCAAATCATGAAGATCGAAATTGATGGTGACAGTTGTTCATCAACACACTCTAAGGTCTTTGGAGTTGTTTGAGGGACGTTGAAATAATTATATCTGCCTCCATATTTGATATTTGCTTCTTTGGTAAAAATCAAATTATACATGTCTTCATAGAAATCCATTGTTTTGTTGATTGGTTTACATTTGAGAATCTCGACACAAATAACAATTATTATGACGATTTCAAACTCGTGTTATTATTTACAATCATGTTTTAGGTTGGATTACCTTCAAACAAGTAGATCAACCTAATCACTTCTCTATTATTAAAAAAAATATTTTAACATTATTCAACCTTAAAAATTAAATATTTACATTTATTACCTATCATACTATTACTTATTTTATATTCCAACTATATCCTAACGTGTTATTTTCAAATTTGCACCAATTCAACCAAGAAGTCAAGAACAATTGTAAAAATAAGATTTCATACAAGTTGAATTTAAAGCGAACCGGTTCGACAAAGTCAAGAAGCTGAGCGGGTTCGGGTCGACCGGTCTAGTCATCTTGAAAGTCGAAACACAGGTTCTAAGAAAAGCATACCGGAACTCTTTTGTGTCCCAAGCCTGGGTGTTTCTCTGTCAGACCTCCCCTCAAGAAAAATTCCTCTTTCTCCGTCGGCTTTACCGTCGGCTTTACCGTCTTCCCGGTGGCGCCGTCGACCTCTGCTTCTCTCAGCCTCATTACCGTCCTGTCTACAACCGCTTTTATCATTTACCGTTGCTTAATTACGCATAACTCTCTCCGCAAATTCGCTCAGATCTGATTAGGTACCTTCGGAATCTGTTGCTACTGTATCAGGATTTCTTCATGTAATTCGTTGAATTTGATTAGGATTCTCTGATTTCATTTCGCAATGCAGACTTGCTAAATTCATTTTAAGTTTCTCTTCTTCCGAATCGCCGGAAACCCCTATTTTTTGCTGCAAATCTTGTCCGGCGCCTGCAGTGATGAATTTGTAAGTTATTTGATTCGATTTTCTGTCTTCCAGATTTGTTATCCCTCTATACTTCTATGTTCCATTTTTTGCTGGAGCAAGTTCTATGATTTGATTCGTTTGCTGAAAGGATAGGTTGGGAGGTCGAGAATTCTTATGAAAATTGTACAATAAATACGCAGCCTTTCCATTTTCGTGTTTAGCTTCCCTGGAATTTATTACCAGAGCTCAATCTTTTTTTTTGGTTTGGGAGTTAAATGTTTGTTTTTTGGTTCATCGTCATATGTTCGGATGCCAGTATGCCTCTATCTATCTGAATTTGCTTTTGGTTGCATTGACAGTCGTGACATTTTTTTGGTAAGGGAGCCATTATACCTATGTTTGAATGGCTTCAAAAGTTGGAACAAGCATGCGTAGTTCATTTAGTGCTACTATTTCTTCCACTAAGTAACAGTTCCTTTCATAACAGCAAGCTTGTTTTGATATCTGGACCTCCTACAAACTTTCTTGGTCAGGTGTATTTCTGCTTGTTGAGCTGAATAATCTTGTTTCATCTGAAAGTGAGTTTCTTGCGTTACAGTTGTATCTGCTTGTCCTCAAACTTTTCATTTTCTATGTGCATCTTACCTTTGAATGAGTGAATGCTATTGCTGGAAACAATTTCTTTATTGCTAGAATTATACCTTATTTTCTGATTCTTTCCACGTCTTGTTGTAATAAGGTTGCCTAAAGGCCGCAGTTTCCCTGGTAAAGTGCTACTGACACGGTTGACAGACCCTTTGGATAACTCAGGATTGCATGGATCTCCTAGGGAGTCTGAAAGGAGCCCAGCAGAAAATGATGTTGGGTCTAGTCAAGAAGGGGAAAGTTCTGAGAAGGCAAGCTACTGTGTCTTAAAGTAGCTGTTTTGTATTGCATTCAGCATTCAATTACGTGAAATTATGGTTTTTGATCTTTTAATACAGGACCAGTCCCCGGATACAAATAGTCCCATCACTAATTCCCATCAAAACAAAACATATACAGCCGCATCAAATGTGGATAATAATTTAAGAGATTCCCAAAAAAGCATGGTCAGCACAACAGCTGCTGATTCTGCAAGGGTTATGAAGTTTAAAAAGGAACTTGCTACGCCGACTGTCAATTTGGGTAAAGACATTCTTCCTTTCATTTGTTCCTCAATAATCATATTATATTGGTAGAGCACTTTTCAGGCCTTATGGTCTTCTTTGAATCACCCCTCTTGATGGATAATCTAATTTCAAATGTGCCTTTTGAATTCATTTTAGCAGAACCATTGAATTCATTTTAGCATAACCATTCTATTATGGATAGGTATTAATTTATTCCGATATCTTCTTCAGTAGGTACTAGGTAGTTTACTTGTTCTTGCTAATTTACAAGGGTTTGATTCCTGTCTTGAAAATTTTCTATGACATGAAAAGGTTCGATGCAAATCAACTTTTTCTGGTGTGTGTTTGCAACTGTATGCTGGAATTTTCTCGAAGATGATTCTGCCTGGATGTCTTTTTGCAAGTTTTGTTTAACTCTTTTGAATATGTAGAGCATCCTCTTACCTTTGAGGAAACAGACTTAGCATAGGATATTAAAGAATAATTTGATACAAACTCAGCTAGAAGTTATACTAGATTTAATTATTTATGTTTATTTTCCATCTTTTTCAGTTACTTTCTTCAACTTCCCAACTACCTCCATATTTTCCATTACTTTACTTGTTGTTTTTTAGAACTTGCGTCTTTTTTTATATTACGAGTTCATTATATTGTTTAATTATTATGAAAGGAGAAGCTGCAGGTTTTAATTCTTCGGCTTGATTATCAAAAAGGTACTATAGAACTGAGGATTCCTCAAATTGTATCTTTGCGAGATTTTGGCACTCAATTTCTATCCTTTTTATTTCCATTCCTGATTTTCAATCAGAATAAGCCATGAAAGACAGTTTATTATAAGTTGTACTGGAAAGAAAATCCTTATAAGCTGTTAAGATTAGCTCTGGAGAACTGGACCTTGTCTATCATTACACGTCATTTACACCAGATGAAATTGGCCCTTGGATCTGAAGTTCCGAAATTCAGCGTATGTCAGTCAGTCAATGTCAGGGGTCTTGTAACTCTTGTTAATTTATGGGTTTCTTGTTTCCTTTTTCTTCTAATATATGTACTCTGTAACGAATACTCTCAGTTGAACTCTGGAATCTAGACAAGCTTAGCTTCTAATATATGTACTTTGTGTATGAATACTTACAGTGACAATGCTATGATGATCAACTTCATTTTTATTTTGTAATCTAACATGGTTATGTTTCTCATTTTCGTTGTCTTTTTTTTAATAGACTGTAAGTAATCTTTGCACCTTGGAGTTGTTAATTTAAATATAGTTCTAATGATTTCTTTCATTTTTGGCTATAGTTCTAATGATTTCTTTCATTTTTGGCTATAGTTCTAATGATTTCTTTCATTTTTGGTTTCTGTGCACTAGAGAAGCTGCGGGGTCTGGCTTGGAATGGTGTGCCATCGTATATGCGCCCCACCATATGGAGACTTCTCCTGGTGAGTGACCTCATTTACATTTAAACCCTAACAAAAAATTTTATCCTATTTACACTAGCTAAATTTTAGTGTGGATTTTGAATAGATTTATGTTTGCTCATGATGATTGTTAAGTTAGTTAATATATGGTGTTGGTGTGTACGGTTTAAAAGTAGATGAATATAATTTTGGAGTTTGGAGCTTAAACATGAACTGACCACAGGGGTATGCACCACCTAATTCAGATAGAAGGGAGGGAGTTTTGAGAAGGAAGCGCATCGAGTATCTTGACTCTGTCGCACAATATTATGATATTCCTGATAGTGAACGCTCCGAGGATGAAGTCAATATGCTTCGTCAGGTAAATCTAGAGCTAATTTGATTAGCAATGTCATATATTTCCTTGTCTGTGCTGGCTGAGCACTCATTTACTGCTTTTCATATCTTTGTAGATTGTGGTTGACTGCCCTAGAACTGTACCTACTGTAACTTTCTTTCAGCAAGAACCCATCCAGAAATCCTTGGAGCGAATCCTGTATACCTGGTTTGTACCTTCTTTTCTACCTGATTATGACTGCTTCTATATAAAGATATTCTCCTTAAAATATAAATTATTTTTAGCACTTTAGGATACAAGGAAAAATAAATAAGGATCATATGGTTCAGTCACATATATAACATGCTTAGAAGTTACAAGTTGAGGGTTTGTTCCTTTTACGAGTGGACCGGACCGGGGGAGGGGGATAATATTCTTTTTTGTCTTCTAAAACGGGAAGAGTAGTATTCTTTTATTACTAATTGTGTTTTTTTCCCTTTTTATTGCTACAGAAACATATTTCAAGTACTTTCTCAATTTTTATGTTATGGATTTAAAACATTAATATCTTATTGTTATAATTTTTTCCAGGGCAATCCGACATCCTGCAAGTGGCTATGTTCAAGGAATAAATGATCTAGTTACACCTTTCTTTGTTGTCTTCTTGTCAGAATACCTACAAGGAGAAGTAGAGGATTGGTCAACCATGGATGTACCCCAGGAAAAAATGACTGAAATAGAAGCTGACTGCTATTGGTGTCTATCAAAATTACTTGATTGTATGCAGGACCATTATACTTTTGCTCAACCTGGAATCCAAAGGCTTGTGTTCAAGCTTAAGGAAATAGTTCAAAGGATTGATGGTATGCCTCTAAACTTTAGCTTTTTTCAAGCTTCTTTCTCTGTTCACAAAAATTGCTGCAATCTTAGTCTCTAAAATATCAGAGTAAAGTGTTAAAAGAAAAAATAAAATGATCAATTCAAATATAAAAAAATCAACCTCAAAGTAGGAATTTTTTTTAAAAGTTCCACCTGTAAACACCAACTGCAGTTTTAATTCATATAGACATCGCCCCTGAAGAACCAAACCAAAAGGAAACAGCTCAATCAAGAAAAAAGAACTCCTCAATCCATCTCCATCATAGAGTCAATTATTAAAAGAAAAGAATTTGGTCACTTTGATCTGTATTGTCTGTGACATCCTTATTTCAGCATTCTCTTATGCTTCTCTGCTTTGGTTTCTTGTATATATATAAGCTTCCTTTTATGCATGCCAATCATAGTTGGACAGATAAGAATCATATCTTTTCTAGCTGCTGCTGGTATCCGCTTAAATAAACTTTTGATTGTTTTCCTGCATTTCACGTATACCAACAAATGCAACTATTGATGCAGAACCTGTTTCAAGGCACATGGAGGAACATGGGCTTGAGTTTCTTCAGTTTGCTTTCCGTTGGTTCAACTGTCTTCTAATCCGTGAGGTTTGGGAACTTACTGTCCGGTGCCCACTAGCTAAAGTTGATATAGTTTCTACACAAATCTGCTATAATCTATACTAGAACAGTTACACATGCCTTGTATCATAAAGCTCTTACTTCCTTGCAGATTCCGTTCCACCTGGTTACTCGTCTTTGGGACACATACCTTGCTGAAGGTGATGCTTTACCAGACTTCCTTGTCTACATTGCTGCTAGCTTCCTTTTAACGGTAACATAAACTTCCTCAAATCCCTTTATCATAAACCCGACATCAGTCCTGACCCATGATTCTTTTCTCAGTGGTCGGACAAGCTTCGGAAGCTTGATTTCCAGGAGATGGTTATGTTCCTGCAGCATCTTCCAACTCTTAACTGGACAGAACAAGAACTAGAGATTGTGCTTTCTCGGGCATACATGTGGCATACAATGTTCAACAGTTGTCCGAGTCACTTGGCTTCCTAAGAAGTCTTTTTCGCCTTATTTCTTACCTTTCGGCTTGTAGTTACCTCCGAATCATGGGCCTGATACAATGCCTTGTAACATCCTTGTATGTCTGACTGTCGAGCATAGTAACGTTATGAAGATGATGGAGAACTAGGTAGCTCGGAGAGTTGTATGACTGTCGTTGAAATAACTTGGGTCGTATTTTGCATAGCTTGTAATTTGAAAGTACTTGTGTTTTCAGTTGAGGCATTTATATTCTAGGTATTGTTACTTATATGCTGGTGATTAGTTGATGTTCTTTTGAATGTATTTCACTCTGAAAAATAGTTTAAATTTTGGTCGAGTGTATTTACAGAATTTTCAGTGGAGAATCCGTTTTTGCATTTGCAATTTTGCATATTGTATCGGAGAAGGCAAATTTAAATCATTTCATGAGTAAATTTTCAGCGGTTCAAATCCTCTAAAACTTGAACACAAAAGATTAGTTACATTTGTAGACGGGGTTAAGTGTAGTGTACCTTGTTCCGGTACGGAAATAGAGAGAGTTGTCGTGAGCACGTAGAGTTGTAACAATAATTTTACCAAACTGGAATCTGACTTCTCAAACCCAATGAATACTACTATCGAGATTGCAATTCGTACCCTCATGGTCACTACGACTACACATGGCGTATGCGTAGTCGCTCGTATAAAAAATTCCGACAAAAATAATAAGGTAAAATGACTACGGCAACGCGTAGCCGTAGTAGGGTTATTAAAAACAGAAATTGTTTACGTAGTTGGTAACCGTGTACCCTGATACGTATAGCATGAAACCGTGGTACGAATAGCAATAACCCTGCTGTATCCGCAATGGAAACAAGTTTTGAGGAAAGAATTACTGATGGCTGCATAGACAGGATGTCAGCTGTGTTTCAAACTGCTTTAGTGGGCTTTACTTTATAGAAAGAAAAATAAAAAAAACTGGATTGCTGCGGTAAACATATTCCTCTATAATTAAGATAACCAATATACAACAGTGCATACTAATTTATTTCAAGAGAAACAACCAAAAGGAGATTGTTATCTACAAAATTACAAGACATTTTAGCAAAACACAAACTTCAGAAAAATTACAGAAGACATTTTAGTTCAGCCTTTTTGATCAGGAAGTTCTTTCACTTCCAGTCCAGCATGTCCAATAACCACAGGACCTCCTGCTCGGAATTCGCAACATCACAGAAATCCATCTGAATACCAAAGACATCAATGACTCCTTCATTCCCATCATCCATAAAAAGCAAAGAGATCCAAGCCCTGATGCCTGAAACAAAAGGGTAGACAGGAGAGAAGTCGAGGTAATTGAATGCAAGCGCCCTGTAAGCTGTACGATCAATGTAATCAAAGCATGCCCTATTGATTATGCACGCAACCTTGTTACTGTCCTTACGGCCAACAAGAACTGAGACGCTCACAGTTTGACTCAGAGGTACGCTAAACCTTGGATCTACTGGTAGAGTCATCTTGTATTCTGAACCAGCTAGATGAAACCGCAGCATTTCAGATATTCCTTCTTGGGGAACTTTTATGCCAGTTTTTAGTACAAGCCCTGGTACAACCTCAGAAAATATTAGTTGATTTTCAGCCCAGATGTCAATGTAGAAGTCCAGGTCGTCGAAGGACAATCTTGGAGGAAGAAGAACCTGACGCTGCCTGCGTCTGTAGAAGGTGGTATAGATCTTGTAGTAGGTCATATTAGGAGGTGGAGGCCTTTTACAAACCGAAGGCCATTTCTTGGAACACAGGCATTTCCAGAAGAAATCATCTCGAGCAATCTCTCTCCAGCTTTTACATACCGACATACAAGATGCAAGGTCTGTGCCCTCAAGGAAAGGAAATATCACTTTCAGAACTTCGTCAGATACCATCCTGCAAATACAATGCTGGATTTTCAGGGTACAATAGGCGTTGTTCACACAATAGTAATCTAAGAATGAAATAAAAATCCTTGTATAGCAATAATATCACAGCAGGCACATGAGTAGGCTCATGCCGCTCATATTTAGAGGCCTTAAATCTAGAAGTCTGTGCATCAAATCGCTATTGTCTAACATTCTAGTCCATGTACGTATAGAACAGGTGAGCATTAAGGATAATAGGTTATACAGTTCTACAGTTCTACTCCAACCAATAGTAGGTAGTACCTCACAAATGACAAGTCAGAAGATAGTAACCATGTGTAGACATCTAATTAGGCTCAAAGGCATAGAATTTTGCTAAAGATAATCAGGCAATCTCATTTGGATGCATCACATAACTTCTTACACTTATCTTTCTGCTAAAAAACATTTGCATGTCATGAAGGCGAAGTAGAAATCTAAAACGACTAGACAACACTCTATGGTAAAATATGAACAGAACCAGTGCAAGGTTTCTCATGCCTAAGGCAAAAAAGCACATAGTAGACTGAATCAACCATCAGACATTTTAATATTCATGTGGGTGGAGCATTAGCAGAATAATCAACTGGATTGAATATCGCCAATACGTATACCATTACCATAACAGGAAAGTCTTTCAAAACTCAGCAACAAAACACCACAACAGAGTTACAGAATAGGACCAATAGGTGATGAAGTGTCTCTCTGAAGCTTAGAATTAACAACTCAAAATGAGGTTCTCTGAAGAGATTATAGCACAAAACAAAACTTTCTACTACATGCAAAGGCTGCAGACCTGAATTTCCATCAAAGTTTATGAACAATACAAATGTAATTTCAAAACTGGCTACGCGAAATGATGCAAATGGTATTTCAAAATTGAGTATAGAAGATTGAATCCTTGATCGGCATTCCCTTGGCACCCCCAAGTAATCTAAGTTGAAGGTTATTTTAAAAATGTATTAAGAAACACTGTGCTTAAATAGATGTAGTTGCGGGTCTTCTCTTTCGAAAAAATAAAGAGAAGGATGCACTGAACTACTGAAGTGCATCTTTGTGAGGTGCTAACAAGGTCATTCTTATCATCAATTGGACAAATTCCTATATCGTCCTTAAGAAATCAATCTACTACAGTAAAACAAAAAAAAAAAAGGCGTTCAAACTTCAGTTAACCTAAGGAACATACCCAAGTGATTGCGTTTTGTTTGATCATTAGGCAGTGTAACACGCATGAGTAAATGGGAGATCACTTTGATACGTGCAAATTCAACTTAAACTGCAAACATGTTGTGTTTTGAGTGTAATTGTTATGATGTCCAGTCCCACATAGCTCCTTAGTAGTAAAATGAGGCAGTGTAATAGACATAACTAAATTGGGTGTTCACTTCGATTAGCGTTATATACTGCAATGAAGGAGGAAATATACAATATACCAATAATAACATGTACAACCCTTTCTCAAACTTAAGCAGAAGAAATTACAAAATTCAGCAAGCGTTCATAAAAAATTCAACATTAGGAGCACAAAACATGCATTTCAAAGGAAACAGGAAGGTAGAGAAAACCTTTCTTGCCAACAGTATACCAATCCTTAAGCTTGACTGTTGTAGAGCCCAGCAAGCAATCACCTGGATCAGAAATTAAGCTCCAATATTGTTACTTGCCGCTACGAGAATTACGTCATAGAAAATACTTAAGTAGTCAAATCCCCATCACGCTAACCACAGTCACAGAAAACCTAACCTCCTCCTAACTTCAAATTAGGCTTAAAAAAGTAGTCTGATGGAGGAAAAAACATATAAGGGTGTGTAAACAAAATTGATTGCCCTAACAGAGAGGAAGCAAAGGGTAACGACAATCGAATGCGTGCCAAACACCCAACGTAACCTTCAAATTATTCGCATTAACAGGCCATTAGTGTCAATGATTAAGCCGATCGGCGAGGCGTTTCATAACCAAATCATAGACCCAATGAAGATATTCTACGTTGATTTAAAAGTCAAAATCAAACCATAGACCCGATGAGTCGAGTTGCTACCAAATACAAAGAAAGAACAATTGCAAACCCTAGAACGGAATTTAAAGACATTGAATGCAAATTTTGAAGGGAACGAGTAAATGTTACAGAAATTGAGACCTGGTAAAGAGGAAGACTAATGATCCCTTAAAGTGTGAGGGGAGATTCGGGGTTGTGACCTTCCATGGATTGAAATTCGGAAGCGACAGAAGACCAGAAAGAAAGTGATGTGTATATGCGAAATACCGGCCCGAGGATCTCCGTTGATGATTACCTGCTCCCTGTAAACTACAAGTATGTACGCCCACAGATTATAAAAGAGTAAATTACACTAAATCGCCTATAAATAAGTTATTTTATAAAACTATCCATATAAAATAAATTATTTCTGAATTGTTATATTATGGTTGATTTGATAATATTGAGTTATACTTAATGAGAAAAAACAATTCTTGAGAAAATAATTATTTATAATTTAAGCATATAATGATGTTTGTAAATAAAAAAAAAGATATTTTTTGTCATTTAATATTTGAATAAACCGGCAATTTAAAACCAAACGATCAACTCAAACGCACAATGAGGGCGGACCTTGGACTCACCACGAGTGTGCCTGGATGCCTCCCACTTGCACCATGAGTATGTATGGATGCTTTCCACTTGCACCCCGAGTGTGTCGGGACATATTCCTAAAAATGCTTCCCGCGTAATTATAATTGTTGCTTCAACGTTTCGAATTTGCCCGAGTTCTGACATATGATCATTGAGCTTTGGTCGCAAATGTGGTGTGTTAAAAATCAAATTCAAAGTTAGAACCAACTAGTAGAATTTTGAATGTTGCACCAATGTCCCAATTTTGACAAGTTCTAACACGTGTGGTGCATTCTCTTTGAGCTTGTGGGACGCATATGTAGTGTGTCGGGATGTGACTCAATAGTACGAATGGGAGATGACTTCGGAACGGATTGGGAATTGGGAATAACTGAAGTTGTGGAAGAAATAGCAATCTCGTTAAAAATATTTAAAAATATTAATAATGAAAATTACCATAGTTTTTTTCATTTTTAAATCTCAATATCATAAAAAATTGTAAAACAATCAAAAATTAAAAAGCATTGCTTTAGTAATCTAATATGCTATCTATCAACATGATTGTTAAATTCGACTTTATGTTGAATTTTCGTGGTTATCACAAATTTTATATTAACCATCACGTAGAAAAACTAATTATTTTATTAATCGTCCGATACAACTAAATATCGTTAGAGATTATGTAGATTTTGATATCTCATAAATACTTTAGGTTGACCATATTTATAATATGGTCCACTCTAATTATATTTCTTAAAAAAAATGCAACACTAGGTGAGGTTAGAAAAAATTTGTAGAAACAATCCATGTGTTATCTTTGAATTGATCTCAAACCACTTGTTTCATTGTCTAGGGGAAAAATCATCAAGGCCCCGTTTGGTGGTGTCTTATTATGGAGATGATAATATTAAGTTCATGTTGAAGGACATGAAATGAGGGTTGAAGGAGACGAGGTTAAGCGATTTTCTCCGGCCGCCTCCTCCTCCAAACTTAATCAAAATTTATTCCACTAGTACTCCTCATACCTAGGGTTGAGTAGAAGTTGGTTTGGTTCGGTAAACCGAACCAAAATCGCAATTGAACTACAGTTAATCGGTTCATTATATTTCGTGTTGCGGTTCGGTTTGATTGCTGAACCAAACCGTAAAATGCGGTCCAAACTGCAAAAACTGCAACCAAACTGCAAAAAAACGCTAAATGCGGTTGATTTGCAATTTGAACCGCAACCGAACTGCAACCAGTGCGGTTCACCATAACCAAACCGCAACAAAACGGTTCGGTTTGTGGTCCATATTTTATAGGTTTGCGGTTCGGTTTAGTTGCGATTCGTGCGGTTTTGGACCGCACGAATTGGGTTAAATAAACTCTTTTTTAAAGGGTTTTTGTTTTATATACCCCTCTAATTTTATCCTATATATAATTCCTCCTTATGAATGAAAGATTGGGTTAAATATGAGTATATTTACTAAATGAATTTATGTTATGGACACTCTTAATAGAATAATGAAGGTAAAAGACTTGATTACCCATTTACCCAAAATTTTTTTGAAGTAAGTAGTAAAAAGTGCCGCCACACTAATATCAAAATTATTACCTCTTAAAAAAGTATAACAAAAGATTTACACCGCAAAAACCCTACTAGATGGGTCACATTGTCACACTAGTCGAGTGAAAGGACGGTTATTGTACAATTCAATCTTAGAAAAAATAGTGTCAATATTTTTAGATAGTTTGATAAGATAAGACTATACAAGAGAAGAGGAAACAATATTCTTAATATGTTGCCAAACAAGGTTTTGTGTGGTGTACAAATCAAATAATGTAGACTATAATACATATAAGAAGATTATGTTGAGTACAAAAAAGCTTAAATTTGTTAACATGGAGATGGACGGTTTGCGTGTTGTATAAATCATAGACACTAAGCTACTACATGTGACCTTTCTTTGGGTGGTGTGATTAGTTTGAAATTAATTTGATGCTAATTAAATTAGTGGTTGTAATAGGTTGTGTTTGGTATAGACAAAAGGACCTCCAAACAAAGGAGGTAATTAGGTGGATGTGATAGTCTTGTGTAGTGATGTAAGATCTTTCAAGTGTTAGTCCATAAAATAATCTTGGGTTTGAATATTAGTGATACGAGTCGAACTAGGGTTGTCATACGAGTCGAACTAGTTAGGTTTGAGTTGGGTTTGTTTTGTGGGAAGCTCGAATTGAGTACGTTTATTTTTTTCTAAATGAGTATAACGTAACACATTTTAAAGCTCATATAGAATTTATACTCAATTCGTTTACAAATGGGCTTGAGTATGTCAATGTCCGACTAAAATAACACTATAGTAGAGCGAGGGTCGTGTGCATAGAGGTGTACATGCACGTTAGATCCAAACCCGATACATAAAACCGGTGAGGTTTCATTATAAAATCAAATGATAATATGTAAAGTAGCTCACCGACCTTATATACTAGGATCAAATTGTCACCATCTTTCGATGTGAAAAGTTATCATCTCCGACAAAAGTTATAATAGTTGAATATACACATATTTTAAAACTTGTTTAAAATTTAAGTTCGTCTCGCTAACCCGAGTTTAATCATGTCAATACTCAACTTGTATGACACCTTGCTTCAAACAAGACCACAAATATTTGGTATAAATAGTGAGCAAACATCATTCAACTTATTGTGAAGCTATTTATTATATAGATTTTAAAAAGCTCAAGTGAGTAGCTTTTATAGATTATTGGCTAACTTTTCAATTATTTTGTTCCAAAATATCCCTATAGCTCACACTACCTTTTATTATTATATTGAAACAATTTGGTTTACTATGTTTTTTTTAGTTTTGTATTTAGTAAATGTACCCCTTAAAAGAAGAGTGTGTAGAGTTTGAGAATAAATACCAAAGGTTGGGGTATATTTACTTAATTGAAACATTAAAAAGCCTAGTTCTTACGATATTTTTTCAAAAAGTCCTAGTTATCAAAATTGTCCTTTATTATTTATTATTTTATAGTTAATTTTATAGTAAATTCACCATAAAAATTTACCTATAAATCTCCATCTACCCAAACCCATATTCCATTAAAATTTCATATTTTCCACAATTCAAAACCCTACTAAAAAAATTAACCTAAAACTAAAACTACCAAAAAAAACTTTAAGAAACTGAAAAGCAATACCAAACAGGGCCTTAAAGGTTTATTTCTCATCTCAAGATGGTCGTCGAAGATCCGCTGCGAAAGAGGCGGCTGGGACTAGATCATTATCATTATCGAGTCGATAAGATAATTGGAACTACTACTCTTTAAAGCTATAGGAGCTAGCTGAAGCGATGAGGCTTCTACTATTGGAATAATATCTACGGAAGGCGGGGTTTAGGAGAGGAACCGCTATTCCTCAATGCGGAAAGAGAAAATACCGGATTGTCTACAAGAACATATCAAACGCCAATTACGATATCTCTTCAATATCGGGAGAAAATCTTGATGTACATATATTGTATACGTCATTATGAACATAACTAAAGTTTGCTAGGGCGCCAAACATTACTATTGGCCAGTGTGAAATGAGGTGAGCTAAAAGCACAAAATAGTTTTTATAAAATAAATAATAATATATGATAAATCAAATTTGGCTAATTTTTAACTTTATTCGATCTCTTGTTCGTTAGAAAAGAGTCCTAAAGATGAGAGTTTGATGTGACGAATGTCCTAATCATTAATCAAACTCATAGTAAAGTCACTTTCTCAAGTCTCAACCTCATTTTCTACCTTATACAAAAATATGTCCAAAATATGTTAATATTATTTACCCAGGGACTTTTACGAAATTATAGAGAGTTGCACATGAAAGTTTTTATATCCACAAATTACCACTAGCTTTTAGAATATGAAAACGAGGAGGGGTGACATCATTATTATATATTTTTTTAATTATAAAAGGAAGATTTTAAAAAAAATATATATATTATTAAAATCTATAAAAAAATGCAATCAGTTAGGTCCTACTCCATAAAACGAGATTTTTGAGTAGTTTAATCTTTTTGAGTAGCTGTAGTTTTTTTGGATAAATTTGTTTTTAGAGTTTTAAAAAATTTTGTAAATTTCAAAAATTTAACAAATAATCTAATTGATGTATGGTAAAAGTAGATTTGTGAATAGATTTGTATGGTAGATTTATCAAAAAGACTAAAAAGGATAAAAATATATAAATTGCTAAAGATATAAAAGAGGGGTAAAATTGTTAAAATTTTGATAATCTACTCAAAAAACTATCCTAAAAAGTTTTTTCAAATCACACAAAAAAGCTCCTAAAAAAGCTCTTTAAAAATCTAATCTCCTCGAAAACCTATTAGCCAAACACCATTTAACTTTCAAAAAGTAATAAGAAACAATTTGGTTTACTAGGTTTTTTCTAATTTTGTGTTTAGTAAATGTACCCCTTGAGAGAAGAGTGTGTAGAGTTTGAGAATAGATATAACAGGTTAGAGTATATTTACTTAATTGAAACATTAAAAAGCCTACTTATTACTATAGTTTTTCAAAAAAATCTAGTTACCAAAATTACCCAAAATATAAAGCTCTACAATAACCTACGCAATAATTTTCGCCGAACATGACCTTAGTTTGCACAACCTTATGAATGATGATGAAATTTAAAAAAAAAACATTTATAATTTTAAAAATAAAAAAAAAATATTCGCTTATGATTACTATGTTATAAATAAATTGAAAATAATTATTTATATTTTATTAAATACTATCATCAATTTTTAACCTGAATGATTAAGTAAGAAAACACAAAATAATAATATGTGTAATTGACCTTCATAAGTGGACATGTGACACTAAATATGTGTACTAAAAATGTACTTAATTGTAAGTAAACTTTATAACTAAATTATATTCACTAATTATAATTAGCGGAAATAAGCGTAGTGAAAGTAGCAGTGAACCTAAGTGAGAAGCAAGTCGAATTCGGTAGGTACCAATTTGAATGACTTTCATATAACATCACTGTTTTGTCTCTTTCACAATCCCTAACTCCTTTCTTAAGTGTCATTAACATCATTCTAATCTCGATCTGCCAAACTCTTAACAAACTTCAATCACTTAATCTTTTTATAATTACCATCGTTAATCTCACTCTATATATACGCCTTTCACCCTCCTCAGATCTTTAATCATCCTTCAATCTCATAATTAGCTTCAATTTCACCTAATTACATGGAAATCGAAGCAGATGAACGACGTCGTTTTGTTACCTATAGTTCGCCTACAGAAGAAGAGCATCTAGCTCACTGTCTCATCATGCTCGCCGGCGATTCAAGAATTGTTACGCCGCCGCCGACACCGCCAGCCTATAAGTGTGTTGTTTGTAATAAGAAGTTTTCGTCTTACCAAGCACTCGGCGGTCATAAGGCTAGTCACCGGAAGTCCACCACGGCCACGGCTACTGACGTCAGCAACGGCAACGTCGCTTCCGGTGGTGAGAAATCCTCGATTTTCCGTCACGTTTGCTCGATTTGTCATAAGGCGTTTCCGACCGGACAAGCGTTGGGTGGACACAAGCGCCGCCACTACTCCGCTGCGAATACTTCTGTTGTTGTCTCTACCAGTTCATCTGCGAACTCCGGCGTTACTCATAGCGGCGGAGGAGGGAGACGATTGGAGTTTGACCTTAATTTGCCGGCGGAGGAGACTGTGATGGAGATGAAGAGCTTTGATTTGAGGGTGGGAGTCAACGATGATGATATGGATTGTTCCGGTGACCGGAAAATCCAGTTGGCGAGTGGTGGTGGTGGTGGTGGGGCCCGTGATCAAGAAGCGGAGAGCCCTCACCCCGTGAAGAAACCGTCCGTGTTTTTAGCATACACGCAAGACGATTGATTGGATTTTATTATATTTTTAATTTTCCTTTTTGTGTGTTTACTTTAATCCCATACAAAGCTTGGTTTTAATCTTTTTTCATGTTATGATAATTACCATGTAAATTCAAATGGAGAGTTATAAAATCAATTGAAACTTAAACAAATGTACAATTAGATATCAATATTTCCAAAAACAAAATTAACCCATAGCCGACTAACTGATAAAATTTTGATAAAGGTAATCATGTTCAAAACTTATATGTGATAAGTAGTTTACTAACCTTATATACTAGATTCGTTGTATATTTTTATTCCAATTGGAACATTCGATTATCCACATTGATTTGATGGACAATTTTAAACTTTATGTATTTCTCCGCAATAAAATTTGGGCAATTTTGCTAACTGGCCCTTTTTGAAAAATTAGAGTAGTAACTTGCCTTTTTAATATTTCAATTAAATAAATATACCCCAACTTCTTGTATTTATTCTCAAACCTTACACACTCTTCTCCATAGGTACATTTACTAAAAATAAATATTAAGTTAAACTATATATATATATATATATATATATATATATATATATGAAAAATTCCGGTTGGTACCCTTGTGGTATGGGGTATTTCGGATTTTGCCCATTACTTTTTCAGAGTTCGGTTGGTACCCTCAATTTTTACATTTTTTCGGAATTTGCCCAACCATTAAAAAACCGGTTAAACTTAACGTTTCGATCTACTAGAAAATGTGGGAGGTATGATTCAATTTTTTTTTTATTTCATTTCAATTTCCTTTTGTTTCATTTTTTTTATTTATTTCTTTTCAATTTTCTTTTTATTTTTTAATAGAAAACGTTAAGTTTAACCGGTTTTTTAATGGTTGGGCAAATTCCGGAAAAATGTAAAAATTGAGGGGTACCAACCGAACTCTGAAAAAGTCATGGACAAAATTCGAAATACACCATACCACAGGGGTACCAACCAGAATTTTCCTATATATAAAAATCAATCTAAGATTTTTTCTTTATTAAAAAAAATGTGAGTAGTAACGTCAAAGCCATTAGTATGGGATGTGCCATACGTGTCAATGGCATTCAGGGTACGTACGTTACTTGTTCCCCTTACATGAAAGTGTCAATTCAGTTTCACTTGTGGTACAGAAAATGAGATATAAAACACTTGCAAGTTGCAACACACAAATGGACAATAGTTTGTACTTACTTTGGATTAGGCAAAATTATAAATGTTTAATATTAGATCCAAAATTGGAGAAGTTATAAATACTACATTTCACTTGTGATAATGTTAATCAATTTATGATCTAAATCACTATAGTTGAAGAGTTAGGTTGAAATGATTTTAAGGTGTGAAAAAAATTCAACGGTCATGAAAATAAAAATTGTTGAAATTACTTAATTTTAAAAATAGTTAATCTGACGTCGAACACGAAAATCGGTGTGAGTAATTTCAAAGTTCATCAACGATTTCGTAAAAATTAATTCTCTATTTTCGTTTGGATTATTGTATGTTTCGGTAATTGTTTTTTTCTCTTTGGGATGATAGGTTGACCCTATTTCTTTTGGAGGAGTCGTAGGCAAGTGATCGAAGGTCAAATATGAGTTTTTCACTGGTAATTCCCGATAGCTTTCATTTGCACTTTTAGGGCTGGTATGGTCTACTTATTTCTCTCTTTTTGGGTTGTGTGGCGTTTCGACATGTTTTTTTCTTTGATCGGATGTTTGGTAGTTCAAAATTTCGACATTGATGCACGATGTTTATTTGTTTTTCCTTTTCTTTCCTTTTTTGTTTATCTATTTGTTAGTATGACATTAGTCCGTCTTCCGCTATACTACTTTTCGACATGCTATTTTTAATAAAAAAATTCGAAAAACGGTTAGATTGGTCTAACTTCTAGAAGTAATTCAACCTATAACATTATTGCAGATGAGAATAGGGAGTTCGGGATCGTCATAAAAATTTGTGTTTGGGGTCGAAATTTTCAAATACGTTAATCGTTGGCAACACGGTTTATTTATTAATATACACGTCTGACCTGAACTTTGTCAAAAAAATAAAGGTCCAAACTGAAATCTGATATAATCATCTCGAATATGGGATAGTAAATCGAATTTATTTCAAAAAAAAAAAAAAAAATAGTGATCTAGCTAAGTAGCTAACTAGTGTAATGAATATGGGGCTGTGGTTTGTGTGATTGTTAGTTATTGTAAGAGTCTACGGACTACAGCAGCAGTAGTAGTAGGCATGACACGTGGTAGATGCTTAATGCACATGTTTAGCATTAAATTAGTTATTACAACATTCATACGTGGCTCCATTACAAATTTCTGACCCGGTCCAAACGTTCACAAGCTCTTTTACCCGGTCCAAACATTACAAAGTCAATTGAGACTCGGGAATAAGGTAGTTAAATTAGAAAGATTAAGAAAACTAGATTATTTGTGTAATTTTATTAAATTTTGATGATAATAATTATAAAAATTATTGAAGTTAAAATTTTATATTATTTATTTTTTTGTCTGTATTTTTTTTATACTAATCTCATTAACTATTCATCTAAATAATTATCTTCATCTTTAACTTTTCATAAAAAAAACTGATAGTACCACTAAAGTTGTAATTATACCGAATATACAGTTGACTCTTGAAATTTGTGTGTTCGAAATTATATTATTTTTGGTTAATTTTAGCTACTCAAAATTTCAAATCAAATTTGGTATATACTCCATACCAATTTAATTTAGCGTGCGGCTTACCAAATTAATCTATATTAGTTAGGGGTGTGCGCTATGAAATAGACCATTTCTTTTACGGTCCGGATCCGATCCACGGTCTAAGTATAAGGTAAATTCCGAGTCAAGAACATAAAATTTGTGATTCAAACGTAAATTTGTGTTGCCGTTTCATGAAGTAATTAACCACATGCTTAATAGCCTAACACTCATTTTTGTGAAGTTAGAATTTTGTGCACAAAAGAAAGTAAAGAAACTATGACGCTCTTTAGTAAATATGTTTGTATACAAGTAATGGAAAGTGTAGTTGTGTTGGTCATGAACGTCATGAACGTGACTGAATGTGAATTTTATTTCAATAAATCCGTTAAGGCCGCATTTCGTAAGCAAAAACGAGATTTTTGGAAAGATTATTTGACACTAGATTATTTTGGGATTATTTCACTAAAATTATACCCAGTTACACTTGATTATCGATTATTCGAGGGTTATATGAAATAATATTCACTCGAAATAATATCATTAAAGTGATGAATGGAGCCTATAAAAATTGTTCGAGATTATTGCACTAAGAAGTTTTAGAACACGCGTGTTCTTACTAATTACACTAAGAGCCCGTTTGGTTGTACTTCCGGAAACGGAAACGGAATGGAAACGAATCTAGTCTATACGTATATCCTTGTTCATTGAATTTTTTGGAATCATTTCTTGTGTTTTGAGGTAATTGTAGTAGAACTTGATTACTTTTTAATACCCTATAGGAAAACAAAATGGAGGACACCAAGAGTATTTTGCATGAAACCAAAATGAATGATTCTAAAAAATTTCATAAACAAGGTACACATATGGACTAGATACGTTTCCATTCCGTTTCCGTTTTCGGAGGTACAACCAAACGGGGGGTAAGAAGTTTTAGAACACGCGTCTCCTCACCAACTCAACTCGCATAATTCAGTGCTCTCTCCTTAAACGTTTATCATATTTTTAAAACTGAAATAAGAGGTAAAGAAGTGTGCCCGGAACTCCCAATGGCCAATGCTACTGTTACGAATCTTTCCATTTTGTTTAGGTGAAGGTGAATAGCAATTACGACGAGAAAAGTAGATTAAAATTGCACAATTACTTGGTCAGATCGAGCCAAATCTTAACATTATATTACAGACCCGGACCATTAAACCCGGTTTGGTGCGGTCCATCTCCGGTTTTTGCTCAGCCTGCATGCAACACGCCTAGACGGAACTCATGTTGGATGCCGTCACGGTTATAAATCAATATTCAAGAAGTTCATCCCAGCTACTCTTCCTCTTTGCCATGGCGAAGAATATTCTCGAATACCTACTCCCAAACTTGCATTGATCGATCAAGACTCAACCAAACCCTAAACTTCCCTCAATTATACTCTTTCCCCTCATCTTTCGTTATCATTCGGTCGATCAAAACCCTAATTTAGCGAATTTCTGTTTCAAGCTCGAGGTTTCAGGTCTTTTCCTGTTTTCATGGCGAGGAACGGCGACGATTCTTCAACATCTCTGGCACCGGGGTTCCGATTTCACCCTACGGATGAAGAGCTAGTCTCCTACTACCTCAAGCGAAAGGTTTGTGGAAAGCCTTTTCGCTTTGACGCGATATCCGAGATCGAAATCTACAAAGCTGAACCTTGGGATCTCCCTGGTCTCGCTCTCTCTCGATCGCTTCTACACTATCTTCCTCTCGTTCCACCAATTTGTAGTTTTGTTTTGATGACTACTCCCTTTGCATTTGATTGTTTGGGGATGATTTAAGAATATTCCTGTTTCTATTCTATAAAACATGTATGTACCGTACCAGTTGCTGAAGTATACTTGTTTTCAATTGTGGAAACTTAGGTTTATCGAAGCTGAAGAGTCGTGATCTGGAGTGGTACTTCTTTAGTAATCTAGACAAGAAGCATGGCCATGGATCGAGGACTAATCGAGCTACCGTGGAAGGTTACTGGAAGACAACTGGGAAGGACAGGTCCATCCAGCACAAATGCCATGTAGTTGGTATGAAGAAAACTTTGGTCTATCATCGTGGACGAGCTCCACGCGGTGAGAGGACCAATTGGGTGATGCATGAGTACAGGCTTGTTGACGAGGAACTAGAGAAGGCTGGCTTACCTCAGGTTTAAGCAGTCGTACTTGTTTGATTTTTGTGTATAAATTTAAATCTTATATGCATAGTGTTCATTGACGTGTGAATGTTATTGGAGCAGGAAGCATTTGTGCTGTGTAGGATATTCCTTAAGAGTGGTTCAGGGCCGAAGAACGGGGAGCAGTATGGGGCTCCCTTTGTCGAAGAGGAATGGGATGTTGAGAATGAGGTTCCTCTGCTTCCTGATGGAATCTGTGTTACTACTGAACTCTCTGCTGAGGGGAATAATCTTGAACAGGTTTGCCAAAAGTTGATTGCTTCTGCTCAATTACTTCTCTTTTTCATGTTTCTTGGTTTGAATGCTAGTTCGCTGATCGAGCCCTGAAAAATCTAGTGAATTGTTCTGGAAAGGATCTTTACACCTTCAGGAAGGATGCAAATATAGCCTGATTGTCGAATCGTAATGTGATATAGTATCTTAGCATGCATTTCATTTTAAATTTAAACTTATCTAGATATGACAAATAAAGCATAAACCCAGCGTGGTACTGTAATTTCTGTAGGTTATAGATAAGTTATATCTTCCATATAAAGGCCTCCAACACTTTATGACAGTACCTTTTCAATGATATGCTCTTTTTTGACTTTATGGGTATTACAAGTTCGTGTAACCTTGTAGTGCTTACTGTGAATCATGCCAAATATTTGGCCGTAGTAAAACTGACGAATTTTTCAATTCATTGTTTGGTTGTATAGGGTGTAAGCAATAAAGTTGATGAAAACTTTAGTAAAAAAAATGATACTTTTAGTTAGTTGATACATCTATTGAAATTTGTGTCAAATGATAAAACCTTATATTTTAGATTGAGGGATTATTAAATTACCGGAGTTAGAAAATGTAACGTACAATTTATAAAATGCTGGACATAATCACTATAGATAAGAGTTTTCAGTGATTTACTGGGATCTTCTCCGGGAGATCAGTTAAAAATTTTAGCCTTTTGATTCTTAGTTTTGAGAAGACTAGCAGGATGAATTATTGTCTATACCGATTTTATGGGGATCTACTGACTTAAGAATTTTAGCTACCGTGTTAGATGGTCAAGGGTTTGGCAAGTTCTGTCAGCACAGTAGAAAACTCAAAAAAATCTTATGACAGGATGAAATCATGCAAGCATCAGAAGGCTTGTTTGTCCTGTTACCACGTTTAACGCCATTACATCAGCTAGTGTTGTTGGTACACTAGGAATTGTGCTGATGTGTAATTGCTGTGTGACACTGTACAGGGATGCTAGATAGATAGTATACATATTCTGAACACTGATGACTAGGCTCTTATTTGTATTTGCATTGTTTTTAGAAAAGAATAGTAGTTCAGCCTCTTGCAATTGTGTATGTTAGTTTTTTAGTTTGACAAACAAGTGAGAACTTAACGGGGATGTTTTGTACATGGATACATGCTTAGGGGGTACAAATGTAAAAATGTTACCACGTATGTAACGGCATTACGTTAGCTAGTTTCGTTGGTATAGTAGTTGTCTGCTGCAGGATGAAACTGCTGGTTTTATAGGTGGTTGACTAGGAATTGTGCTGATGTGTAATTGCTGTGTGAAACTGAACAGGGATGCTAGATATCATACATATTCCGAATACTGATGATTAGGCTGTTATTCGTATTTGCATTGTTTTTAGAAAAATTAGTAGTTCAGCCTCTTGCAATTATGTATTTTAATTATATAGTTTGACAAACAAGTGAGAACTTAGTGGGGATGCTTTGTACAAGGATTAGGGGGTACAAATGTGAAAATGTTAGCTTTATAGAAAAAATAAATAAGTAATAGCTCAGCTTCCAGCGATTATGTGAAAACGATAATAGTTCAGCCTCTTGCAATTAATCCAATTACTTGTGTTGTTTTCTCAGAAAGATTTAATAGTTCATCCTTTTGCATTTAGGTACTGCTGAAGATGTTTTGTACAAAAATACATGCTTGCTTATTTGCAGGGGATAGACATGCTTTTTTATAGTTGTATCAGTTTGGAGGATGTTATCTTATTTACACGTGTGATCGTAATTACTGTGTTTTTTCAATGCATAGTTCCGTCACAGTCAGTTCTAATGACATGCCATTTGAAACAGAATCACGGTGTAGAAATACCGTCAGAGGATTCTGCTCGTCCATTGGACTTCTATCAAGGAGAGGGTAGCAGTTTTGTTCAAGATCCCAAAAATAATGTTGAGAATGATCCGAAGCCCTTCAGTGGAGTGGATGAAAGCCTGTCTGTTATGCAAGGAAATGACAATAAGAAGTTAATAGATCTTCCCATGCAACCTGAGATAGAAGCAACCAAGAGCAATTATAATGCTCAACCAGCCGTGAGTCACGTGCCTAGTGTTTATCAACCACCTGAAGCAGATTTCTTTGATAATATTGACAGTTTTGATGGATATTTCCTGGAAGCAAATGATCTGTCAGACCCTATCGAAACCCATTCTACAGACTATAAGCTTGATAACCAGATGACATACTTCGATGCAGATGATGATATTGCACAGTATCTGAACTTTGAAACATCTGAGTTACTAGATGTTGATGTTGTTCTTACAGATCTAACTGTTAATAAGGTAACAATTCAAGCACAAACTCTATGCTGCATTTTTCTATTGTCTATGATGATCTTCCCCTCCCCATAAGTAAAAAAAGGATTGGAACTATTGTTACAGCTCCATGTTATTGTTTTGCAGAATATGGACTCGGGTACAAAGAATCTGTCATCAATTTCATACCAATGGCCTGGAGAAACTAATTTTGCTGAACTTCCATCCTCTTCTAAGCAACTCAAGGAGGAGCCAAAATCCAAGTCAGGTAAGGACAAAACATTTGTATTATTTTCTCTGTTGCAAATCATTCTAATTGCATAACCACTTTTTACGCTCAAGAATGAACTTTATTTTGTTAATCAACTTCATGCTATGATTTAGGTCTAAATCAGCTATAAGCCTAGCCTACAATATTGAATACTGAGGTCACTTCTAATTTAGGTCTAAATTAGCTAAAATTATCTTTTCATTAATTCTAATCTGATCAAATTCTATGGGAAATTGCACCCAGTCCAACGTGAACTCATAACCGATCTTTTTAAAAACAAGAAATTGAAATAAATCAAATAAATAAAACAGTAATAACTAAGAATTAGCCTTTGACTAAGGTAATTGTACCAATGCTCATGCTTAATCTTCACTCTTGTTTTGATGCAGATTCCAACTACGCATTCATCAAGCAAGCAAGCCACATGTTAGGAAGCTTACCTGCACCTCCTGCCTTTGCATTGGAGTTCCCTACAAAGGACATGGAAGCCCGGCTTCATGCAGCTGCACAGTCTTCTGATTCAGTTAGCGTTACTGGTGAAACGATCAAGATCCAAAATCCGACAATGAAGAATGACAGTATTCTGCCTTGGTCTTTTGACAAGCGTGGAAACCTAAATGTGCTCGTCTCCTTCAATCTACCACTAGCAGATGACATTGTAAGTTCCAGTGGCCTTCAAACCTTAACTGGTGCGTTATCGAGAAAGATGGCATCAGTTCTATCTCGAAACTGCTTCTACTTTTTCTTCTTTTGGGTAATGGTTCTTGCCATCAGTGCCAAAATGGGGACCTGTATTTAGCCAAGTGGAGCTGCATTGAGACCTACAAATGGGTCACTCGGAGAATCCGGGAAGCCTATGTCCTGAATCATCTGACTCGTACTAAAATACCCCCGACCTTTTTATCTTGTTTCTATCCGAGGAGGAGTTATACTGTAGCTGTATGTTGCTAGGTTAGGCAGCAAACAAATCATCTGGTGTTTCCTTTCCATTTATATAACAGATTTTCATACACTCTATTTAGCTCTCTGGCTCTCCAAGCTGGCAAGCTATTACATATATGGGATGTTACATGTGAAGTATGAGGTTGATACACGATCTTATGTTTTTGGTATCAGGTGCATTTAATTTCAGAATAAGTTGTGGACAGTTTGATGCAACACCTTCAGACCTGTTGGTTTTCTTTGCAGTAGTTTAGCGGCAATTACTTTTTATTGAGCAAGGTAGCTGGCTCATTTGTGATATGTGCTAGTTTAGATATATGTGATGTGTGCTCATGTAGATAGATATCCCGATATTAGAATGAAAAGACTCCTAAGTTATTGTGTTTGGTATGCCATTGGAATGGAAGACTTTAGTCCCTCATCTGTTTACAATTTAGGAATCGGAATGAAAATAGATATGGTTCATATGTGTACCCAAAAATGAATATAGTTCATATATATATATATATATATACACCCTTGTTCATGAATTCCTTGTAGTTTTCCGAAATGAAAATGAGTAAGGTTCATATGTATACCCGAAAATGAATATAGTTTATATATACCCTTGTTCATGAATTCCTTGTGGTTCATAATAGTTGTAGTAAAATTTAATCAATTTCGATACTCTAGGAAAATAAATTGGGATTGAAAATACACTTTGCATGAAAAATGAGAAAAATTATGCTATAGATAAAACTTTACGAATGAACAATGACATATAAATGGACTAGATTCAATTCTGTTTTTGTTGGATTGAAGCCCCTTAAATTATGGTGTATGGTATAGGGCTATAGGCGACAAATGTGTGCTGCTTATCTAAATTATGCCTCAAGACACCATTACATAAAGCTCTATTATTTTACAATCAAGAAAGTAAGTAAATGATTTATTCCGAACAAACCAAACATGCATAAAACATTAGAAGGTAAAAAATACGGGTGGAATTGTATAACAATAGAAGATAAATAGGTTTTAGGAAATGGCACCACCTCCAAAACTATACAAAGCTTAGAATTACAAGAAATTATAGATGTCCAGCAAGGTAGACATAAGAAACCAACGTCAAAGAAATTGCAGATGTTGTTAATGTTGTCGCCTTGTCGGGATGCACTGACTCTCAAGTTTTTTCCCGTCGATGGTTGCGTTCAAGTTCAATTATTTCAATACCACCGGAACGTCCCCAAACTGCCTAGCTCCCCAAACTCATTTAGTTTTGAGAAAATTTGTTTTTCGTGTCTCTCACAATTCTATAAAAATATACAAGTAAATAATTTTTAGAATGATATAATTTTGGAATGGATTATCCTCTTTTCGTATTTTTGGAATCAAATTCTTCATTTACATTAAAATGAAGTATCCCGTAAAATCATTTTCATTTTTTTTTTGAAAGATTGATAAGTAACTCCCAATAACAGTTTTTCCATACATGCCGCTCTACATCCGGGACGAGAATAATTCGTGGCCCGTAAAATCATTTTCATTTTAATTTTAAGTCTTTTCAAACACAAGTTTAGACTGAACCATTCCGATACCGATTTCCAATTTCACAAAAACCGTACTACATGAGCCCCAAGCATTCATTAATATGAGGGCCTGTTTGATTCCAACTCCAGAAACAGAAACAGAAACGAATTTAGTCTCTATGTATATCTTATTCATGAAATTTTATGGAATCATTCTTTGTGTGCTTCCCCACATTTTGTTTCCCTATAAGGTATCAAAAGTAATCAAATTCTAGTATTCTACTCCAATTACTTCAAACAACAAGAAATGATTTCAAAAACTTTCATGAACAAGAATATACGTATGAACTAGATTCGTTTTCATTTCGTTTCCAGTTCCGGAGTTAAAACCAAACGGGCCTTGAATGTGTTCATTTTCACGCTAAACAAATTAACGAGCACAACCAAACTAATCAGCAAGTAAACGTGAACCTAACCCGCGTATATGCCATATTGATTGGCAGGGTTGACGAGATCACTGAATCAATTCTTTTTAATTTTAATAAGCTCACTATGCATTACGAACGTATTAGGGCAGTGATCCGTTAAGAAAATCTCCAGAATCAAACATGTTTTTCATCCAATAAGGAACTCAAAACAAAACTATAAACAGAACCAAAAATGTCATTCACGCTAGAGTCAGAAACTACAACGACGACAACAAACAATCACAAATATTATGCCTATAAGACGAATTCGAGCAAAGATCATGACAGCAACCTATAACCTATTTATCTTTCAAGAACTATTTGCGTTGTCTACCTCTGCTGCCAGAAGAATTTATCTTAAAGCAGTTAACCAAGAAAAGAGGATCTTGCGTGGTGTAACGTTGTTATAAATAATCCGGATGAGCCTCGAAAAATAATCTTAAGAACAAACGAATGACAATATCTTCTTAACACAGCTAAATGGAAGGATCACACACGAATCGTTACCGCTCAAGGCGCTCAGTAACAGAAGATACTTTCTGCATAATCATGTTCTCTGCAGTTTGAATAGCCCTCTGAGATCCAGTGATTGTCACTTTCCTGTGTCAAGGTAAACTTAGAGTAATTATTCGGCTTTTTACTGGAACGGTATCGTATCATATAAAGATGTGGTGAAAGTATACCTATCGGATGTACCGGACATGAAATCACCCTTATCTGAAATCTTAATCCTGGCTCCGCTAACCTGCAAGTAAGAGCGAAATTAGGTAACGAGATGGTAGTAGAGAAATGCATGAAAAAGTTGAATATAGCCGTACTTGACTGATTTCGGATATATTCTTTCCACCGCGTCCAAGGACAACACCAATATGCTCATCTGCAACTCCAATTGTGATCGAGTTATTGCGATCCTCCTGCAGATTACCGATCCATTATTTAGGGCCACAGCTTCAACCAAATAAAAAAGATACTTAACACTACTTCAGTCATAAGTGATTGCAATAATCAATGAAACTGATTTTCAGTTGACATTCTATTATTCATAAGAGAAGTCTACTGAACAGTATTTAATTCCAGCTGTTCTTTTGAAGCTGGAAACATCAGTTTTAAATCTTTTTGATTTTGCAGCAGCAAAAGGGCAACCCCCTTCTCATTCTCTTATATGTAGTTCCTAGCTGCTATTCTCTTCTATGCACAAGAGTCACTTGGAACAATATTTAAACATGATCATGAAGCAACTTACAACGGCCACCCTAGCAATTTACTAAAACAGAATTGTAGAAATAGTATTCAGGAAACTAACTATGAGTTAAATATCTACTAAGGAAATGGGATTGGTCCAAGGAAATGTGGGTTAAGAAAAATAAACAAATAAACAACAGGGAAAAGCAGGTACAACCTTGCTGGAATACAGCATGAAAAATTTAAAACAGGAACGGGTGTATTGAAGTTTTACTGCCAGTCTTTTTATACTACATAAGATAACATTCTTGAAACATTTTATACACAGCATGTCGGCCCGTGACTTCTAAATTATCTTATATAGTAAAGCCAGAAAATCAGCATGGCCCTGGCAAATGACAGCTACTCTGTAACTTAAGGGAATTTCAAAGTTTCCAATCAAGGGTAATGAAAACTTTGTAAAAGAAAATTCACATATTCACAAAGATGGTCAGAATGGTGTTCATTAGGCCTTTCCTAAGGATGCTAGCTTTCTTTCCTGAAAAGAAGCAGTGAAGTCTGTATTCGTCTTGACATGCGACCTTACTAGAATGTAAATGTCAATATGGCAAGATGAACAATTTGTTGAGCTTCAGAAAGATCATAATTAACCTTGTTACTCTGGAACTTTCCTCCACCATTTGATGGGCCATAATGAACTGTATTGTATGGTGGTGAAGACCCAACGGGAAGAATCGGATACGGATATGGAGCATGTTGATAACCAGCATATGAAATACCTAAAAACTCAAATCGTTTAAAATGGTAATCATATACCAAGACTTTCAGAAAGTAAAAACATATCAAAATATATCATAAATAATGCCGCTGACATAATGAAAATCTCAAGGGCCATTTGAATAAAGATAACCCCTACGACAAGAGCTAGGAATTCAATATCAAAACCGTTTAATCGGGCATCAAAAAGGCTGATATTGAAAAGAAAACATTTTTAAATTGTGCCCTATATATCATGAGTTGATTATTGTGCTAGATATCCCTCCAGGGAGGAAAGACTGCTCTTATGAAATCATAGAATAGAAGGATATATAACCTGGATATGAGAAATGGGTATGTATTGACCCCAAATAGTGAGGATCTTCTGTTAGTTTGCATAAAATCATTTCTATTGCGCTCATCTGTTCTCCTAAAGAACCTGTCACTGTCACAAGCCGGTCACTCAACCCAATATAACCGTTATCCTGAGGAGAAATCTTAATGCCAGCTTGAGAATCTTCAATAAATGACCTGCTCAGGATCAAAATTAAATAATATTGATGAGCAAAGTATGATGGATTAACAATGTAGAGGAGGGAGGCAACCAACATGCATTAGCTTATCAATGTAAATAGCAACCAATATGCAGTAGCTTATCAATGCAAATGGCAACTAATGCGCAGTAGCTTATCAATGTAAATGGCATGTACTCATAAATTGAAGTGAACAAATGTTGTGAAAGAGAAGATGCAGATCCCATCTGACAATTTCTCCCCCATTGAAGCGATAATCATTTGCAGCAATTCAACACCATATAGTGAGTACTGACTTAGCCGAACTGCTGTGAAAGCAAGATTGTCCATTTCCCTATTTACTTTCTTACTTTACAAACATTTTTTACGCACAGGCAGAGATTTTTCATCATGGTCTACATAAAAGAGAACACGTACATTCATTCTAATCCAATCCGAACATATAGTGAACAAGAAAACCCAATGTTTGGATAGCTGGACACCAGCCGGACCACGATTAAAGACACCCAATTAAGTCACAGCACGATTTAGCTGATTTGAAATGAGTAAATGTTGGATATGGGAGTGTGAATATCATGAAAATTAGCAATGCAATATCAAAATATTATCAGATGCACTCTCAAGTTAAAAGGCTTAAAAATGACAAAGATCAAACAAACAAATGAAAAGCGCATCTTCCTTACTACTATCCCATAACTTACATCATTATTAACATTCTATGCGTGACACATATGAGGAACAGAACTAGAGTGAAACTTATAAGAAATTGATGGTTGCCTATGATAGCCTGGGTGTTATTTCATAAACACGTAGGCTTTAGATGTCATTCTAAGGACTCCATTGTCTATCCAGCCATTATTAATCTCTACTGGGAGTTAAGTAAAACAATGAACAACTCCCAAAAAGTGCTGAACCAAGAAGAGTACATACTAAAAAGAATACAACTAGGAGCTTTTCACATTACTATAACAAGAGAGGTAGATAATTAAAAATATAGATGGACAATAAGAAGCAAAGATTTTATACTTGATAGTAGCTCCGCCTTTTCCAATTATGGCACCACAACAGCTATTTGGAACAACTAGTCTCACTCTTGACCTCACATCAACCTCATCAGGATTCTCTGGTTGAGTCTGGCAGACAGAAGCACTGATCAGACAAGATCTGTGCAAGTTTTAATATATTCTAAAAAGTTCACTATGTACCTCAGTCAGCAACTTGTTAAGGATAAGGTCTACTGCTTGCAGTGTTTGATCAATATTCCCAGATATCATGATTATTCTATCAGATGTTCCAGGAAAAAATTCTTGGTTCCGGGACAGCTGAATTCTCGCCCCAGATTGTGTTTGGAAATCAGTTATTGTGGAACCACCCTTTCCAATAACAGAACCTGCTGCAGCATTTGATACAAGAAACTTGATATGCGTAGGCTTCTCAACGTCCTCTGACAAAGACAACATCAAACAGATGAATTTTGATCAGAAATTTACTAAGGTCTGTGGTGGGAAACACTTTACAATACAATTACAGTCCTAGAACTAATACCACTGTTTGCAAAGAAAGACTCCCAAAACTAACACTGAAGCTGGCCTCAGATTAACAGAACACCTCTAATCCAGTGAAGGAAAACAGAACTACATAGGAAATGCTAGACAAATACAAGGAAATGTACCAAGTAAGGATTTACTGGATTTGCAGTCTTCATTCGAAATGGCAGTACATTAACAGAAAGAGTGATTTCTCTAAGTAACCTAGAATTGAGGTATATGTATGTATATATATCATCCATGTCAAGGTTTTGAACCTTAAACATATATTGCCAGCCACAGGTAGACTGGTTGAACAACGACATCAAACAAGTAATGCCTCTAGACATAAGACATTTCTTCCGTAAGTACATTTAGGTTTCTGGAGTTGAAGACAGAAGAATTGAAAATTTGTTTACCCTTGGTGGCTTGGCAACATGTTAACTGGTCTGATTCATGCTGGAGAGTAACATTTATTTTATTTTTTCACTCTCTCTAGTAATCTCAAAGCAGTAACAAAACAGGCAAAGTTAAGGTCAAACAACCAGAACATCCCTACTTTTATTGACATCACAAAAGTCAACTACTGGTGCAAATTAAAAAAATAGCTTCCACCTCTATAGAATCCATATCCAATTCCAAAAAGCGCAACATAAAACCATGAACTCTCCTTTCGCCACGAACGACACCGAATTTGAATCAAACGAAGCATATTCGTCTCCAACAACAAAAAGAAAACCTAACATTCCAAATTCAACAAACTAAAATCCAAAAACAGCCAACAATTATAGCACAATCGCAAGAGGAAATGAATCCGCGATAATCAAAGGAAAAAAGTCAAACAAAGTAGACATAAACAACATCAGTTATCACAGATCTTGAATCGAATGGCATCAAAGTACATATTAAGAAACCAAAACAGTAGAAAACAAAGCGGAAGTACCTGGATCAACGGGATCGACATCTCCCGCGGATCGATTGGGATGAGGCTCAGGAGATGAAATGTAGGGAGAATCAGGAGACTCCATGGGATTCACAGCTCGGAAGAGATGAGAATCAAGCGTAGAGAGAAGGAGAGAAGCGAGAAGAGAGAGAAAGATGGGGAGTGTTAGACCTTGCGAAATAATGAGAGAGCATTAAATTTAGAGCTGCGTTGACGCTGTAGATTGTGAGAGAGAGAGAGGGGAGATTGGGAGAATCTGGGAAATGGCGCGTTGGTGATGAACAAGTAATCCGCAAGCGGCAAGAGGGATGACCTGTGGCTTACGGGGTTTTTATTTTTACACAACTCCCTATTTGGATCATTATTCGTAAAGTGAACCCCTAAAAAACAAGTATTCACTAAAAGTCCCAAACTAATACAAAAGTGGAAATTTGACACATTGGATCCATCTGGAACTTGTAGAAAAATGAGTTTTAAATTTTAAATTTCAAGAAAGTTTGTAGAGGATGACAATTTCAACCGTACCCGATGGATATCCGATCACCCAATCAAACGAGAAAGGGTGAAACTCGTTAAACTACGGGTGAAGCGGGTGGTGAGTCAGGTTGGATCCGGAAAATTGACACATAGGATCTATCCGGAACTTGTAGAAAAATTAGTTTTAAATTTTAGATTTCATGAAAGTGCGCAGATGACGATTTTACCCGTACACGATGGATATCTGATCATCCAATCCAACGAGAAAGGATGAAATTCGTTAAAAAACGGGTAAAACGGGTGGTGAGTAAGGTAGAATCCGGGTGAAGGAAAAACTCACCCAATCATCCGACCCGTATCCAACCTCTTCAAATTATATATACTTTTAATTAAATTTTTTTACCTTTACTTCCTTAATATATAACTTATATTAAAATAAACACAATTTTTTTTTCCTAATTTATTTTAGTTATTACTATTGACTTGTTGTGATTTGTTACTTGAAATTTTGTTTGATTAATAAGCGTTGAATATCCAAAAATTCACTCAATGGTGTGGACAATTTTTTGTGATGAATCATGTGACGATTAAGATCATCTACCCGAATACATGACAATATTAAACTAATGTGTAGTATAATAGGCTCTAACTTTTAAAATTTTGCATTGTTTAAAGATTTTACATAAAATTATTTTTAGTTTATTATGTCACATACGATATGATTGATATGCTTGTCTTATTGTTTTATGTAAAATATATGAAAGTTGAAACCCTTGAAATGGCATGTGTGATTTTTTTTGGTACAATATTTGTTTGATACACCATCTCTCCTAATTTTGCTGGGCTTATACAAACCTATTTATTATTTCTTGGCCCAAAACCTATAAAAATCAAATGACAACACATAACTATCTCATATGATATACAATGTGTTTATCCAAGTTTGAATTTTCGGATAACATGTAGAGAGAAATTAGTATTGAGATGGTCTTTCAAATGAATCACGAAGTACCCGATACGAATATAAAGCGACATTAACTAATCGAACCGAATAAAACGAGCCAAATAAAAGACCTAAAAACACATTTTAAATAAAAAACTACATATATTTGTTGCTTGGACCTCAAAATGTGTTTCGCTCACCTGTATTTTAGACACTAAATCCGTCACTTACTAATGAGACATTGGATGCGGTGGATTGGCGGTTAGTTTGTGTTTTACCCGGTTCGATGAATCAAAGTTGCTCTACATCCGGACCGAATACGGTCGAGACTCATTTGAAGAGACCCTCTAAATATTAACTTTTTTTGTACATGTTGCTAGGAGGAGGATTTGGCGTAAGCATGTCCACGGGTCACGGGTGCGGGTAAGGGTTGAGGTGATCCTTACCCGCAGACCCGGCGGGTCGACCCGCCAATTGTCAATTTGAAAAAAAAAATTAAAAAATCGAACCAATAGCCGTTGGACAAAACTCATTGGCGAGTCGACCCGCCAACAAGCCCTTTTCTTTTTTCTAAAAAAATTTTCGGGCTTAAAAAAAAGGTCAACTCGTCGACCCGGCAGGTTGGCCTTTTAGGTGGATCCGGGTCCGGGTCACCCATCCCGGACTCTTGACCCGACGGTCCGACCTGTGAACATGCTTAGTTCGGTGTTACTTGTAACAAAGTAAAATAAGACGTGATTAAACATGTTTAATATAGAAATGCATTACTCAACCATGAACTAATGACACCAACACTAGCCAATTGCTAGACCGGGGTGACCATTATATATACACATACAAGACAAGATTTGCAAAAATTTACCCTATTTTACACTGACTGAAAACCCTAGAATCTATTACTCAAAGAATTTTTCTAGATTCAATGAAATTCTTATCCTTATGATCCACAGATGATATGTATTCCATAAAAGAGGCGAAATTGGTGTCTTTGTATCGCTTTGGGTTTTGATCGTTGACGAGCTCGGCTGCAGGTCGTACCATGCTGTCGACCGACAACGAATGCAATGAAGCAATCGAGGATCTTGGTCTGGAAGAGTTGACCAATACTCTATGTAGCACACTCTTGTATATCCCGTTGCTAAATATCTGCAACATAAAGTCAAAGTCAAAGTCAATTAGTTATGAAACGTACCGATGGTTTTGAATCACTAAAGCTAGCTTAGTTGGTATTGATCGATCGATGCTTGGTTACGGCTTCGATGTATACCAAATACAAGTATCTACTAGAAACGAGATAGTGTTGTGTCGGTTGATACGGTATTGATCGATAAATAGGGGTGTTATATGAGTTGAGTTGTTACTTGAGTTTGATTTGAAAAGGCTATTCGAACTTGTTTACTTGACTAAATAAGGTTAACAAGCTCTATAAGAGCATGCTTTCAAATTTAAATAAAATTTAGACTTGACTTATGCTTGACTTAATTATAAACAAGTTATAGATGAGCATATTAAAGTTTGAATCTGCTCAGTTAACAACTCTAAAGATGACTGGATGAGTTGATTTTAGGTCAATAAGTTTATATGAGTTCCAACAAGAGTCCGATAAATAAACATGGTTAGATGCGCGGAGACCGTTCGCTCTCGAGCTTGAGTTGAAAAAATCAATTTGGGAACGTTGACTCGATTAAGCAAGCCAAGTATTACCAATTTGTTAGGCTTGATTGAACTTAATTAAAATCGATACTCAACTCGATCCTAAGCGAGCTAAACATGATCATAACCGGCTTTTAACCAAGCCGGCGATTTAGGTTACCGCCGATTTGTCAAACCGTCAAACCGGCAGTTTAGCGGTTTGGCACATCTTTTTTTCTTTTTTAAATACCAAACTGGCGGTTTAGCCCAAACCGAACCATGTTCAACTCGAGTATGAACACATATTCATCAACTCGATTCGAACATGAACATATCACAACTCGACTAGTTAGACTCTTCTGCGCCAAATGGAACTAGCTAGGGCATATTTTGACATATATAACAAGTTTCATCATATAAGCAAGGAAGTTACCTCAAGATGGTCACCAATGTTGACAACAAACGAGCCAGGAAGAGGATCAACAGTAACCCACCGATCCTTATACTGAATCTGAAGCCCCTTAACCTCATCTTGAAGAAGCAGCGTAAGAAACCCGTAGTCGGAATGCGGCGGCATCCCTAGCGTCAACTCCGGCTCCGGGCAACTCGGGTAGCAATTCATCACCAACAAATGACTCCCTCTTCTCAACTCCTCCATATACTCACAAACCCCTAACCCTAACCCTAACCCTAAGCTCTCCAAGATCGCCTCCATTATATCCAAGTACAGTAACTTGGTCTGCACGGCATATCTCTCCGTCACTTCCCTGAACTCCGCCGGAGAAGACGGCCAAAGTGAAAGCTGATCATCGGACAAAGGGTAGTTACAACTGAGCTTCAAGAAATCTCGCCAGCAGAAAACGCCATCGCGGTTCTGATTGAAGCTCGTGCCGTACCGAACCGGAGCGAACATGTCGTTCGTCATGAGCTTCTGTCTCTCCTCAAATGGCTGCTCGAAGAATCTCCGGCTTACTTCCCCCATGTTCTCTGTACACGAGCTTGATATCCCATGGTTTTTCAACTGTGTATCAGAGTACGTACAAATACGGTTATATAATGCATTATTATTTATTAATTTATATATATAACTACATATACGTTCGTAGAGTACGTATCTCAACATATGCAAAATGTCATTATTCTATTATCTTTGATATTTATAACAATGTATTCGAATTTGGATTAGATTAGCATTGACCAAATTCAAATTAAATTACCTAGCTCGTTTGGTATTCAAATTTGGATTTTTTTTAAAAATACATAAAATTTACCCAATTCCTAATATATATATATATATATATATATATATATATAT
>BSUD01000008.1:137046810-137086325 GCA_033239045.1 Fagopyrum esculentum | reverse complement strand
ATCTTAAAATAATCTAAAGTTTTCTTAATTTATACAAGATAATAAAGGTATTAATAAATAAAAAAATCACTTTTTTTTTTTCCTTCTTTTTTCTATTTTCATTCAAAATTTTACCAAAAATGTAAAGAGTAAACTTTTTTCCAAAATAATATAAAATTTAAGTACATTTAGAGTTTTTTTTTCAAGTCAACTCCAAAATTTCAGTTTAATGTTGACTTGTTAAATAATTACTTTATACGTACATTTAATAATCTCCCATTAAATAAAAGAGCATACATGTAATATACGTACTTGGAAGAAACCGTAGTCTTGACAAGCTTGAGCCAGGGACCGAAGAACCCGACGCCTATTCGGGCCCTGAAGCTCACGAAAATCAATCACCGGCAACTCAATAAGATCCTTTCCTTCCTCGAACTCCATCCCAACCGAGTTATCAGAAATCACAGGACGCGAATTCGCAGGTAATATATATTTTTTCGGAACCCTACTTATTCCTTTCTCTCGTAAGTGTTTCACTCCCTTCTGATACTCGTCTTCCGAGGTGATCATTGTTGGCGCCATTCGACTCAATCGTTGACCAGTCAATCTATTCGAGTTTTTCTAAGAGGTGTAAAGGAGGAGACCGATGAAGGAGATGATAAGTAGTGTCGTGTATTTATATGTGAGGGGAAAAACCATACCACGTACGAATGTGCAAAACCGCTTTCAAAACCAGCTTTGGTTTTGGTTTTGAAGTAAATGCATGGACTTTTTCTCGTCCATGCAATTCAAGAATTGGTCATTTATGTACGTTATCAATGATTAAAAAAATTGTTTGGTTGAATTTATTGTTTTTTTAATTGGTGAATGGGATATATTGATTAAAAAAATTACCCTAAAATAAAGTCAAAAGCCATTAGCACTAACCTACCTCTTCTAGTATAAATAAGATAATATAAAATCACAAATTTGGACTTTGAATTTAATAAAATCTTGTTTATGATGGAAAATATCTTGTTTTATTGTAAATAAAATATTTACCCAATCATGATAAGTAATTGTACATAGTAGGGTGCTCGATCGACCCGTCCAACTCATAAGCTATCATATATATATATATATATATATATATATATATATATATATATATATATATATATATATATATATATATATATATATATATATATATATATATATATATATATATATATATATATATATATATATTAAGCACCATTTACCCATTACTCATAGTTTATTTGAAAACTATTAAAACCTAGAAATAATCCATATTATTGAAGGACGTAAGTAATAACCATGAACAATATATACACCGTGCATTTTGCGATTCATCTTAAGGCGAGTTCGGTAAGGGCGTGTAGTGAGAATTATGTCACTTATCAGGGATGGAAAATTATAGAATTTGCTTCAACCTTGCAGAGATAATTTATGAGAATCATTAGAAATTACTGAGGGATATATACAAAGGGTTTATATAATTTTCTTCAACATTATCGAATTGGACGTTAATACATATAAATGCATGTACATGCAATACCATACGTATCGGATCCTCCTTCAGACTAGCTAAAAAATAACACTTATCAACCCCGAATCATCGTCCAACCATACATTGCAATGGTAAATCTTTGTCACTCATTTTAAATTTTAATTTTAGTCTTAACTAATTTTAAATTTTAATTTTAGTTTTATCCATCTAGTTTAAATTTTTTTTATATATGCCAGCTGGCAGGGGCGAGTGTGGACCCCACGTACTGCACTGTGTTTGGAACTAGTGTCTCTTTGACAGCTTTGCTTGAACGGTACCGTACGGTGCAAATAATAAACTACTTTCAAGAATACAATATAATTTCTTTTAGTGCCATTGGCTGTTCGATCCGTGACTACCAATAATAATTAAATAATCAATTTAAATCTTAAATAATTTACTGATCCATCCGTTAATTTGTATTTGGTAAAACTAATTACTAATTTATACAAGATAAATTACGTTTATTTACGCATATAGTTTAATTTTTACGTTAGCGTACATGCATTTAAGCTAGCCAAACTTCAGTCGTCACGAACGGATGCACACGTGACACATATATAGGGGAGTGCAAAATCGGATAGGACCGAAAAATCGGATAGGACCGGAAAATCGGACCGGACCGGAATTTACGGTCCGGTCTACGGTCCAGATTTTGAAAATCCGGGTTACGGTCCGGTCCGGTTTTTGGACCGTATAAAACCATAACCCGGGTTGGATCGTAAATTACAAATTTTTAGTCCGGTCCAGTTCGGTCCGAACCAGACCATTCCGGTCTGGTTTTGGACCGGAAAACCTCACCAAAATTGCACAATTAAAGTACAAACGGGTCCGATCCGGTCTACTGTCCAAGGTTTTATCAATTTAGGGCTCACCGGTCCGTCCGGTCCGGACCGGACCGTATGCACAACCCTACACATATATGTCAATTGCAAGAAGAATAATGCATACTCGTTAGTCCCTCTGGGAATTAATGTATTGTGTGACTCTCCCGATGGTATAGTGGATCTTTTGCATTGTAATGTAAGGGGTCGGGTTATCTCCTATTTATGTACTACTTAACCTTTCTTTTCATATATAATAAGCGCGACTATATGCGCCGGAAACCACTGAAATTCCTTCTCATCAAAAAAAAAATGTATTATCTTACAAATTAATGCATTATTGTTTGAAATCCAAATATACCGATTAGTTTGAGCTATATATATCACTAATTTAAGTTAAATAGCATTAAGCTACGAAACAAGAGTTAATTGACTTTCTTAATTATATATGATTGAGAATAAATACATATAAAAATAGTTGACCTTTTGTTTTATAGCAATATATAAAACGAAAATAATATATATATAAGTTGCATCCAAAACTATAAAAATTAAAATCTAGGACATATATGCATGCATTCGATGTTTGTTAAGCTGGCAAAATTTTGTCTGGACTTTTAATTATTCATTTTTATTATATGTATGTCTGAATTGTAATATAAATTATAATAGGAGACTTTTTCAATTTATTATTCTAATATCACATTATTGATAAATAGCTATTTTGGATAGAAACAAGGTCCAACTACCATACTCGTGAGGGCTCCAAAAACCTTATACATTTCCCATGTTACCTAATTATATTATCATATGTTACCTAAAATTTTCTTTAAATTATTAAGGGCAGTTGTTAAGAATTATAACCGAAAACATAATATTTTTTTCATAATAAATTTAACATGAAAGGTTTCATCGCACGTTCAAGTTTAACATATAAGTTCAATGAAATTCAATCCTAAAATTAATTGACAATAGCAATCAGTGACGTAGTTAGGGGGGTTTGGAGGGGGTCACGGACCTTGTTGATGTTTTGTTAAAGTGCATATAGATCACATATATTCACATTACTTCAGTTGTCAAGTTGATTGATGGAGTAGAAGATGAATCTAGAAATACAGGTCCAATTCCCGAGGGTAACAATAATAGCACTTTTTTCAATTTTTTTTAAATACTCCAATATATTACTCCCTCTGTATCCTAATATATGTCATTAGAGGTTTAAAATTTTATTTCTCAATACATGACATTATAGGTATATTTAATGCTCAAACATTCTACAAATAGATTTCATATCACTTTTGCATTTATTGCTTATATTTTCAAAATTTGTCTTTTCAGCTCTCTATCAATATTTGTGTGTTTTTAATTCTATTGACATCTATTAGGAAACAGAGGGAGTATCTGAATTGTCCCCCTAAATACTTAGGGCCCGTTTGGTTCCAACTTCGAAAACGGAAACGAAATGAAAACGAATTTAGTCTATATGTATATAATTATTTATGAAATTTTATGGAATCATTCCTTGTGGTTTTATGCAAAATGCACTTCCTTGTTTCCTTATATGGTATCAAAAGTAATCAAACTCTACTTCAATTGCTTCAAATCACAAGGAATAATTCCAAAATCTTTCATGAATAAGGGTATACGTATGAACTCGATTCATTTTCATTCATTTTCCAATTTCGGAGTTAAAACCAAACGGTCTTTTAATATTAATCCTAAAAGAACCCTAACTCTAAAAATAAAACACTTGGTGTAAATTTACGTTTATCCCTAAAAATGAATGAAATTTCAAGGAAACTGCATGGTTGTCTTTGGCCCTTTGGGCTCTTCATGAGACAATCCTCACAACTTGACAATTTCCCATATCAATCAACCATCATCCCAACTAGCTCATTGTAACGTAGCTTACTATTTTAAAAGTCAACGGCGACTTTCGTATATTTTTTTTATACAATTGTATTATTAGCGTAGACTTGGGACAAATGTCCAAATTCATCAACGTAGTCAACTCTTTCAATTGAGTCTCTGTAAGTTGCAATTGTATATTTGCATAGAAGCTTGTTTAAAATGTATACATGCTTGAATAATATAACATTATGTCGTTGGATTTCAATATCAATGTATGTAATATTTGGTGAAAATGTAGTATAAATATTACATAATTTACATGTCATTATGATTATTATTTTTTATTTATTGTATGATAGCTAGCTATAAAGTCAACCACATAACATTTTCAATGCATAATTTTTGCACATTATAAGATAACTAGCTATAAAAGTCAACTGCATGTTTTTATAATATATAATATTTTTTAATAAGAAAGATAAATAAATCCATTTATATACTTGTATTCTATTATTAGGGGTTTCTAGTTATAGCATGATTCTATCAATTTGTCTTATAAATATAAACATTCCTATTAAGTGGCACATACCATGGTATTATTTGCAACATATCGTCGAGACTTATCGAAGAATGTGTTTTACGTCGATAACACATCAATGGGTGAGATAACCATATAGGTTTACAGGTTATTGTAGCTGTCAATTGATTTTAGTACGTAATTTTGTGTGTCTGTGTGCATGATTCACTGGACGTACTAATTATGTTTTCATGACTTCGTGAATTAGCTAAAAAACAATGAAAAAATATATATATATATATATATATATATATATATACACTACGTTGATAACACATCATAATAGGTGAGACGCTTGACATGCTCAAATGTCAAGATTTTTAGGGCCCGTTTGTTTTCAACTCCAGAAACGGAAATGGAATGGAAACTGATTTAGTCCATATATATATATCCTTATTCATGAAATTGTATGAAATCATTCTTTGTGGTTTAAGGCAAAATGCACCTGATTTGCCACATTTTGTTACTCTACTCCAATTACTTCAAACCACGTGGAATGATTCAAAAAACTTTTATGAACAAAATTATATACGTGTGGACTAGATTTGTTTCCATTCCATTTTCGATTCCGGAGTTAAAACCAAACGGGTCCTTAATGCATTTTTTCTTTAAAAAAGGTAACTAATTAAATGATGCAAATTTTCAAATAATATATTCTTCATTGAAGAACAAATCCAAAGTTTTTCATGCCAATCAAGAGAAGATATTTTGACAAATTATACAGTGAGCAGAAATCAACTTCGCCATAACACTTCCCTCTTCAATTCTCAAGCCACGTGTCTGTTTATTCCACAAATGGATCCCGTAAGTACGATTACTCTCTAATTGGGCCAGTTTTCGGTTGGCCCAAAACATTTGGGCCTTAGTTTTGGGCCTTTCATAAAGCCCACGTATCTTTCTCCAGCCCACCGGATAAAAAGCCTCCGGTGAAAAAACCGTAAAATTCAAAACCCCATCTTCCATCTTCTTCTTCTCAGTGTTCTCCCTGTTCACCGCCTCGATAACCCTTGAAACCAGGTAGGGCCCATTGTTGCCCCACTTATTACCGTTGAAGCCATTCACAAACTCTGTTATAAACCTCCAAACAAGCGGGTGTTCTTTGTCAAAGATCATAACTGCATTGTTTAACCTTGTCCACTCCCCTGTTTTTACATTCAAGCTTTGAGCTCCGATGGAATTTCTCAAACCAGTGAAATTTCTCAAGACGATGAAGTCTGTGTCCAAGTAAACACCTCCATACTTGTACAAGAACATGAGCCTCATCACATTCGAAAGGTTTTGTGGGAATGGGATACGGCCGGGATCAATTTCCCCTGTTTTTACCCCTGTGTACCATCTCTGAGCAGGGGATTGGTTGAAAAGCAGGGGAATATCAGGTTCAATTAGAAGAATTTTGAACCCTAGATTTGAAATTGGCTCGAAAATCTTCTTTCCGATTGGGGAATCTAATGAATCTGAGAGGATGATCAAACATCCATTTTTGTGAGACTTGAAAACAGATTCTACGACTAGTATTTCTCTCTTTCCTAACAGAGCAGCTGGAGATATCCATATCATGAAGAACATGGGTTCACAAGCGTTAGTTTTGAGGAAGTTTTGAACCTTCTGATCGAAATTGTTTGATTCCGGAACAGGGTTTTTTATTGTAAATGTGAGATTTTTGCTTCTAGTTTGAGCTGGAGATTGAAGGTGATCTGGATGAAGTTCTTCAGCTGGAGTGGAGATGTTAGGTAAGGAATCAGATTGCAGAGATCTGGTAAGAATGGGGAGAAGGTCATTTTCGTCTGAATTAGTTTCAGATTGGACAGCAAGATTTGGAAGAAGAAATTGAGTGTAAATGGGGATGAAGAAGATCAGAGCAATGGCGAAGGTCCAAAGAAAGAACAATACCATATAGTGACTGTTACCAATTTTACTGGTTTTCTTGAATTCAAACATCTTGCAGCCATGGCTGAACATCTTCATAAATCAACCATGAAAGTGTGCTTACACAAGAAAGAGGATACTGAGAAGAAGGGTTTACACGCTGTAAGAGTTACAGGGAATTCCTCTGTTTACTTATAATGAATCGATGATCTTACTCAAAAATTTATGTTTGAAAAGAATATAGAGGCATGGATACATCAGAAAAATTAATTCATATAAATCGTAATTATACTATGGTGTTTATTGATTTTTGTGACATGATTTGCAGCGGGTTCTTATCATTTTAAATGATATTGATCTTGATTTTTTATAATGTTTGATTTGCCTATTTGTGATAAGGCTTGTTATGGATCTATAATGTTTTGATTTGCCTATTTTGCAATGTATGGCTTGTGAATTGTTTCGTTCCATGCACTTATGACCCGTATTAGAACATGGGTATCGGATATAAAATATGGGTATGTGTTTGGTGTGTATATATATATATATATATATTTGGTGTTTGGTATGATCAAAATTGATGCATCTCGAGTTCGATAAAACATTGAGAATACAATTCAACTAACTAAAGCGGATACTCGCTACCAAAATCTTACATGTATACAATATATTGATCAAGCTTAGCTATCGTGTTGTTAAGGAAGTCTACGTCGCTTACAATAGTTGAAACAAATATAAGAAGCTACAATTATGAGAATACCACAAAATCCCGAGGCACACCCAACAAAGAGTCCATTTAGAAATTGTTGCGAGTGTTCGTGACCACTTCGACGACCATCTCTTGTTGGTGTTGTTTGATTGTAGCAAATGTGTTTTAATGGCTTACCACATAACCCAGGATTGCCTTCAAAGCTAGATTCTTCAAAAGTGAGAAATTGGCCACCCGTTGGGATTAAACCTTCAAGATCGTTATGAGACACATCAAAACGTGACAAGAAACTAAGGTCTACAAGCGATGTCGGAATCTCTCCAGTTAGGTTGTTTGTAGAGAGATTTAGCCGTTCTAGACGAGTTAGATTTGACATGTTGATTGGAATATGACCAAAAAACCGATTGTTATTGAGGTCAAGTTCTTGAATACTTTGTAAGTTTCCGATCTCTTTTGGAATGTTACCACTCAATGCGTTATGGGAGAGGTCTAACCCGTGATAAAAACTAGCCTTAGATCGAACGTGAGTGTTGCCATTGCTTAGTATATAAAAGATGGGGAGCTCAAACTGAAATAGCTCGAGGTATGACTCGTTGTCTTGCGAGATTAGTGCCGATAAATGACACAATATTAGGGGAAACTCTCCAAACAAACTATTGTTGTTCAACTCTAGTCTAGACAAGTACTTTAGGGTTCCAAACCAATTTGGAACTCTACCAGTTATTCTATTACCTTGTAAACTTAAAACACGCAACTTCTTTAAAGTAGATATCCAATTCGGAACAGGTCCCATCGAAAACTTGCAATCATGAAGGTAAAAGAATTGAAGCTTTGGAAATTCGGTTGAACTAATAAAGTTTTTATGGACCGGTAGAGTTTCATTGTAGAAGCTGAATGATAGGAATATGGTGGTTAGGTTCTTACATTTTGCTAAAACTCGAAGGGTTCCTGCGATATTTGTGAAAGAGTTTTTTGCTAGAGAAAGAAAAGACAAGGATTTTAGTTCAATAATTTTAGACGAGATTTGTCCGGTTATATTGTTTCTGGCTATTCCGATTGCAACGAGTGACTTACATGAGCATATGCTTTCTGGTAAACTACCATTCAAACTGTTATTCCTAAGATCAAGCTTTTGGAGTTGAAGTAGTCCTGAAAAGTCTAGTTTTGAGATATCTCCACTAAGATGGTTGTCCCTTAGAAGTATTTCTACTAGATGTGTACAATTCATCAAAGATGATTGGATATAACTAGTAAGATTGTTTTCAAAGAGATAAAGTTTTTCCAAGTATAAGAGCTTTCCGATCTCAGTAGGGATAATACCAAGAATACTATTTGAAGACAAATCTATGATTCTAAGCATTACCAGATTAGTGACAGAGGAAGAGATTACCCCTTTTAGACCCCGCAAAGGCAATTGTATATGAATCACCCTTCCATTAACATCACATTCTATCCCTTCCCATAGACAACAACTTATAGAAGATGACCAGTTTAACGGAATAGAAGAAGGTGTCGAAATGTTTGCCGAGAAGGCGAGAAGCGCAAATTGATCATGCTTGTTACAACCTTGTTGGCTAGAGAAGACAAAGCAATGCATGAGGAGAATGACAAAGAGAAGATGTGTAGGAAGAGTAAGTGGTGAATGCATGACTTGTTGTAAGGAGTTAGAAGAATGTTTTGTTTGTTTGACAAATTTTCACTTTGTGTTTTCTCCTTTTATAGTGCTTATGAATAAGATATGCATGCAGGCTTGATCAAAGTCTTTTAGCAGTTGCAAAGTCTTTTTCATGTTATCTACTTTGACACACAAGTCAAACAAAAAGTCACGAGGAAGGATTTATGGGTCTTTCAAAATTCATAATGTTGATCCCAATCAATGTAGTATACCTCTATAATGATTTTTTTTACTAACATATACATCTTAATTCTACTAGTCGGTGACAAAGTTAAAATTATACACTATCTAGTACAAACAAGGTTACAAAAATAAGGCATTTTCATCCGTTTTATCTTCTTCTCGAAACACTATTTTTGAAAAGAAGCTTAAATTTTACATAATCTTATCTCATTGATCTTCACCCCGAGCTTACTGAATGGTACCTACATAGTACTAAAGTTCTAAGGGATGTTATATTCTGTTTCGAATTTTTGAAAAAATATGTGCACATATAAAAAGACCACGATTATAACACTTCTATTATAACCTTATACATCGAGAGATTACAAGAAAATCGAAAGAAAATAATAAAGATCACGAGAATAAGATGGAATATATATTAACACAATAACGACACAATATCATATTCTTCTAACATCAACATATTTAAATATCACATATCTTTCACTACGTCATAGAAATATATTTTTTATGATTTAATTTTTTGAAAAATGTATGTGGAAAAAGTTAGACGGATATATAACGAGTTTTGAAGAGTTATACTTTTCCATTTACTACAACAGATTATGTACCTCTCAAATTTCTTTACATTTTTACACAATTTTGGGCGAATTTTCGAATAAAATGTTAAATATAAAATTTTTCACTTTAATCATTCCAGAACTTAATCACTCATATTTCCCATCTAATGCGTAATTCATAACTACTTAAGTTCTTAAAAAAAAATATTTTTAGAAATTACAATTTTTGTGTCCAATCACAACAAAATAATAAAACAAAAACAAAATAGAAGCAAAAAATGATATGAAATTGGAACCATAAAGAGGAGTGGACAGTAGGGTCCAAACTCCAAATGAACATCAACTGTAGACAACTTCAGAGCCAATAGTTCAACAAAACGTCGTCGTTTCACAGCTGAATAGCGATTGAGCTCTCAGATTACATAAGGATTACAGGATCACATTCATGGAGGAGATAGATTCAAAACAAAACACTTTCACTTCCCTCTGATTACTTGAAGCAATGCATTTGCTTCGAGCTCCAATATCGACATATCTCGCAATTCAAGCATCAACTTCCCAACCTAAAAATGGTATAATTTCTCACTCGTACTCTTCTATTCCTGTTTCAATCAATTCACCTGAATTTTGCTGTTTTGGATTCGTGTTCTTCCCCCTTTTCGCCGCATGTTAATGTTTGTAAGTTTTGTTTTTTTTCTTCCTTTTTTGTGGATTCAGGTTCTTTTGTTCAACCTCATAGACAGGTAAAGACTAGTGTCGCACAGGTTTGGCATAAGCATAAGAGCTTCGACTTATTTGTGCCCAAATCTGCTTCTGTTGAAGGTAAAGATTGGAGCTTTGACTTTGTTTTATCAACCCGATAAATTCTAATTGAATTCAGACAATCTTGATTGTATGCAAGAAAATGGTTTGCAGGATAGCAATTAATTGGACAGTTTAGAAATCTAACAGTTCATATACCAGGCTGCGTTTCTTTATGCTTGGTTCATTACCGTGATTGTGCATGTATTTACGTAGTTCAGCAATGCAGGGGCTTGTCATATGATCTTATGCTGCTAGAATTTGTAAAAGGAATATTATAGATATTAGGGTAAAATAAATCATGCTCAGTAACGCTCGGTTTATACTTCATCGTGTCACTTCACTCGATTGGCTTTATTTATACTCAATAAATACATCTCTAGGTATGGAGCTTATTACTGCATGCAGCAATTGTCATCTTCAGCTGATCCTTCTTTCATCAAATGTCATTAGTCAGCCTCCTCTTTGTGCTAATAATATGAATTTGTCATCATCAGCTGATACTTCTTTAATCAAATGTCATTAGTCAGCCTCCTCTTTGTGCTAACAATATGAATTTGTTGACCCATGCCACCGATAGTTTCTGAGTTTATAAAGAGTCTACTACGATTTGTCTGGCGACTTACTATTAAAACTAGACCAGCTGAATCTGAGTTTGGCTTTGATCAATGATTTATTGCAAAATACAGCTTTAGTTATTCAGTTACCATTTTTTCTCCTGTTGTATATCAGGTGATGTAAATAAGAATATGACCTGTCTCTAACTCATTCTTTGGTACAGCTTCTACTTCTGTTTCTTCAACAAGAACAGCAGATGGTGACGTTCTCAAAGCATTGTCACAAATTATAGATCCGGACTTTGGGACAGATATAGTTTCTTGTGGATTTGTAAAAGATCTGCAAATTGACGAGGGTGCAGGAGAGGTCATTTATAACGGTCATTGTAAATTTGTGATATAATTTAGATAAGTGGTCATTACTGAAACCGGAAATCTACATTTTCAGGTGTCATTTCGTTTGGAGCTCACCACACCTGCCTGTCCAATAAAGGATGTGGTAAAATTGAATTGCACTACAATTTACTAATATAAGTATGTTTTCGTGTTCTTTTATGGCAGCTTTGAGTTGTGCTAAAACTGTTATTTTCTAGATTAAAACTTGTTAGCAGAAATACCTTGTGTGAAAGCATGGTGTAAAATATATTATAAGAGAATGTGTTTCTTTGCAGTTTGAGCAGAAAGCAAATGAGGTGGTCTCAGGACTTCCTTGGGTTAATAAGGTCAATGTTACAATGTCAGCTCAACCAGCTAGGCCTGTTTACGCCGGGGATCTTCCAAAGGGACTGCAGACAATTTCAAATATTATTGCAGTTTCTAGTTGCAAAGTATGAACTGTTGTTTGAGCATATAATCTTTAATTCATTTTGTCCACAAGTGACATTCTAAAGTCTGATTTCATATTCTTGACTTGGCTTGTTTCAGGGTGGTGTAGGAAAATCAACTGTTGCAGTTAACCTTGCATATACACTGGCTGACATGGGTGCTAGAGTTGGTATATTTGATGCTGATGTCTATGGTCCGAGCCTACCAACTATGGTTGATCCTGAAAACAGACTTCTAGAAATGGTAGCCCCGTCTTTCTTGAAGTGATACTCTGTACTCAAATAACTAGGGCTGTACAAACAGCCTTGTCCAGGCTCTAATTTACGAGTTTCATAGAAATAACGGGTCATGGTCCAACCATTTTTTTAAAAAAAGTGTTGAATGGTTTAAATATGGTCCGGTCGTCCAGTCAGCAATATTACGGTCCGGTACCGGGCCTTGATATTACTGTCTTGGATGGGACCGGAATTATGGAACAATCTAGATTTGTGATTACGGTCTGTTTTTTGCACATTCCTACAAATAAATGCCTTCTTCAAATATGTAATAGTTTCACAATTTCTCCCTAGAACCCAGAAAAGAAGACAATAATTCCAACTGATTACTTGGGAGTCAAGTTGGTTTCATTTGGATTTGCTGGGCAAGGCCGTGCAATTATGAGGGGCCCTATGGTTTCTGGAGTGATCAACCAACTACTTACTACAACTGAGTGGTTTGATATCAATTTTCAGATTATTTTAAGAAATCATATTTTTGGTAACTTGGATTTAATGTGCATGCATTCTTGTATTGATACAGGGGAGAGCTGGACTACCTTGTAATCGATATGCCTCCAGGAACCGGTGATATTCAACTAACTCTATGCCAGGTATGCCTTGTCTCTATCAAATTGTTATCTTTGTGGATAAGGCTACATTTTACAGATATTTCGAATTTTGTTAAACTGGCAATTTTTTAAACTTGTTTGTGATGGAGCTGGACAGGTTGTTCCAATGACAGCTGCTGTTATAGTTACAACTCCTCAGAAGCTAGCATTCATTGACGTTGCAAAAGGAGTCCGGATGTTCTCAAAGCTCAAGGTCTAAGTTTGTGCCTTTTTAACTCGTACCAATTTCATCTTTGTTGGATTAAAAATATGGGAAAAACTTCTTCACCGGGATCACGTGTGCACAGGTTCCGTGCGTTGCTGTTGTTGAGAATATGTGCCACTTTGACGCTGATGGCAAGCGCTATTACCCATTTGGCCGAGGTTCTGGCTCTCAGGCATGCTGCTGATCCTCCCAGACTTTTTCATCAATGGTTAATATTATGCTTCTTTGATTGTTTTAGAGGGAAAAGGTAATGCCAATTGATCACTTGAAATATTTCCATATTTGCAGGTTGTCCAGCAATTTGGAATACCCCATTTGTTTGATCTTCCAATCAGACCCAGTGTAAGTGTTGTGGTGTATTTTATTAGACCTGTTCATATCCGGCCCAGGCCGGGCTTTATAAAATATTGAGCCCGTTTAGCCGGACCCGGGCCTGGGATGGGTGTCGTACCCGGTCCGGCCCGGCTCGCGGGTACCCGTTTTTTCAATTTTTTTTTAAAAAATAATATAAAAAAACGTTTTTTCTTTGATTTTTAATAAAAATAAATTATATTAAAGATATTTATGTAAAATATATTAAATTTATTATAATTATACTAGATATTTTATTTAAATTTTTTTTTATTTGATTTTTAATACTTAATATTTATACTAAAATATTTTTATTTTTTTACCGGGCTGACGGGCCAGGCTTGTTCCCATGTTGATACCCGCCCGTTTTTTCGGGCGGGCGGGCTGCCCGGATTTGAACATGTTTATATTTTATGTATTTATCATCAGATCCTTCATCACAAAATCGTTCTTTTTTTTTTTTTTTTTCACACTAGATCCATTTTTTTTGCAATTTTTCCAGTTATCAGCTTCTGGAGATAGCGGAACACCTGAAGTTGTGGCTGATCCTCAAGGAGAGGTTGCTAAGACATTTCAGGAACTTGGAGTTTGTGTTGTGCAACAATGTGCCAAAATTCGGCAACAAGGTACGCCATTCCTGTTTTCCATGGTGCAATGATGATGATATTTTTTTTCTTTTGCCAGCTTGAAAGATTAGAATGTACTCAAGAAATCTGTATGATTTTCTGTGGTTTTAATGAGACCTTTATTTTCATTTTTCTTTTGCCAGTTTCAACAGCTGTTACCTATGACAGATCCTTGAAGGCAATTAGGGTAAAGGTTCCTGAATCAGATGAAGAGTTCCTTCTGCATCCTGCAACTGTCCGGCGCAATGACCGGTCTGCACAAAGTGTGGTATGCTACATTGCAATTTAAAATTTTAGAAACAGTCTAGGGCTGTTATTCGAGCAGAATGAGCTGAACTTGGGTATGTTTGTGCTCAATTTGCTTAGAATCGAGCTGATCTGATGCTAACTTTGAAGGCTTAGATAAAAGACGAATTTTCCGTTCCATTATTAATGTATTGTGCAACAGGATGAATGGACAGGAGAGCAGAAGCTACAATTTGGTGACATACCAGAAGATATTGAACCAGAAGAGATCCGGCCAATGGGGAATTATGCCGTATCCATAACATGGCCGGATGGATTTAGTCAGGTACTCGTAAATTCTGAGCTTTTTGCAATGAAAAAATGGCGAAAATGAATTAGCTACTCTTGTGATCTTCATGGGTTTAATACAGATTGCTCCGTATGATCAACTGCAAATGATGGAACGTTTAGTTGATATTCCTGATCATTTGCCAACTCCAGCATGGGTGAGAAACACTTTTTCGAGAATTCCGAGTTCTTATAATTTTTAAAAAAGTTGGGTTATTTGTCACTGAAGGGTGTTTTCTTGCATTGTTTGTTCTTTTGATTTCTAATGCAGACCTAATGGTTCAAAGTATCCTTCTGGGTGTCATTGCAATGAGCTGAAGAGATCATCTTGGGACGTTCTTTGAAGGAAGAAAACTCGAAAATAGTATAGAATTCGTTGTGATGTAGATATACACATTTTACACTTGAATGATAGTGTCTACAATCAAGATTTATCAAAAGTCAGTCAAATTGAATTGCCAAGATTTTGTATCATGCGTACAAAACTATTATGTTATCTTACAATTTGGCTTGTTTGTTAAATAGCATTAGCAAGCTGCTACAGAACTTACATATTTACATTTTCTAACTTCAGATTCAAACTGTATATGCAACAGTTTTATACAAATAACCTGCTGATGTCGCTTGATCATGGACGAAACCAACAATGTTACTGATCTATAATCGAGCCAAAGCCATAAAACAAGCTAACTCTTTTATTTACACGATGGTGACATGGTTAATACAAGAAAAAAGAAAACACACATCATGGGGATATCACATGGACAATAAGATATTCAACAAAACAACGTGAACACTAGTTACCAAAAGCTAGAATAAACATAGACTTTATTTTGCCGATCTCTAACTATCATCTTCTTGAATGGCGTGTCTTGAAGTAACTGAACCAAACATAAGACGCCATAACTATGAGAATGCTAGAAAATCCCGAGGCAAAACCAACATAGAGTCTGTACATAAACTTTTGCATCTTGTTATCATGACTTTCGGTTCTATCCATTGCTTTTGATGGCATTGGACAACGACAAGGGTGGATCTCTAACAATCATCTTCTTGAAGAAGTATGCCGTGTCTTGAAGTACTTGAACCAAACATAAGACGCCATAACTATGAGAATGCTAGAAAATCCCGAGGCAAAACCAACATAGAGTCCATCTAGAAACTTTTGCATCTTGTGATCCTGACTTTCGGTCCTATCCGTTGCTTTTGATGGTGTTGGACGACGATGACAAGGGTGATTTAGGAGTTCACCACATAAGTCAGGGTTACCTATAAAGCTAGATTCTTCGAAAGTATTGAATTGACCACCGGTTGGTATTGGACCTTTGAGATTATTATATGACACATTGAAAGAAGACAGAAAGTTAAGACTGGCTAGTGATGTAGGAATTTCTCCGGTCAAATTGTTTTTCGAAAGATCTAGATGTTCTATATTTTTTAATTTTGAAATACTAAATGGGATGGGACCAGAAAAATGATTTTGGAAAAGACTTAGAGATTGAAGATTTTGTAGCCTCCCAATCTCTTTTGGAATATTACCGCATAATGCATTGTGGGAGAGAAATACCCCATGATCAAGGTTGTCAATGAACCGCATGGTTGAAATGCGATTGTCGTTGGTACTATAAAAGACGGTGAGCTCAAACTCATATGACTTGACGTTTGCTTGTGTACTATTATGTGATGCAAGTGCCGGTAATTGTAAAAATTCATTGGGAAGACCTCCATACAAATTATTGTCATTTAATCTTAAAGAAAATAAGTATGGTAGAGTTCCCAACCAATTTGGAATTCTTCCCGATAATTTGCATCCAGAAAGATTTAAAACACGTAAATTTTTTATTTTAAATAACCAATTAGGAATAGGTCCTACTTCAAACGTGCAACCGGAAAGGACGAACATTTGAAGCTTTTGGTAGTCACCTAAGCCGATAAAGTTTTTTTGAACCGGAAGGGTTTCACCATAGAAGTTATCTGAAAGGGATAAGAATGTTAGGTTCTTACATTTTGCTAATGCTCTAAGGGTCTTTGTGATATTTGTAAAGGAATTAGTCGCTATAGAAAGGAAAGACAGGGATTTCAAGTTAATAATTTTGGACGAAATTTGACCGGTGATGTTATTGTAAGATACTCTAAATGCAACGAGTGAGCTGCAAAAGTATATGCTTTTTGGCAAGGTACCATTCAAACCATTTCTCATCAAATCAAGTTTTCGGAGATTAATGAGTTTTGAAAAATCTAATCTTGAGATGTCTCCGCTCAAATTGTTATAGCGAAGAATTATTTCCACTAGATGTTTGCAATTCATCAAAGATGATGGGATTTGACCACTAAATTTGTTTTCATTAAGATACAACTTTTTCAAGTATAAGAGCTTTCCGATCTCTTGAGGAATGGGGCCAAGAAGGCTATTTAAAGATAAATCTATGATCAGAAGGTTTCCGAGCCTTGTAATTTCTTTCACAAGGGCTCCATGAAAATAATTGTCGGACAAATTAAGATGGGTAAGCATAACAAGGTTGCTAATAGAAGGAGATATTGTCCCTCCTAGACCTTTGGAAGGTAGTTCTAAACGGATTACCCTACCATTGATATCACACCCTATTCCTTCCCATTTACAACAATATGTAGAAGAAGACCAATTTAAGGGAAGAGAAGGAGATGTCGAAATATTTGCCGAGAAGGCGAGAAGAGCATGTTGATCTTGGTGAGTACAAACTTGCTCATAAGAGAAGACAAAAGAACACGCGAGTGAAAGAAAAAAGAGAAAATGGATAGGAGGAACATTGAATGGTGGTTGTTTGGAAGTCATGTCTTCTTCGTACGACATAACAGAAATCATGAATAACAAAGGTAGGTGTGTTGTTGCCAAAGTTATACTTGCATGTCCCTTTATATAGCCATGAACCCCATTTCACACTCTTTTTGGTAGAAGTTCACACAATCACACACTCTTAAGATGTTCCATTGTGTACTTCCATAGACTTGTTCAAACTTCAAAGTCAAGTAGCAAGTCATCCCCGAAGACAAATAACTAGAAGCAATTATTATGCAACATTTTCTACGGGTGCATTTGGTGCATTAATTATTTTAGAGTTATATGAAGATTATCGAAGGTAAATACAACTTCAAATAACTTTATTTAACTAACCCCATATACAATCACATCTAAAGTTAAATACCGCCTAAATTCTTGTTTTCATCTTCCTTGACTTGAATTATAGATTACTTTACTTAAAAAAAAAGAATTATAGATTACTTAGGGATTATAATCCCACAAAATAAATCTCTCAATTCATATCAATAAAACTCGTAATCATGGATACTCGTATGATCTATTTATCAATTCAAATATCATAAGACACAATTTATTAAAAACAGACATCCCATGAAAAATGGCAACGGTCTTCCCTACCACACCCCACCACGTACAATTAAACATTCTTTTTACTCGAAAAAATCTATCTTGTAATGTTAAATCCCAAATAGATCAAAATATATAATTTGAAATTAAACTAAAAATGTAATAGCCATGGAGATATTGTGTTTTATAAAAAATTCACCGCAAGTGTGTAACAACATATATGTAATTTGTAGATTAATCATTAATTAATTATTTAAATTATTTATATTTTGGTGATTTTTATAGTAACCGGTGGAAATGATTGAATTAGTTGGTCAAAATTACTTTTTATCTACTATATTTTTATTTACTTTTCATATGTCAACGTTAATATTTTAGTAAATATGACCTTTTTAAATTTATAAATTAACATGAGAATCCAAGAGTTACAAAATAAGGGGGGTGTATTCAGTCCGAACTTTTAAAGATTTTGACGATTCTTAATAATTATAGGAATTGCAAATTTTGTGGAAAATTTTAATTCTATATAGAGTCAATACAGATTCTGTGGAAATCTTAGGTGTTGAGAGAAGATTTCTATGGATTTTAGGTATGTATAAAAGTAATGAAGAATCCTACAAAATCAATGAAATAATAGATTCTTGTAAAATCCACAAACTTTTAAATACCATAGGAATTTTATGAAAAATTTTAAATCCTAATTGAATACATACAGATTTATATGGACTTTTAAAAATCTATATTCAATACTCATAGACTTTTAAAGTCCAAAAAAATTCCTATAAACTCTTGATTGAATACACTCCCTAAATTCGTGTAAACAGACTAGTAATAGGTTAAGTGTTTTTTTTAAATATTTATATTCAACTCGTTAAAGAACAAACAAACACGAACAAAGTCTTTAGTTTCTTGAATACTCTTATCCCTTTGTCTTATACAATGTTTGACAAACAAGCTCTTTCAATATCCTTGATATTTTTTGTAAGCACGAAAAAAATAAAAATATAAATCAACTCTCTTATCTTAACACTTAGTTCACTTGACACTTATGGTCGAGTTATATTCGTCTTGTACAAACAAAGCTTCTCTATCAATTCCAACGTGATATTTCCGTTATTACATATAGACCACAAATAATACTCTTTAATTCAATAAAGGATGGGATAATATTGAATTGCACTACAATTTACTAATTGACTAACATATGGCCTTGAACTAGCATGGGATAAGGGATATCGATGAGTGGTGGTGGAGCTTGATTCTCGTTTAATTATCCAACTGGTGGAGAAAGCGGACGTTACCTGTAACCACTTAGCATTAATTTTTTTTTGAAAGGTTATAAGTAGCTTCCGGTTCGATCCGCTTTGCCGCTATACATTCGGGATTTTTAGGAGGATTCGAACTTGAATCTCTAGGCTAACACTTAAGGAGTCTAGCACCATAACCACTAGACCAACTGAGTATGGGTACTTAGCATTAAAGTTGTTGGAGGGAGATTTAGTTATTTGGGCCAAATTAGGGATACTTAGTAATAAAAATAGAGATTTTTAGCAAAAAAAAGTAATAAAAATAAAGATCATCGAAACTAAATGCGAAGTTTTTTTAGTAAATAGAGACGAAAAATTGGTTGCGAGGAGGTAGTTGTGTTCAACATAAGATAAATAAATATTGAAAAATTATTAATAAAAAATAGTAAATGAGTATGCATGGTACAAATAATGAAAATGAATAATAGGAGGCAAATCGTGTATAAAATAAAGTTGATCGACTTTCAAAACCCTAATAACCTTGAGGGATTGAGATCATCTTTATATGTCATTGTCTTCGCCAAATATTTGTATACTAGAATAAATCATAATTTCGTTAAAATAAGCTTTATTCTTTTTTTTTTTACACCCTCTACCAAACACGACTATTATTGATGTCAATACGATAAAACAGAGCGACAAACCCAATATATTTTGTACGTTGTATTGATTATGGATATTTCATGCAAAGACAAGTCACTCGACAAGCCAAACATATTAATTTTATTGCACAAATTAAAGGTTTACATGACAAACAAGAAAAGAGAATTCATACAAAAGTATGAGAATGCTAGAAAATCCCATGGCAAAACTATCCACCAAGTGAATACCAACTACCAAGAGCTAGATAAACATAAACTTCAATAAACGCGCACAACTATCCTCTTGTTCAAGAAGTTTGACGTATCTTGTAGTACTTGAACCAAACATAAGAGGCAATTGTGAGAATGCTCGAAAATCCCGTGGCAAAACCAACATAAAGTCCGTTTAGAAACTTTTGTAGCTTGTGATCCCGGATTTCATATTGATCAATTGCTTGTGATAATATTGGTTGATGACAAGGGTGGTTTAAGGGTTTGCCACACAAGTGAGGATTACCTATGTAGTTAGATTCTCCGAAGGAATCAAACTGACCATTGATCGGTATTGGACCTTCGAGATCATTATAAGAAACGTTAAAATATGACAAAAAGTTGAGACTTGTCAGAGATGACGGAATCTCCCCGGTTAGCTTGTTTTGAGAAAGCTCTAGTGATTCTAGATTCTTTAGATTTGAAATACTAGACGGAATGTGACCCGAAAAATGGTTGTCACTAAGCATTAAGTGGTGAAGATTTTGTAGGTTGCCAACCTCTCTTGGAATATTACCACAAAATGCATTATGGGAGAGGTATAATGTACGATAATAGTAGGCCTTCAATCGGAAGTATTGCATGTTATTGCGAGGGAGAGAGACGGGGAGTTCAAACTCTGACAAGAGGTCTATTTGAACAGTTTGTGATACTAGTGCCGGAAATTGCCAAAATTGTAGGGGAAGCTCTCCATCCAAATTATTGCGTCTTAAATCTAATGTAAATAAGTTTGGTAAAGTTCCTAACCAACTTGGAACTTTTCCTTTCAACCTATTGTTCGAGAGACTTAAGACACACAAATTTTTCAACCTAGATAACCAATTGGGAATGGGACCTTCTTCAAACCCGCAATTATAGAGGAAAAAGAATTGAAGCTTAGGGTATTCATCTATACCGATAAAATCTTCCTTTACCGGTAGGGATTCACCATAGAAGTTGGATGAAATGGATAAGAGGGTGAGGTTTTTACATTTTGCTAACACTTGAAGCATCATTGTGATATTTGTAAAGGAATTTCCTCCTATAGAAAGGAAAGATAGGGATTTAAGTTGGAGTATTTTGGAGGAAATTTGACCCGTTATGTTATTTTCCGATATTCTAAATGCAACGAGTGACTTGCAGGAATATATGCTTTCCGATAAAGTACCATTCAAGCTATTGTTCCTAAAATCTATCTTTTGGAGTTGAGTAAGCTTTGAAAAATCTAGTTTTGAAATATCTCCATTGAGCTTGTTATCCCTTAGAATTATTTCTATTATATGTGTGCAGTTCATCAAAGATTGCGGGATAGAACCATTGAGATTGTTATAGTTAAGATGAAGCTTTTCCAAAAACAAGAGCTTTCCTATATCTCGTGGAATAGAACCAAAAATACTATTGGAAGATAAATCTAGGATTCTAATGTTTATGAGATGGGTCATTTCTTCTCCTAAAGATCCATGTAGACGATTATTCGACAAATTAAGATGCGTAAGCGTTACAAGGTTGTTAATCAACGGAGTGATTACCCCTTCTAAGCCTCTAGAAGACAACTGCAAGCCCATTACACTCCCGTTGATATCACATTCTACTCCTTCCCAGTGACAACAACTTATAGAAGAAGACCAATTTAAAGAAAGGAGACGAGGAGTTGAGATTTTTGCCGAGAAGGCAAGAAGAGCGGATTGATCCCGATGATCACAAACTTGTTGAAAAGATAAGACGAAGAAATACACGACGACAATGAAAAGGCAAAGATGGGTAGAAAGAGTTGTAAATGGTGATTGTTTCGGTAACATGGCTTTCTTGTAGGAGTAAAATTGAAGTGTTTTTGTTGTTGTCAAAATCATAGTTTGCGAGCCCGTTTTATAGTAAGTAATCAACCAATTCACTCACAACTTGAGATTATGTTTGCATAGACTTGCAGCTGAAAGTCTTCTTTAGGTGAATATTAATCTCATTCATCTCTTGGGAGACAAGCATACCCTTTGGCATTTAATATGGTTGATTTTTTTGTGAAGTAGATGGGAAGAGTCAAATGGTTACACCTTAGATGTTTTGAACAATTCAAGTTCACACGGAGGGTTAGGCTCATTTGAAAAATGAACGAACCTCAAACCAAGCCCGAGTAGAGGCTAATATAACATCCATATAATGTTATTTGAACTACTAGATATAATTTTAATTTTTCTCATAAACAAGAGTATATATAAACTATTTTCATTTTCATTTTGTTTCCACCTTCAAACATGTAACCGGTCAAACGAGGGGTTGATATCTTGGAGCGACACACACCTCTAGCTTTTAATATAGGGTTGATTTTTTGTGTGAAGTAGATGAGAACAGTTGTAGTCTTAGATGTTTTAAAGATTCAAATTAACATATCACCAATTCCTAAAATCACGGAGGGGCCATCTAGAGTGGGTGAGGGGACAATCGTCTTCTTTGAGCTTTTTACAAGTCTGTTTGACTTTTATGTTCTCACCCGCAAAGATGTTTTAGTTTGAACAACTTATAAGAGATTGATCAACCTAATCGCCGTTTGTTTTCATTAGTACCTAAAAATAGGTTAGAATTCGTTCATAGATATTTTTTTTGAAAGGATTTCAGTACTAACATAATTGATTATAGTAATTTAGGGTTTGTTTGGAATTGTTAAGAATCATTTTCAAAAAACAGAATATTACCGAATTAGTAAAAAAAATTAAGTTTATTTAGCGATTAAAATGGAATGTGAGATGTCGGTTAACCAATGAAAATGAAATAATAATTTTCATTTCATTTTATTTCTCTTAACCGTTTTATTCGTTTTTATTTTACTCCTCTAACCAAATAGACTTAATATTGGTATTGATTAACATCTCTCATGTAGCAGTTTTGTTTTAAACACCAATCAACTTGAAACTTTTCATCCATTCATACAAATTCGCCCAATCTTGACATGAAAACATAAGAAGAAACGATGACGTGCAGGACAAGGATACATTAGATAAAGTTCAACACTAAATTGTACTTAATGATAATTAATGGACTTCAGCTATCATCTTCTTCAACAAGCACGGTTCCTCTTACTTTCGGGCGTTCAACCAAACACAAGGAGGTGTGACAATCAAAATACACGAAAATCCAGAGACAAGGCCAACAAAAAATCCGTCTAGAAATCGTTGCTTGTTGTTATGACGTTTATTTTGATCTACAACACCATCCAATGTTGTTGTATTAAAACAAGTGTGTTTTAAGGGTAAACCGCATAAGCCAGAATTACCTTCGAAGCTAGATTGTTCGAAAGTACCAAATTGACCACCACTTGGTATTACTCCTTGAAGATCGTGATACGACACATCAAACAAACTAAGACTTGCTAATGATTTCGGAATCTTTCCCGTCAAGTTGTTTAGCAATTATAGCTTTTTTAAATGTGATATACTAAAAGGAATGTGACAAGAGAAATGGTTGTTATAGAGGTATAATTGTTGAAGATTTGGTAAGTTCTCAATCTCTTTCAGAACAATACCATTTAATCCATATATTGCCAGTTAAGTCAAACCCGTAATAATAGTCTTCTAAAAACCGGATGTAAGTGTTTTCCCGGAATAAAAAAAGCGGGAGCTCGAATTGCAAGAACTTTATGCTCGACTCGTTTTGTGAGACTAACACATGCAATCTACTCATAATAGATAACCAATTAGGAAAGGGATCCTCTACAAAATGGTATTTTCGAAGGTTTGAAAATTGAAGCTTATCTTCACCTAACCTAATGAAGTTTCTAACTATGGGTAAGGATTCACCATAGTAGTTGAATGAAATGAAGAGACCCATTTTGTCAAGTATGCCTTTCATATAGGGCCAAATATTGGCCTTAATATTGACGGTGTTATAGTGCAATTAAGTGATAATAAAAAACTTTGTTTCAAATAACACTGTATTTTTTAATGGGCTTGCAACAACGTGGACAAACTTCTATACTTGTTCATGTATGGTAAGATTCGAACATGAGATCTTATGAGACCTTTATTACATAAAGGTGCAATTTGATAATGAAACAACAAAATACATATATGCATGATGCTACAAAATACTACTACTTATAGATTACATTTATCCTCTTCTTGAACAAGGTTTATGTTGTTTGTAGTAGTTGAACCAAACATAGGACGCTACAACTAGGAGAATGCTACAAAATCCCGAAGCAAGGCCAACAAAGAGTCCATCTATAAACCATTGCATATTTCGATCCTCCCTTCTATCAACACGACTTGCTATTGTTGGATTATAGCAAGAGTGATTTAAAGGTTCACCGCATAAGTCAGGATTACCTTCAAAGCAAGATTTTTGAAAAGTAGCAAACTGACCCGCCGTTGGTATTGGACCATTAAGATCATTATAAGACACATTAAACTGGGACAAGAAACTAAGACTTGTTAGGGATCTTGGAATCTCTCCTATAAGGTTGTTTGTAGATAGATCTAGCTTTTCTAACTTCTTCAAATTCGATATAGTAACCGGAATATGACCCGAAAAATGGTTGTCATTGAGATATAGTTGTTGAAGGCTTTGTAAATTACCAATCTCAATTGGAATATTACCTTTAAATGCATTATGGGAGAGACCTAGACCATGATAATAGTCAGCCTTAAACCGGATGTAAGTGTACTTGTCACCGCTATTCGAAGTGAAGATCGGGAGCTCAAACTGAGAGAACTCGAGTTCTTGAACGTTTTGTGAGACTATGGTTGGAAATTGACACAAACTTAGAGGAATTTCTCCAAACAAACTATTGTTATTTATCTCTAGGTTAAAAAGGTTTGGGAGAGTTCCCAACCAATTAGGAACCGTACCGGTGAATCTATTACCTTTCAAGCTTAAAACACGCAATTCCCTCAAAGTAGTTAGCCAATTAGGGATGGGTCCGGGTGCAAACTTGCAATTGTGAAGGAAAAAGAATTGGAGTTTTTGGAATTCACCTAAACCAATGAAGTTTGTATGGATGGGTAATGATTCACCATAGAAGTTGGATGAAAGGAAGAGAGTGGTTAGGTTCTTACATTTTGCTAAAACTCTCAGTGTTTTTGTGATGTTTGTAAGGGAATTGTATGCAAAAGAAACGAAAGATAAGGATTTTAGTTCAATGATTTTAGGGGAGACTTCACCGGTTAGGTTGTTTTGAGCTATTCTTATTGCAACGAGTGACTTGCATGAATATATACTTTCTGGTAAGGTGCCAGACAAACTATTATTCTTAAGATCTAGTTTTTGGAGGCGAATAAGTTTTGAAAAATCTAGTTGTGAGATATCTCCGTGGAGATTGTTATCCCTGAGAAGAATCTCTACTAGATGTGTACAATTCATCAAAGAAGGTTGGATAGGACCACTAAGATTGTTATGATAAAGATGAAGCTCTTCCAAGTATAATAGCTTCCCGATCTTTTTTGGGATGGAGCCACTTATGCGATTTGAAGATAAATCCATGATTCTAAGTTTTGTGAGCCTACTAAATTCTTCTCTTAAAGGTCCATGGAGAAAATTATTCGACAAATTGAGATGAGTAAGCATACCAAGATGGATAATAGAGGAAGAGATAACCCCATTTAGGCCTCTCGAAGGTAAATGCAAATGAGTTACTCTACCATTGACGTTACATTCTATTCCTTCCCATTGACAACAACTTATAGAAGAAGACCAATTTAAGGGAGCGGAAGAAGATGTTGAAATGTTACCCGAGAAGATAAGGAGAGTAGATTGATCTTGACGATTACAAAGTTGTTGGAAAGAGAAGACAAAACAATCTGAGAGGAAGACGAAGAAGATAAGATGGGTATGAAAAAGAGTAAATAATGGATGTTTCGGATGCATGACTTTCTTGTAGGATACAATTAGATATGCTATTAGGAGTGACAATGGAAGTGTATTTGTGTTGGCAAGATCTATAGTTCCTTACCCCTTTTTATAGTATTGATCATGTTCATCCACTTAAGATGGTAGTTTGTATAGGCTTGTTTTGGAAGCATAAATGGTGAAAGTATGATATTGTCCTTACTATGATCGAAAAAGATATTATACTTGTTGTTTGTTACATTTTACATTTATACAGTTTAAGTATTTGACATGTTCATATTCAGCTCGTTCATAAATAAATTGAGCTTTAACCGAATCAAAATTTTAAACGAACTCAAAAATTGCTCATATTCAGCTCATTTAGAAAACGAATAAGTTCGAGCAAGTGATGACGTGTTTCCGAAGAACTTACAGTCTTTGGTAATACTATTACCCTTTGTCTTATACTAAGTAGGACAAGCCAAGCTCTTTCGCTATAGTTGCTATTTTGTAAGTACGTAGAAAAAATCAAGGCTGTGTTTGGCACCATCATCGCACCTCAAAGGAGAAGTCAAGTCTCTTATCTTAACACTTGAGTTTACTTGACAGTTGTGGTCGTGTGATATTCAGCGTGTACAGTACAAACAAAGCTTCTCTATCAATTCTAACTTAACATTTCCGTTGTTACATATACACCACAAATAAAACTCTTTAATTCAATACTATTACAGTATAGATTATTACGATGATGATGTTTTTCCATTGAATTTTCAAAATCGATCGATATATCGCGTAAACTGACATTTTTAAATTTATAAACCAACGTGAAAATCCAAGAGTTACAAGAGAATTCGTGTAAACAGAGCGTAGAAACAGATTTACCTCATTAACATTTTTTTCTAACAGCAATGAGACTAAGATCTTATTCATTATTCGGCAGCTAATGAGTCTGAAGCCAACCGGATCCCGTCACATATGGATATGTCTTATTTACCATCTATACGTTGAACAGATGACTTTGCAGACTATGCATCATCTGAGGTTTTGGAGAGATATTCCTTAATTGTATTCCGTTCATCATCAGTAAGATCAGGGTCATCACCAATCAACCTCAACCGCAGTTTCGCATTTTCACTGTCAGGATCATCAGCAAGAGCCTGCAGAGCACGGCAAGCAAACAGAAAATCTAACAAGATCATATCATGCTCGGATGCAAATGATGGAGATTGAGTGTCCATTGTTCATCTAGGATTTCAAAACTGTTTTCTTTATACTAACTCCTAAGCTATGTGGGCATCATACGCCATTTGGTTCATAACAAATACAATAAGAAAAAATCAGGTAATTATTGGATATGGTTTTGAGATTTTACCAGAACATAGTTGTTCACATGGCCGTCTTTGTTTGGAGTGGTAAGAGGCTCGTCACTATTGCACAACCACTCACCGTCAACAACGTACTTGTATTCGTGCTGTCCTTCCTGTTTGAAGAAGTGAAGATTACATTAAATATAAAGTGAACAACAATGACGAACTACATTACATGGGAGCTTTGATTTGATTTGGCAGCTACATTATTTGGTTTTGTTAGTGTTTGTTCATTGCTAGTTAGGGTGTGAATGATGCATCAGGTTCAAATGTGAGATTTTACAATACATTGCATAGGTTCGGATCTATACAGGGAAAAAATGTTAATCAAATAAGTAGACAGATTAAACATTCTTCCACTAAAAGAAGAGGACTACCGAACTCATAACCAAATGAGTTGTTTGGGTATGAAAATTCGAAAGTAATAGAATGCACGAAGCAAAAACAAACATGCTGCTGCAATCACAATCTTAATTAGAAGATAAACAAAAACAAAGATGGTAACATGATTGAATAGTATGGTACTGCATATGTAACACATACCGGCAATTCCCTCTCTAGAATCCAAACACCTTTGTCCTCGTTGAATTTCAAAGGTATTTTCTGAAATATGTGCAATTTAATTGTGTCAGTATAAGATGATTGAGTTCTAATAAGTACTAAGAAACCAGACAAATTAACATTTTTCATGAGTTGGAGGGAGTAAAGTTTCCCAAGTCTTATATGTAAGGAATATGATAAACTATATACAAGACCCTCACAACAAGAGATCATTTGCCAAGTCCATATATAACAGTTTCGTGCTGACTAAGAAAATATTAGTGTATTATTTCAAGAAAGAAAAAAAACTACTGTATCAGCTTACAGAACTCGCTTCCAAGATCATTTATCCGGATGTTTGGTTATTGCTATGTCTAGTTTCAGTACGTTCCGGCACTCTGAGCCAAAACAAGCCGAACAGAAATATATAGCAGTAAAATGGTATATTTGCCCAAAGATATTTGTTGTGAGATGATTTTAGGATTACTAAAGGAGCTCTAAATAATACCCAAGGCGGTGCTCATATAGGGATCTTTAAATGGAAATTATTCGAATCTGATCCTAGCAAATATCGCTTTGTTTTCCATGAACTATGTGAAAAGGATTGTTACATCCTGAGAAATTTCACGATCAAACTTCTTACCGCTATGCCAGCCATGGACAATATTCAGAAGGAAAAAAGAAACTAAATTAAGTGATCATCAGTACAAGGAAATAAAACTTTTCTTACTTCCCTTTTGCATCTAAAATTTGCCACGAATTGGTAAGTACAAGGAAAATCATTACCTGGCCCCACCCAACATCAAGTCCAGATATTTCAACTGAAGAGCAATTTTTGCCAGCCCATTGCAAGGTAACAGGTTTCTTCTTTAAGCCTGTAAGCTTTAATATGAAATTAAATTAAACCAAATTTATATCTGTTACAAATTCTATCTAACATACACAAATAGACAATTCTGCATAACGATGAAGCTGAATACACAACAGAAATGAAAAGCTGATTAATGTACTATACAGAAATGTCAAGCGGTAGCATTCTCAAGAAACAAAAATGTGTTTTCACAAATTCAACCAGATTGCTTTCGCTTTGAAATAACATTTTTGGGAGAGAGAGAGAGGAAAAAAGTGAACTGGATTATTCATAGTACTTGGCTAATGTATCACTTTCAATATTATAAAATTGATTTACCGGGAAAAAAAATCATTTTCAAACTCAACATGAAGAAGAAATGTACCGGAAACAGCAACAATTTAGCCATGAAACAAAGAAAATTAGATTTTAAAGCTTGAGGTGATGAGACACCTGAGCACACACCTAGAGTGTACTGAAGTGGAAAGAATTCCAGTAGACAAAATTTAAACATCGGATTAACTCACAATATCAGCTGTTGCACTCTTAATTGCCTCCAGATTTGGCGAGCATGACCGCTTGCTCTGCAGGAACGAAAGCAGCAAGGCCCCTTTAAAACTTTTAGCTCGGATAAAAGACTAGTACGTTGCAAATAGGTTAGCTTATACTTGTGCGAGATTCACAGGAATGAGGCAGTTGTCCCAAATGCAACAGTGTACAACTTTTGCTACTTACGAAAACTTAGATCTACTGCAACAAACTCATCCACCAACGATGAAATCACTTTTATGGGGGTGAACCAATTTTATTATCCTTATTAATCAAAAGTGTCATCCGTAAATCAGTGTTTTATAACCTTTAACTATCAACAACAATTAAATTTTTTTGTTGAAGAGAAAATGCTTAAATTTCCATACTGAGACTTGAAAACATCTATGAAACTGCATCCTTTTTCAAGGACATAAATAGGCTAGAAGTATCAAGAGCCCTTTCCGTTCCATGACACCATACTCTGATCTTGACCTTTAGATGGTGCCTTAGCCTTACTTGGTGTGCTATTGCAATTTAACAATGATAGTATTCCTAAAATAGTGTTAAATAACAAAAAACCCTCAATTTCAGAAAATGATCAATTTCAACTGGCAAAACGCCACAAAGTAGGACTAAGTTTATATCCTTGCACACAAATAATATTATCACTCATATATTCTCTAAGAATGTGCACATTCTTTTTAAATTGCCTATTAGAAAGACTGAAGAGTAAAACATACCAAGAGCAATTTATGTGCATCACTAAGTTTATATCCTTGCACCCAATACATGTATGCCAACTGCAAATATAAAACACCCAGAGTAAGTATGTAGTGCATGGTATCTTTTAATATAAAACACCCAGAGAACTTTTAAAAAAAATCAAGCATCAAGATGGTTATTAACTAATATATTATGATGCTGCATAAATATTGAGGCTAGCAGGATTGGAACATGACTGTATAATGTACTGCAAGAATAGTAAGGAAATGGATCCTTCCTACAGTCACTGCTTTCTCTGAGTTTCAACCCTTTGAGGAAAAAAAACTTCTACAATGATCAGAACCACTACATCAAATATAGCACCTGTTGTTCTACTGCCCGAAAAATCAATGCAATATATTGGCAAAGATATAAATTTGCCTTGTAAGCATGCAAATTTCAAGCACGTTTCTTACCATACATAATAGAGAAAGACATTTACACAGGGAAGCATCGGTATACTTACTCTTTCCTGCAACAATATCTTCCTCTAATACACATTTTCTTTTGTGGTATTACCAAACTTAAGTAAGAGAAATTTAGCCACAAGAACAAGACGAATTTTAGTTCATCCATATTATTTATTGGTATGATTGGCATGACAAGCTGAAGTTGATAAGCCATAGCCCCATAACTTTGAAGGCAAAGCTATCTTAGATAACTTATAGAAATGGAGTAAACTTCTTTAAAAACTACTGATGAAACTTGCTGTCACACATTCTGGCAAGTAACATTTTTAAAGAAAACCAGAATAATGGAGTAGGGAAGTTGAGAAGTGTATAGAATGGAAAGAGACAGACAAGGATATACCGCTGTAGCAGGAGCTCTACCCATTCCAGCTGTGCAATGTATGTACGTGACACCACCGTTGCGATTTACGGCCTTGTGTAAAATACCAACAACAGCTGGAAGCCGCAGCCGTAGATCATTTTTGTCAAAATCTCTGCCAAATTATGCTATCAATAAGAATTTATTTGACAGCATGTTGGTCTTTTGTGCCACCTCTCAAACAAGGTTGTACATAAACATAGAATTGCATGGAACATTAGCATTTGTCAATTGCGTCATATAGGACAAATTTGTGCCATATCACAGTTGAATTTAGCAGTTTCAAATTATCGGTCAGAATACAAATATTCCTAGCTCAGAACTCAAATTCAGGTAAAAGAAAGTAATCAGCAAATCGAAAGCACAATTTGTTTTCCTTTACTATCCCGATATCAGTATAGGTTTAAATGGTTAGTGTGAGCATAACTAGATCAATCTCAAAAATAGCAAAACAGAAATAGTGCAGTGTATTAATATTACACTAATTATCTCCCAAACACAAGCCATGATTTATTTTTAACGTGGTAAAGAACAAGCTAGCAGCAGAATAAATATAAAAACAAAACCTTATTTCTGCGCGGATGTGTTCAATATCATCAAAGGTCTGAGCATACTCCCTTATGGCATTAATATCAACACCAAAATATCTGAGATCCAAGTAAAGGGATCCAACCGTTCGATTATGTCACTGCTGAAACTTTATTTAAATTCTTAACATGCAAAATGAAGTTACACAATACACAGAATCTTTATCTTTAGGATACTCAAGATCTGGATCTTGCTGGAGACAGAATATAGTCTTCACTCCGATACTCCGCAGCTTGTCAACGTCTTCTGGAACCTTAAATTGCACACGTATGTTTTCGTTAATCCTTTTATGAATACAGAAAACATCATGGAATCTATAAACAGCTTAAACCTTAAATTGTACCTGCAGACAGGAACCAACAATTAAGTCTGGCCGAATGAAGTTATAATTCATTCCCAGTTCATGCCTATAAGTCAAAACTGCATTTCCATGTAGCCAAAAAAGGTTAATGACAATAAAAAAAAGATATTATTTAATGAATTTGAATGTGGAGAAAACTGTGTATGCTACAGATCAAGAAATTGCTTTGTGAAAACTGCCAAAATCAAGATACTCAAAACATCAGATGTAACAGTTAATAAGAAAAGAATTATTTAAACAAAACCACTTGATGATATGAGTTTTTGCCTGGACCCAACTTTCAATCAAAAAATTGCAGAAGGACCACCATTTTAAATATGCTCTGTTAGCAAAATGCCACCTATCTAGTTACTTTTATATAACATGTGCACTATCTTAAGCCTTGTAGTCTCAAGCTTAGAGAAAGAAAACTACTGGTATTGGGCACTAGGTGGTCCTTGTACTTACAGAAGTGGTTATTTGTAAATAACCCTAACAATGAGTCAAAATGTTAAAATGTAACAATACCCCCCTAATTCAGATATATCAAGAGATGTTGAGATACATAAAATAATGTTTATTGGGTCCATCATATCATCTTATCAAACAAAGCTGTAAAATAAGTATGCGCTCACCAGCACCCATAGCCTCTGTCATGTTGGTGCTGTATTCATTTGATTTCTCTTCCTCGACTTCCGTGTCCTCCATCTTGTCACCAGATTTGGAACTAGAAACTGCCTGATGCAAGAAAACACACAAGCGATTAATATATTTGCCCCTTACATGAATATTTTAGCGCCAGCTACCATTAATTATTCAGCAATCCAGACATAGATATGTCAGACAAGAAGATGCTAGCAAGACATAACAGGAAAGGATAGCCTAATGTGCCTTAACTTCAGCTGAATTGAAGAAAACCGATTTTCAATACGGACATTTTATTCATACAGTGATTAGAAAATATACAAAATCCATCAAAGGGATTGGCCCACAATTGACATTAAATACTAACAGAATTACAACAGCCACAACAATGTCAATATATCTACGCAGTACAATAGGAAAAAGGGTATGGATCCAAATTAAAGTTACGAACAGAAGAATTCATCATTTCACCTTGACAATCATACTCTGGCGAGGATCAAGATAAATGCCATTGAACAGACCCTAAATTGAAGAAACCCAATTGTCAGAAATCAAGCTGTGAAGCCCCATTCCGAATCTTAAAACAATGTCCAACATTTTGAGAAAAATGAGTTACTGGGTTAGAAAGAGCAAAACGAGAAGTCTTTGATTCATGGCCTTTCACAGGCCGAGGCTTAACCGGCAATGCGAAGGTCCTGAAAACCCAAAAGACAAAAAACAAAGGTTAGGTTAAAAAGACGAAATTCATCGATTAACATGACAACAATTGGCTATTTCAACATCATTTATCTACAACCTGGGAAGATTCATCTGGATGCAATTCATCTTGAAAAGGGAAGATAGATCTTTGGAAAGGGAATTTGGGAGATTTGATATTTTTGTGGAAAATGATTCTTTTCCATTGCATCCAACGAGTGATAATAGATATCTTGCAGATGGCAGGTGTCGTTTTTTTGCCAATCAAAACGGGAGTCGACAGGGCCACGCAGTATGTGTATGGTTGGTTCAGTCGCATTGGACCAAATCTTTTTAAATGACTAAATAAATAACAAATTTAGTTATAATCTTTTTAAAAGTTTCTCTATAAAATTTTTAAAATAATTAATTTAGTTTATTTTTATCCTATCACGTTTATAACTTAATTCTAATTTATCTTAAAATTTATTTAATTTTATAATTAAAATAGTATTTATTTTTCCTTTTTTAAAATTAGTATTTTTTTATTTTTAGGTGTTTTAATATGAATTGAAGTAATACACTAATTTATTTATTAAAATATCTCTAAAAATATTCTTAATATAATTAATTTAGTGTATCTTAGTCTATCACGTTTATAAAAAAAAATTTGCTGAACTCTTTTAATACAATTTATTCATATGAGTTGTTCTAAATTTAATAATTTCCCCCATAATTTATTTTTAATTTAATATTAGTTTGCCTTTTTTATAGAATATATATTTTAATATCGACCCACTTTCATGCATTATATATATGAGACTGAGAGTTGATCTCCAAATCAATACAACATAGTGTCCTATTTCGAGCTACATATAAGAGTTGGATTATTTGATTAGCTTGACAATCCGACTCGAGCTCATTCATTTTTACAAAGCAAATCGGGTTGAAGATGACCATATTTTTAATTAACCGGCACTCGACTAAGATTTAGGTTCAGCTCCATTTTAACGAAAAGCGAAATGACATAAGCCTTATCAAAGCTTGGTTTGTTCAAGGAAACCAATGACTAAAACGAGCAAATCTTCAATATGGTTGTTATATTACTTAATCACATCTTGCAAAATGCTTAGCTCGAGCTCATTCGGCACTAAACAAGCCAAGTATATATATATATATATATATGTATATATATGAGAATATTTTAATATCTTACTATTAAATGAAGGGTAAAATGGAATTGTTGATTATTGTACTGACGAATATTTTAATATCTTACTATTAAATGAAGGGTAAAATGGAATTGTGGGTTATTGTACAGACGAATAATCAACGCTTTTATCTTTAATTATAATTAAAAAATTATTAAAAAAAAGAAAGTTTCATAACTCATTCTTCTCTTAAATGAACAACTCTACTATCTCTTTTCTAATCATTCTCTTCTAAACCTATAAATAAGACGATAATAATATTGTGTGGTTTTATCCCACCAAAGTTCGACTCACTTATACGGATATAGGTGTTGTCAAAGTCCGATATAGACAGACCGTAAAATCAATTGGCAATAGAAGACCGACTTTATAAATTATGCTCAAAATGTCCACAACTTTCGATGTGAGATCTTATTATCTCCAACGTGTGCAATCGGCATCAATCTGCTGGTGATTAAGTTGATCTTCCTCCTAGCTTCATCATCTCATTTGATTCAATCGAATTCTCGATCCCCATCTAACACCATTAACAACATTAAACATAAGTAAATTTCATTTCACCCCTTAAAACTAAGCATACACACTTACATCTTCTCACATGGTGCACTAGCTATACTAATTAGCTAATAACCTTGAAATTGTACTTTGTGTTTTGTGTACCCTACACAAGAACATGCACGAAAACGAAGCTACAAACTAGCTCTAAAATGTGGAGAATTCTGCACCATATCTTCTCATCTTTGGAGCATGGGATTCCTAAAAGAGAAGTAAAAATAAGCAAATATCTCACCAAGTATGGGAAGCTAGAGACCATGAAAGATGATCAATATTCAAGAAAAATAAGTGATTAGCATATGTTGCTAAACAGTGTGACAACAAGTACTGTTTCCTCAGTCAAAACAAGAGCATATGGGGCTTCTCACAAAGGTGCTCTTTTCTTCTTTCTTTATTGGTTCACTTTACTAAGCAAATACTTAACCATTCATTTTGAACCCTAACTATTATTATAAGGATTTGTTTACCAAAACTGCTCTTGGAAGCAAAGAAGAGACTAAAGATGGTAAATTTGGAACAAAGGGACCACATTTATGTGTGGCTTCACTATTCACCTTATTGGACATTACAAATGTCGGATCCAACTTTTTTGCATCACCCCCTTAAACCATAAATTATGTGTTCTCGTATCTAAGTTAACTCGAGAGGTTTCGAGTTTAGTATATATAAGGTCGGTGGACTACTCATTATTTGGTTTTAAGATGAAATTTCACTGATTTACGTGGTGGATTTGAGTCTAGCACGCATATGTGTTTGTATGCACCTGACCCCACTCTATAGTTCGCGTCAAACTTTAACAATTCTAAGTAGTCCTAGTTTCACTTGCTTATCTCAAATAAAGTGTGAGATTTTGAGCCTAGTATATAAAATTTAAGTGATTTTAGAATGAAATGTTTGTTGTGTTTGGATCTAATTCGCATGTATGTGGGCTCGCGTGCATACGATTGGAGCATAGGGCTCTTACATTCTATATGCTCAATAAGTACAAATGAATGTCATTTTTCTTACAAATATAATCAAAATTTGGTCCCTTTGGGGTTCTATACACATACTATATATGTAGATTTGCATCAACCCACATGCAATATATTAAATTCTGAAAACAAAGAGAAAAAGCTTAATGGTAATTGGTAAGTGCTTTACTTCCCACTCAAATTACCTTAACACTAACACTTAGAATATGTAGATGGCTTAAGTTGTAAGCTTTGGTTTATGCATTGTTGGTTTTGGGTATCCTTGAGTAAGGTGTTTACTATTTCTAGAGCATGTTTAATATCAAGTGAACAAGTATTTTAATACAAATATCAACATTGATATAATTGCATAATATTTTTTCTGATTCCTATGTGTACAAAAACATATTAAAATTCCAACAAAAAAAGGAACATATTAAAATAATATTTGAAGAATGTATCCATTACATGATCACGAGAAGTGGTGTTTTTTTCATAAATAGATCTACGAGTAAGATTGAGATTAGTAATTCAGTACGACTTGACTCTTTAACTATTAGACACGGATGTATTCAGGCGTTGATATAAAAAGTAAGAAAAGTTTAACTCTTTCTTTACCTGAAAAGGGAAGATTTCTATCATTTTTTTTCTCTCTCTAACCTACATCTAGACATGGCTGAAGAGGCAGATGAGCTTCTCCCAATAGCCAATGTGGGAAGAATAATGAAACAAGGCCTCCCACCACCAGCCAAGATCTCAAAGGAAGCAAAGGAAAGAATGCAAGAATGTGCAACTGAGTTCATTAGCTTTGTCACAGGTGAAGCATCTGATAAGTGTCTCAAGGAGAACAGAAAGACCCTCAACGGCGACGACATTTGTTGGGCTCTTAGCTCATTAGGGTTTGACAACTATGCTGAAGTCATATCAGGATACTTGTATAGATACAGGGAGGTATACGAGATGGAGAAGACGAAGCAGAAAGAGTTAGGGTTTGCAAGTAAGAAAGAATTGGAAACTACAGCTGAAGGCACTTCAACAAGATCATCTTCAGAGGTTAGAATGCTAAACAAGGGTAATTGAGTAATTAAGATTGTCTCTTTGCCCTAGTGAAACCCTAGCAAGTAATCTCACTTTCCTGAGGTGAAAATCTCAGAAATTTATAACTAGATAAAATCTCTTCCTTGTTTACTTTCTGATTAGGGTTTAGATTAGGGTATTGCATCATTAAACATCTTCAGAGAGAGAGATAGAGATTTACCTGGATCTAACTTTGCTCGATCCAATCTCTTGAGATTCAACCCTTTTCTCTGCTACCTTCAAATCTCTCATCTCTAGATTTCACTTTTCAGCTGGTTTGAAGGAACGGCTAAGGAAGTACAATTATCAAGGTAGCTAGCTACTCAGCTAGGGTTTACAGTTCATCAAGCTTCATTTCACTGTTCTAAAAGGGGCGCAATACCTTACTTTAAGAAATCAGGTACAAATTTAGGGCAAACTACTGTATGCAAATTATGGCTCGGAAGAAATCTATCACTGAGCATATATTTATATAATTTGTAATCTTCCTGGCTAATTTTGCTTGTGAGTGGTGGGTTTACAGCAACTTCTGTGTTTTTTCTTTCTTTTTTTAGTAAGTGTAGAAATCTATATAAATAATGAAGGGATACAAAATCCCCACTTAAGTCAGCTGAATACAACTGCAAATCTCTGACAGACAAACCCTAAATTTGAAGTTGGTTTACTTCACTTGCTTTTGCTTAGATTATAGGTTAAGAATGTAAGTGTTGTTTAAGTAGATGAAAGCAATCAAGGCAAGTAGTCTTACTTGATTGAAATGATACATCACTTTTGAAGTTGTTAAACCAAGAGAGTCAACTCAATATATTGTTTTGTTTAAGTCTGAATATTTGTTTCTAAAAATATTAAATGTAGAAGTACCATTGAAAAAAGGCAAATTTGTATTATAGTATATGTGTAGATTGGGTCTAAAATTATGATTATGTGTATACTATTTCGTTAGTTCAATGTAAGTTAGTTTTTAAATATGTGTAGTTTTTATCCGTGTAATTATGTAATATAATTCTATTTTTAACATATTATACAAATATTTATGTAAATTACTGATTATACGGAATTGCATAATTTACACAAACATACTACTAAGGGCCCGTTTGGTTTTAATTACTTCGGAATCGAAAACAGAATGGAAACGAATCTAGTACATATGTATACCATTGTTCATGAAAGTTTTTGGAATCATTCTTGTGGATTGAAGGAATTGGAGTAGAGTTTGATTACTTTTGATACCCTAGTGCATTTTGCATTAATCCACAAAGAATGATTCCATAAAATTTCATGAATAAGGATATACATATAGACTAAATTCGTTTCCATTCCGTTTCCGTTTCTGGAGTTGGAACCAAACGGGGCCTAAGTATTAACTGCACAAAGTATGTCGAAATTTGAAAAATAAATTATATTAACGAATTACAAACTAAATAATCTTAACTCTACAAGATAATATAAAATACAAATGCATATGAATATTTTTCATAAAATAAATTTAGCAGCACAAAATGAAAACAAATGAAATAATGTAAACTATTTAGAATCAATTTCTTGAATCTACATAAAAAAAATAAAAATAAACTCAATGAAGTTGAGTGCTTCATTCCGTAACACCTATTATTTTTCATGTTCGGTACGTGGGTCTAAGACGTGGACGGGATGCGCATCACAAGTGAACCTACGTACACAAACCTTCAGGATTCCATTCCAAAATCAATTGCTATAGGAGGAGTAGCCCTATGATTGATATGTTAGGTTTACGTACTATTATATTGTCGGTGTAATACATTTTCACACATCTCAAACACTCTCCCTCAAGTGCAATTATTCTGAACTAGTTGACACTTGACACAAAGCTTTAAGGTCAGCTTAGCCAAACGGACGGATAACATATATTCGCTAATCGCAACTCAAACACGGGATAATGAGACCCGCACGAACCTTATTTCTGATACCATATAAATTCTTCATATTTTCATATCCGTCGGATCTAAGATGTGGAGAGGATGCACGCCACAAGTGAACCTACACACAACACCTACATGAAAAATAAAAAATAATCAAACTTTGATTACATAAAATTGATCCAAGTTAATACACTAATTCAATCAATTATGTAATCAAATGTATTTACATGACTCTATTAAAACCAAATTACTCTCAACTTTGTGTAGACTTAAAAAGTAAATATCTTATAAACGAAGTTATAAGGTAAGAATATATTTGGAGATATATATACTATCATTTAGCGCTATTTTTTATTTGCATAAAAATTATAAAATATTTATTTGAGTATTTTACGTAGGTTTAAAAAGACGATAGTCAATTTTATCGGTTTCCCTTCAGGTACGGCCCTTTTATTGCGGTACGGCCGTACGGCCGTACCGCAGGGCGACACGTGTCCCGAAAAAAAAATTTTTTTTTTTTTTTTTTACTCTTTTCTGAAACGATTTTTTTTTATTTATTTTTTTTTATTTATTTATTTATTTTTTTTTACGGAAACTAATGAAAATTTATTTGAACTACCATGTTATAATTTATGCACTATTATCCTATAAACTTTGAACTATTCCTATATAATCCATGAACTATTACTTTTTAATATAATCCATGAACTATTCTATTATAATTCATGAACTATCCCATAATAAGTTTTGAACTATTACTTTCACTCCTTTATAAATTTT
>BSUD01000008.1:137024421-137046597 GCA_033239045.1 Fagopyrum esculentum | reverse complement strand
AAAAAAAAAAAAAAAAAAAAAATTTTTTTTTTTTCGGGACACGTGTCGCCCTGCGGTACGGCCGCACGGCCGTACCGCAATAATGGGCCTTACTTGAATGATACCCCAATTTTATCAATTGAATCTTTTAAAAAAGTCATTTTTCTCTAATTTATAAGATTATTAATCATATTTTTCTATATATTATATTATTATTTACACAAATTTTGTGCAAATCATGGATCACTATATAAGCTAAGTTGACTTATATATAAAAAATAATCTGGAAAAATTAAAACTACATGAAAATAATACAAGTTATAACTCAATACAATCCAAACTTTAGAACTCATTTTAAAAAGTGAACTTGGCAAAAGCATTTCTATATTTTAAAATTACAATGATTCACCCGTAACTTGTCACACTTTGCAAAAATACCCATTATTTCTTAACAGGTTACTAAACACGCCCTTAAGCTTTCAACAAGTGGATTTGCGTTTTGCATTGGACAAATGCTAATAAACCAATTTATTGATGACGTAAATTTCAAGTAAAAAGTATTTATTAATAATGATAAGCAAAACTTAATAAAACGTTATATTTAATTGTCATTAAATATTTTTGTTACTGGAATGTTCTTTCAATTCATGCGGCCAAACTTTTATTAGAATTTTTAATAATAACAGTAAAAAATGTATAAATTATAGAGAAAATTGCTTAAACAGTACCTCATCTATCGAGTCTGACCAAAGATTGATATCTAAGACAGTTGCAATGAGCCTACTGGACATACTTATTCAACAAGAAACAAAAAGGAAAGCTGTACTAAAATTTAGTTCGGCCTAAAAGATGGATACTGTTTGGACAATTTTCTCTAAATAATAGTAGAAAATCTTTTTTTTAAAAAAGTTGGTTAAATGCATATTAATAATGGAAATTTTTGTTATTAAGATATATTTGATAATGTAATAGTCATGGTAAAACAATAGTAAGAAATTGTTAAAAAATGTAACATCAAGTATCACTAAATTTGCGTAGGACTGTTCAAACTTCAGTCCGGGTCGGAAATTTTTACCAGAACATTATCATTGACCCACAAAATTATAAGGAAATTCGGTTCAACCGGATCAGACTGGACCAGATATTCAGGTTCAGATCCGGTCAATAACAAATTTCCAGTTCGGACTAGAATAACAGTCCTGATTCAGTGTAGCATAGTGGTAACTTGAACCTTATTTCTACGTAACAATAACAGTTCAATTTTTGTTTCCGAGAAAATGCTTAAATTTCATCAAAAGCGTCATCGCTAGATCGGTATGTTTTGAGCAATTAACAGTAACAAAATAAACACAAGGTAAGGAGCGCAATTCAACCTGAACTCAAGAGGTTTAAAATTACAACCAAAAGCTGCAAAAACTCAGCATGCAAAATTACTGCTGTCAAAACCAAAAGGAAAAGAAAGTGCTTGGGTGATACCCAAATCTGTTCCTTATTCACTAATAACTCTCAACATGCCCTTTACAGGGTCAAGGGGTACCCTAAAGAGACGACATCCCATGTATTCAAGCGTCGTTGAGGGCGAGAACTCCGGGAAGTGGCTTCCCTTCGAGAAGCTCCAAGCTAGCACCCCCTCCGGTGGAGATGTGGCTCATCTTGTCGGCCAACCCAGCCTTTTCCACTGCTGCAACCGAGTCTCCTCCTCCGATTATGGTTGTCACGCCCTTTCCGCTCAGCTCTGCCAACTTCTTGGCTATTGCCTGTGATCAAATGACAAACAACGTTCTCATTTTAACTTGCTGTCAATTATCTTGAATCAAATATCATTGAGAATGGTTATTCAGAAGTCAACTATTAGATTCTTTTACTTTCGGGGCCGTTTGGTATCGCTGAGAATCAATCCCGGAAATGGAATGATTCCAAATCAATGTTTGTTCAGTGACTAAAATGAAAGAGGTCTTTTAACAAATGAAAGTAACCTAACCATTTTCATTCCACCACTCCAACCAAATGCACACCCATTTTCCATGATTATGAACAAAAAGACCCCTAAATAAGTTGCTATAATGGAGTAACAGGTATTGAAAACTTTCTTACATCGGTTCCAACGGCAAATTTGTCAAACTCGAAGACACCCATGGGACCGTTCCAGATGACTGTCTGGGTGGTATCCAAAGCTTCACTGAAAGATTTGATCGAGTCGGGACCAATATCCAATCCCATCCATCCATCTGGAATTGCGGATGCTGGCACAATCTGCATTGTGTTTCACAACATCATACATCCATATCATAAAGAGGTAGAGATTTAGTAGGGAAAATAAGGGAGAAGGGCTTGCCTGGCTCTCAGCATCAGCTGCAAACTTGTTGGCAATAACAACATCAGTAGGAAGAAGTATGGAAACGCCTTTGGCCTTGGCCTTCTCAAGGAGAGTGGTTGCAAGGTCAAGCTTGTCTTCCTCCACAAGAGATGATCCAACTTTGTATCCCTGGGCTTTGTAGAAGGTAAATATCATGCCACCACCAAGGAACAACAAGTCAACCTTTTCCAAAAGTGACTCAATCACTCCAATCTTGGATGAAACCTTTGAGCCACCAACGATTGCGGCAAATGGCCTCTTGGGGTTTGACACGGCTCCAACAAGATAGTCAAGTTCCTGACCAAAAAAGGAAGGCCAACATTTAAGATCATAATTTGACAATATTAGGAAATGAAGTTCCAATTATAAATACTCCACAAAAATCAACGCATTCCAGCAAAAACGAAGCCAAACTATTCACTTCCTATTGCTAAAAAATGGTATTCAGCAAAATATTATACGCGTTCCTCCAATCAAGAAGCATGATATACTGGAACATTTTACTTAAGCTTTTGTATTCAAAATGGAATGCTTTTTCGAAAGGCAAAGGGAATCCAAACACAAATTCTTTTATCCTATTTCTTATTACAGGTAGAATTCATGCAACTGACAGTATCATATCATTCAGTCAGCTAACTAGAGCAAAAGACTAGGGTAGAAAGAGGCTGCAAGGAATAGAGAGTATAAGGAAGGAAGAAAGGTCAAATACAAATTCACACAGTAGCTCAGATAAGGCTAAATGTTCTGCACCTTATCAAAAGTGACGAGGGTAAAAAAAACACTAAGAGTTCACAAAACACGCAGAAAAGAAGAAATATTAGCAAAACCACCACATTGATAATCAGTAACTAAACAAAGGAGTGCTCAATGCAAAAGCTATCAGTTTAGTAAGTCGGAATGTCCCAAGCAAAGGGGGAGGATATATAATCAGCAGTAAAACAGGTAAGCAATTGTGCATAACATGATCACCAAATAAAGAAAAAGTTAGGATGAATATACCTTCTGCATGAGAAAGCCAGCAACAGAAGGCTTCAAATATTTGGCCACACCTTCAGTTGAGGCATGGGCTCTGTGTGCTGTACCGAAAGCATCATTCACATACAAGTCTGCAAGAGAAGCCAATTTCTTTGCGAACTCTGGGTCATTCTTCTCTTCTTCCTTGTAAAACCTGACATTCTCGAGGAGCAAAACACCTCCTTCCGGAAGTCCAGCAACCAACTTCTCAACCTCCTCACCAATGCAGTCGTTCGCCATTTTAACCTACAAAATAAATATTCTCATGAATGTGGTCCATAAGCAATAAGCTAGGCAAGCAGAAAAGGCAAGTACATAGTACTGATGTGATAACAGTTCATATACCTCAACCCCAAGAAGCTCAGATAGCCTTGGCACAAGTGGCTTCAAACTGTATTTGGGTGTGACACCCTTGGGACGTCCCTATATCACAGCCAACACTTTTAAGTAAATAATTTACACCATGAGTAATGGTAAAAGTAGAACATAATGTCATGATCAAGGTACAAATTTTCTCCAATGTCATACATTTTTCAGACTCGTAACAAGGCAAAGGGACATGAATGGATGACAATATCACAAGAAAATGTATGGAAGCCATTAAAAAGTCAAAAGAGACATATTTCACAAGCAAATCCAGGCATCATTCAAACATGGAAGGTTGAAAATACAAAATAAAATAAATAATAATCTTCCAAATTTTGAAGCAGATGGAAGGGATTGGAAATTTGGAACACACTGATATGGAAACCATCAAATCACCAACCACTTATTGATATGAATACAATCTTCAAAATTATATTATAATCTTTTAAAATTTAGGCCAAAAAACTCTCTAATTGAAGCATGATTTATAATCATAAGCAACATATAAAATCACAACTCATTGAAAATTTACATCAGAAAGCTTCAAAAGACACCACTAGGCAGTATCCCCTTCTCGAGCTTGAATGTAGCTAACAGTTTTAACTTTAAGAAATCACGGGCAGCAATTAGGCATGAAATTAGAAATCACCGATTCTTTCACTTCCAAATTCACTATAAAAAACATAACTCAGCAAAACATCACTAGTCATATTCCAAAATTAAAAAAGTTAATTAAATTAAGAAGCACCAACTATGCAGTAAGCGAAAACACTATCTATGCAACCAACATCTCAGACTGTACCTGAGATCTAAACAGGAAAAACACCAAAACAATTAATTGAAAAAAGCATATAAACAAAGACAGATACAGAAACAATCAAAATCAACAGCGACGGTATAGATCCGAACAAACCGATAAGAAAATTAAAAATAAATCGCGAGTGTTAGGTAAGATGTTATACCAAATGGCTAGAGAGAATGGTCTTAGCACCCTTTCCTATCAAGTACTTGATGGTGGGAACAGCCGCTCGGATTCTGGTATCATCGGTGATGTTGCAGCTGTCATCCAAAGGCACGTTCAGATCCACCCTCACAAACACCCTCTTTCCCTTCAAATCAGCCTCCGTCAAGGTCGAAACGCTCCTCTTGGTCGCCATTGATTATGATATCAAGAAATCTGATATAAACACCAAACAAAATAAGAACACAAATCAGATCAGGTGATACACCAACCACAGTAGAATTTTCAAATCAAGATCAGGTGATACACCAGCCGATTAACTATTAGTTTTGAATTTAAATCTGTACCTTACTGGATCTTCTGAAACAAGACGATGTCGGATCGATTTCGATAGAGATGTGAATTGTGAAGTAATGGAAGAGACGGATGTTCGAGAAGCGTTTTTATAGCCGAGAGATGCAAGGGAACCACTCATAGTGCCTTCTTTAATTTTCTTTTTTTATTTTTTTTATTTTCTTTTTGCACAAGTCACGGTTCATGCTGAAATGGAATATTTTCTGCATATTCTAGAGGTTGATTTTTATTTTATTAATCAAATGTTATAATTTTCCATATTAATTTCTTTTGTTATGTAATTTTTTCTGTTTCCTTCTAGCCAAAAAAAGAAAAAAATAATGTGGATTGAATATACAGCGTACAAAGGTAAAGCCGAGTCTGATAAATTGCAAGAATAGTTTATTATTGTTATAAAATTTTGGAATAAAAACAACATAAAATGTTAAAAAAAGAGAAACATATTATTTTATTATTGTAATAAAATTGAAGAGATGTAAGATGATGAAGTTGGTCACGTGCAAAAGAGGCTGAGTGCACTTGCCAAGTGTACAACTAAAAATGACCTAATGCAAATATACACTACTCACTGGCCATCCAGCTACCAGTCAACCAAAGACACGTACATAAAAACTATTGTTTAGTGAGAATTAAGGAAAACGTCATATTCTTCGTTTTTGGTTCAAAGGAAAGAAATAATCCAATTTCGACGAAATCCTTGTTTCAAAGTTCATTACTTTCTCAAAAATTTATTTGCTTGCACCGACATATATATCTCTAGGATTAAGGTCGGATCGGATATGGACCAATTCCAAGAGGGCATGGACTTTTGGCTCAAACTGGTACAGGCCGGACCTGGATATTTGGTCCAGGTCCGGTCCAAGTCTGAACCACTTGAATAGTCATTCATGTATTAGTCATTAGACTTGAGCTCGGGACCAAAGCAAAGAAAGCCGAAATAATCTTTTTCAAAAAAGAGAATTCAAGAATACCCGAGCTAGAGCACTCAATGGGCTAGGATGGTCCCCATTTCGCCTTACCAACCTCAGGGTCGAACGAGTTCATTCCATCTATCCCTTCCACCTCGTAATGAAATTGGCTCATATGACGTCTAGTTTCAGTGAAACTATAAAGGTAGGCGAGTAAATTTCACATGCGGATTAGTCGGATTGAGTTATTTACCAAATCTGTTAGGATCAAAATTCAAAGTAGTTTTATTAGTCTAAACAGGTCACACCAATCTAATTCAATTGAATCTGGTCGGATCGGGTTTGGTACATGCCTATTTTAGTGTTCTTGTTTATCTCAGTCCCAACCGGGTGATCAAGCCGGACGTGCCAAAGAGCAGGTCACAACAAAACTGTGAAAACCAAATAAAAATGCAAGTCTGCCTCTCCATTGACATGGATATTATATTTCAATCTTTTTACATAAAATATATATATCTAAAATTAAACAACAATCAGAGGGAAATAATCAAATCCAACAAAAATAAAATAGGAATTGTAAAATAACCTGAAATTTATAATAGCCAAAAAACTTTCATTCAGTTAAGAGCACAATGGTGCTGCTACAGCAGCAGCAGCAGAAAAATGGATAACCAACACTCAACCGAACGTTTAAATTACAGAAGAAAAGTCCATGAGAATGTATGATAAAATAAATCAGATGCTAAACATCAAACAGAAAATCACTTCTCATACTTAGTTTTATTTCTTCTGCAGACGACGTAACGGGCATTTCCAAATTGTATACAAAGAACCATGGACCTAAGCAGAAAATACATAAATAACCAACACCTTTGCTCAACCGATCACCGGGTAGGGTTCCAGTCCGTAGGTTGATCTCTCTGTACAACTCCATTCTCGTACAAATATTCCACAAATTCATCGATCAGATACGGCCAAGCACCTTCCGCGTCATAGTTGGATAGTTGAGGGTTCACATTCTATCACGAGTAGAGCACATAAATCAGTTTCATGTGTACATTAAATTTAAAAATATAGAGCAAGACACAATCCTTTTCACAAAATGTGATGTCTCTTGAAAAAAACCTTATATTTCAAGCAACAAGAACATATTTGGCTATGATGTATCAGCTTCAAAATCAGTAAGAGAATTCCATTTAAAATGTAGCAGCAGAAAGTAACATATATCAAATTTGAGTTTTTACAAACTTTTTTATAAACAGTCCACGTCTCAAAAGCTTATCTTACATGCTTTTCGGTTTTGCATATTGTGTATTGCTTGCTTGCACATACTAAAACGAACTTTAGTTTTCATTCATAGAAAATCTACACGCTGACAAGTTTGGAAATATATATGCAAAATCTCCAATGACAAGAAAGCTGCAATTGATGGGATCTTCTTCAAGTTGGTCCAGCCTTCAAAACACCCAAGTCTAGTCCAACTTTATCCGAAGTTGGATAAGATTAGTGCCAGGGAGTAAGAAATTAAGGGTAATGCAGATTCAAATCATAATTAATGCTAAATCAACCGTCAGACTTCCAAGATGAAAAAGGAATTTTGAATGCACTGCAAGCAACACGAGGAAAATGAATCTTTAACAAAGCTACTGTGTAATTTTGAAGTTACGATCCAAAACTCACCTTGACAAACTCCAACAACTGAGACCACGTGTCCCTCGAGATTGCCTTGTTATGACGAGCCTGAAAGGTATAAAACAAAAAAAAGTGGGACAAGAGGGTAATCAACTTAGAATCGCAGAAGAGAAAGAAGATCATCAGATATAATATCCACAATGACAGTTACATAAAGTTCACACAATGTTGCATTGCAGCACCCCTGCAATCAATCACATTCATTCAGGGGGGATGTAAATTCAAAGTATCATAAATCGCCATCCTGGTTCCTCTAACTTTAGTATGTACGACAAACACAAATGGTGTAAATAGTTTTAGGCAAACAATGCATGTTTTCGTAGCTATAGAAGAAAACATAAAAGGTGATCAGAAAGGTGTGAAAATCAGGAGGTTTTGGATTAAAGCATTCATCAAGTGGGATCCCACTTAATGAAAGCTTGTAAAGTTAGCAATACCATAAATCATCTTGATTGCATGGGTACAAGCAGTTAAGACGAGAAAATATTAATTTCCCTTGTAGCTTGGCATGGACAGTTCAATTGCCAGTTATATGGGGAGCAACACAATTCAACTTCCTTTAGAGCGGATAGGAAACAGGACCATCTAATGTAGATTTCGTATAATTTATTTTTTTATAATGTACTTGTATCCCCTTTCTTGTAAGTCTGCAATTGATTATATAAAAGCTATAGAAATAAGCCAACCATGTGACAACGGACACCTATGATTTCAGTAATGCAGGATCCCTACACAAAATGCTCAGTTTGTACATAACCAGCCCTGTGACATGGTCTATCAATAGCCTCAAAATGTGGACAAAGTCATGTGCACTTCAATGGTTTGATCATGTCTCAATATTACAAGCCTAACAAGGGATTGTAATGTAAGAACCACAACTGGAAGATCCAAGCTAGTTAATATTCTGAAAAATATGGTATCAAAAAATGCCACTACCGAAGTCATCTGACAAAATACCTGCAAAAACTGGCACCAGTGGTCAATCAATGGCCATTGTCTTTCTGCAAATAGGAGTTGCCACATTCCAATAGCTGTATCTAGCGCCAAAGATTTCTGGCCCTGAAAGATGCAAAAGGTCAACAGTATGCTAACTTGAAACTTCACACTAGTGAATACTTGACATTTGATCTAAATGTTATACAAAACCAAATATATATGATCATCAATGGGAACAATATCGCAGCAAATTCTTTTTTCAAATGTACAAGAACAAAATGTCTAGGCAAAACAACCATCCTTATTTAACTACAAGAATTCCAAACATAGTTGTCACTATCCTGGAAAGACATGACATAAAACTGTGCTTCCATGGTCATGGCTGGAAGCTGACGAGACACCTCACTTCAATGTTAAAATGCATTGTGGTAACTACCTGTGTTTTCTTAGAATCTTCGTTAACATGTTAGACATTTAGAAGAGTTGTTACAGATAGTATACCTTTTCCTTGGCCCATCCAAAAGCAAAGTTGTATATCTCACGGAACTTCTCTGAAAACATTATAACAAGAAAGATCAGTTCAACTTCCAGAAAACATATCAAGTGAACAAATTACACAGTTAGTGAGAGTTTATTTGACATTTCTATGAACGATATCTTATATATCTACACGTACGTTCTTCTTTCAATTCAGAACGCATAAATGGAATTCTTTCACGTAGCTTCTCTACTGAATCCACCCTGCGGGCAAGACATACATATACAAGTGAGAGTACAGAAAAAACAGAGACACGGTTACAAACTCAACCAAACTTGGGGAATTAAAACTTGCCCTAGGGCTTGTAATCCGTCAATAAACTCCTGCTTGGAGAATTCACACATTGTGGCGGCTTTCATATGCCAGGAGACCACCAACTGATAGAGAAGAGAGGAAGAATAAGACCAGAGTAATTAAATAATAAACTAGCACAAGGGTTTCACAGATGGAAATAGAAAACCAAAAGGGTATAACCTATAACACGAATCATGAGGCAGCCAATTTAATAAAACCTACAAAAATTGCTCAAGAATTAAGAACTGAAGGTCAATTACATATTAATTGTGGGAAAAATTCCATTTTAAATCCCTTGCAATTTGTAAAAACTGCCAATTTACGAGCATAAATGCGATAGGTAAGGTAATTTCACTTAGTAACTTGATGCTTTTAACTTTTGCTCGTTTAAGTAATAATTGTAAAGCAGGATTCATGCAATATTTCGTCTTCTTTCACAGTATATGAGAAATCATTCAGAAATGAATAACGTCCCCTGAAAGATTTTGGTTGTAGCACTTACCATGACAATGTCTTGGGGGTCCACCTGTGAAGAAGAAAGAAAGCGCCCACCATTAGAAAGCAAGAACGCAATGAGTTAACATACAATGTTGTAATCTGATGCTATGTCAAAACATATGAAGAAATTTGAAGCAAAATTCGTAATTCCACCAACAGAGAAGAAACTACAATATTAACTCTTGACCGATACCATTTGCTAGTACAGTCAAGAATCATTACCTGAAGGTCAGTGCAGAGAACACTAATGCCATCAGCCATTATCATATCAGCATAAGGATCTGCAATGTAAATTAAAGCAAATCAGCAATCACAACATCAATAACACTCCATGATGCCTATACTTTCGACGCTCATTTTATTAAAATTGGGCATCGTCCATGTATTTTATAGGATACATGAACAGTGTAGTTTACTTGCAAAAGGAAGAAATTAGCCCATTAAAAGAAACAGTAATATGAGTAGGTAACTAAAAAACCTACCTTTATATCTGTTGTACAGATCCTCCAAATGTCTAGAATCAGTATGCGTTTTAGCCTGCGGCTGACTATAAAATACATCAAATGCACTCTCCAGATGCCACTCACTGGCCTTCAGAACCTGAACTGCAGCTTTTTCACTGTACATAGAATGCAAACAGAAATCAAATGAAATTGTAGTAACATATACTTCATTGATTGATTAGACAAGGAACTGAAAAATAGACTCAATGACTAAGATTATCATGATGACAACAGAAATGATAATTAGTAATACTTTCATATCTACAATCTAGAACACCGAAATAATAAACACTTACTTCGCCCCAGTAATTGCTACAAATTGCTGGACTTTGTCCCTCTGACCTCTTCCCAATTTGTTCTACAAAAACGAATAGCATACAAATCAAAACTCTATTAATCAACAATCAAATATATAAACACCCGTAGTAGAAGTACAAGCACCACCATAACCACAAATCTGCCAATCAACAAAAAACAAATCAAAGTATCTTAATCCTTGCCAATTCGAAAAATTGACCATTACTCACTCATAGCCAAGAGAATCCTACTTGAAGACAAATTACAAGAGAGATTATGAGCTAAACTCAACTCCAATAACAACCGAAGGATTTAGCACATCAAAAAACCTAAAAACCCGAAATCAAAATAATATCGAAGAAAAACAGGAGAGGAAGGGAAGTCGGACCATTATGGAGAGCAACGAAAACGCCTTAATCCTGGGAAGCGGTTGAAACCTCCGGTGAAGTGATTTCAAAGGGGGAAGAGAGAGTTAGGGCTTGGCGTAATCGGCTCTCATACTCTCTCTCGCTCGGTCGCAACTTGCTGAAGCTCACTGTTTTCTTATATCTCGCGGCTTTGTTCCTATGCCCCACAACCAGACGCCTATCTTACGACTCCTCATCTCGCGGCTTATTTTTTAAGGCTTTATTGGCACAGAAATATGGGTTTATATTTACATTTTCAATAATTTTTTGGGTTTACGGTCTAAAACATCGTGATCAAACCCGAGTCGACCCGACCGTCCAAAATAAAAAAGACATGTGCAACTAATTTGGTTCGAGCTGAATTTGTAAGGGATGGGTTTGACTATTTGATCCGACCCGTATATATATAAATTTAAAAATAAATAAATTTTATGCCTTAAAATTTTCCCTCATGTGCAGCGTGCACATTGAATTGAATGCTAAACTTTATAATTCCTAAACCTAATTATCATATTTCCTTTCTAGTCAATCTCCGCTCTCCACTATAAGTCACAATGGTGGTTCCATGTTGCTGCTATCGATCTCGCTCCTCTTGTTCGCAAACTCGCTCTAGTCCTCCCACATACTTGATCCTCTTGTTCGCGGGTGGGCCGATAACACGTCCATATTTATATGTGGTTGGACACGACAGCTTTAGGCCTGGACAAAATGGGTCGGGCAAGTCCAGCCATTTTCATACAAAGTTTTAAAGTTGGCCCGGCCAAGATTTGTACAAGCCTATTTCTTAGGAATGAGAATTTGAAGCTAAAAATTATTTTGTAAAAATGGTATTGGACCTTGTCAGTAATACGATGAATACAATTGATTTTCAAAAGACATGTTTAAACTATACTTCATCAAAAAGAAATAAAAGATTCAGTTTAGAGCCGGTGTTTATAATTGTTAAGTTAAAGTCAAAATTTACCGCTATTTAATCATTAAGTTTTATATTTAATAAGCACAAATAAATTAAAAAATATTCAACCTGTGAAATATTTATACTGATTTTATAGTTTATATGATATTTGTGGTTATTATGTATTGTACATAGGATTTTTGGATACATGTTCACAATTGAAAATTTTGGTAAGACAATCTATCTAAATTAGCTAAATGAAAAGCTAACCACCAAATTTTATATTTTAGTTTTTAACTATATAATTTTTTAAAAAAAAAACTTTGCTAATATTTTTTTTTGTAAAAAAGAAGTCATGCTTTTAAAATTTTCAACAATTAATGATAATCAACACTGATATTTCAATTATTGATATTTCAGTTGCCGACGTTATAAATATAAAATAAACCTTGAAGCAAGTGTAAATATAAAATAAACCGTTAAAGTGTAAATATATTGTCGATAAAGGTACAATATATTGTCAATAATTTTTTAAACCTTGAAACAAGTGTAAAATGAAATGTCATAAAATTTAAACCTTGAAGCAAGTGTAAAATGAAATGTCATAAAATTTAAAGTGTAAATATATTGTCGATAAAGGTACAATATATTGTCAATTATTTTATAAATATAAAATAAACCGTTAAAGTGTAAATATATTGTCGATAAAGGTACAATATATTGTCAATAATTTTTTAAACCTTGAAGCAAGTGTAAAATGAAATGTCATAAAATTTAAATGTATAAGGAAATATGTTATCTATTACATAAAATATTTATTAAAACTTCAAAAAAGTATAAGGAAATATGATATACATTACATAATATATTTATTATAAAATGGCGAAAAATAATATTTTATAAGGAAAGGGTTTCTCTGGTTCTTGATTGTCTCTCTAACATTGAAGCCGTTGGCCGCTTCCTTGTACAAAATCCCATCCCGTGTTATTCTCTTGCACTGGCTCAATAGAATGCTTTACCCTCGACTCCATAGAATTCTCCACCATATAAATCGACATTGCCTTCACAAACTCTCTTCATACTTCATCAATAACCCTAATTCTACTAGAAACCTTCACAGTGATCCTTCACATACTCTTCTTATATGGAGAAATCATCCGACTTTTACTTCAATAGTTCCCAACTTCGTCACAAGAAGGTATAGTTCAGGAAACAATGGTGAAGAAGCTTCTAGCACCAACTGGACCGAAGAAATTGAGTACTTGGATGAATCCGGCGCTGTTATATACAGCGGCAAGGGCGTTCGATCAGTGGAGCCAGGCGTCGATGACCACATCATGGCGGGAGGAATTAAGAAACCGTACCTTAATGCCTCGGCTGTGGCGAAGATACTTGAGATTGTGAAGAGATGGAAGTGGGGGCCGGAGATGGAGACTCAATTGGATAAATTGCAGTTTGTTCCGAATATGACTCATATTGTTCAAACTTTGAAGATTTTAGGTGATGTAGATGGTTCAATGAGCTTATTTCAATGGGCGAAGAGACAGCCTTGGTATTTGCCGAACGACGAGTGTTACTTGTTGTTGATTGATGGATTGAACAAGGTTAGGGATTTCGAGAGGATACAATCGTTGTTTGATGACATGTTACAAGACTCAGGTAATAGTTCTTTCTCCAATTCTCGCAATAGAGTGATTCAATATCTAGCTAAGGCTGAGAAATTGGAGGTTTCCTTTTGCTGTTTTAAGAAGATTCAAGATTCTGGTCTTGTGATTGATACACAAACGTGTAATACTCTGATAAGCTTGTTTTTGAACAAGGGTTTGCCTTATAAAGCATTTGAGATATACGAGAGCATGGAATCATCAGGCTGTTCGTTAGATGCTTTAACTTATGAGATGATGATACCAAACATGGCAAAATCTGGTCGGCTCGATACTGCTCTTAAGCTTTTACAGGAGATGAAAGATAAAGGATTAAGACCAAGCTTTCCTGTATTTTCTTCACTTGTTGATTCAATGGGGAAAGCTGGGAGATTGGATACATCTTTGAAGTTGTACATGGAAATGCAAGGTCTTGGATTTAGGCCTTCTGCTACCACATTTGTTTCTTTGATTGAGTCATATGTTAAGGCTGGGAAGTTAGATGCAGCCCTTAAGCTCTGGGAGGAGATGAAGAGAGCTGGTTTCAGGCCTAATTACGGGCTTTATACTATCATAGTTGAATCTCTTGCAAAATCGGGGAAACTTGAGATTGCCATGTCTGTATTTCAGGATATGGAGAAAGCAGGGTTTTTGCCTACACCTTCGACTTACTCTTCATTGTTGGAAATGCATGCCGGTTCTGGCCAGGTTGATTCTGCCATGAAGCTGTACAATTCCATGATAAATGCAGGCTTGAGACCCGGCTTGAATACTTTTACAGCGTTGTTGACCCTTCTAGCAAATAAGAAGTTAGTGGATGTGGCTGCCAAAGTTCTACTAGAAATGAAAGGTATGGGGTATTCTGTTGATGTTAGTGCAAGTGATGTTCTGATGGTTTATATCAATGAAGGTTCTGTTGATCTTGCTTTAAAGTGGCTTCGGTTCATGGGTTCCTCTGGAATAAGAACAAACAATTTCATCATCAGGCAACTTTTCGAGTCCTGTATGAAGAATGGCAAGTACGAGTCAGCTAAGCCACTCCTTGAAACTTATGTAAACTCAGCTGCAAAAGTTGATCTCATACTTTACACATCAATCTTAGCTCATCTGGTTAGATGTCAGGACGAGGAGAATGAAAGACATTTGATGTCAATTCTTAGCGCCACGAAGCACAAAGCGCATTCCTTTATGTGCGGACTTTTCACTGGGCCAGAGCGTAGGAAACAACCGGTTCTATCTTTTGTTAGAGAATATTTTCAAGGAATTGATTACGAGTTAGAAGAAGGAGCAGCTAGGTACTTTGTGAATGTGCTTCTTAACTACCTTGTTCTTATGGGACAGATAAACCGAGCACGTTGTGTTTGGAAAGTTGCTTATGAAAACAAGCTCTTTCCAAAGGCAATCGTGTTTGATCAGCACATTGCTTGGTCTCTTGATGTTAGAAACCTGTCAGTAGGAGCTGCTTTGATCGCTGTCGTGCATACGCTCCACAGATTTAGAAAACGAATGCTTTATTACGGGGTTGTACCAAGACGAATCAAGCTAGTCACAGGACCCACATTGAAGATTGTGATTGCACAGACGCTGACATCGGTGGGTTCACCATTTGAGGTCAGCAAGGTTGTTCTGCGAGCACCGGGCGATTCAGTTTTGGAGTGGTTTAAAAAACCTATAGTGCAGAAGTTTCTTCTAAATGAAATTCCTTCAAGATCAGACATTCTTATGCACAAGCTGAATTCATATTTTCCTAGCTCTGCACCTGAGATTCGATCCTTGTCGCCTCCTAAACCTCTTTCCAGGAAGGCTCTTTAGTAGTTGTTTCAGAGATGGCTTTGCCTTCCATTGATGAGGAGTTGTAAGTATGTCACTTCACAATATATGCTATGACAGTTCCTCACAATTTATCATTTTTACATCTTTACATATTTACAATTATCAAATGCTTAATCCAAATGTGAAGGAACTACATTTCTACGTTGACAGGCTCTGATATTGAAAAGAGGAAATTTAGTATAAGAGACCCGTGTAACTAAGTAATTAACTTGAATTCTTTGATGAAGGACACTTCCTTTGGATAATTTAACTTTTGAAGGTGAAGATAACTGCGTCAAGTGACTGTTCAGAACTGTAAAAAGTATAAAAACATGGCAACATACAGAACCTGACATTTTCAAAAGATGTAAAGGGTACAATATTTGGTATACTATGTTGATATTTTCTACTTATAGAGTGTATACTATGTTGAAATAACTCTCTGTGAGTCACTGTTTGAGATTCTGTCTAAGGTGGGAGATGTACCATGGCCAGGCAGAACCATCCTTGAACTTGGCTGATGATGATGCAAGATGGGAAAGGATTCTATGGCCGACGAACACCAGGAAAACTTCGAGGAAGCCCAAGAACTTCAGGGTCACAAACAGATTCAGAGGCAATGGAGAAACAAGTATCAGACATGGAAGTTGTGAAACATGCATGGCAGCATCACCAACTGATAGTTCAATATCATATTTACCAGAGAGGTAATATGGCTTCTCAATCAGTCCAAGGAGGAAACATAGCAACTTCGATAAGCAAATAGCATACGGATTAATTAGTTTCATGAAGATTGAAGTGCCATGCTTTATTATACTAAGAATTAAAGATTCAACATATATATAATAAAACAAATCTGTTTTACCAACATTTGACACTCTTAACTGCACATGGAAATTGATTATAATCCTATTTGATGTAACAATGCTTTTCACTTACCATGGATAATAATTACCATATTTGCAACAAAGTAAAAACAATCACAACCAGTGAAATGCAGACATGCTCAATCTTTGATTCATGTCTCAATTTGAGTATATTGCCTGTAGAAAACAAAGTGTGTTTTTTATTAGCTCAAAAGTAAGCAAAGGTTTAATTACAAAAAGAATTTCACATTATTTTTGCAGCCTTCCAGCAATTTAAAGAAAGCAAGTAGAAGACATACACCAATAAACAATCTTCTAGTCACTGAAAAAGAATATGTACAGAAGTTAAGTTGTGATAAGGCATACTGGCCTATGATCAGGTATCATGAAAATTTTATAAACAAGAGAAGCACATTGAATGTGTACAGAAGTTAAGTTCCCATCATTCAGCACATATCAATCAAACCAAGGGAGGATACTTTCAGGGCAGAGTATACAGTTAGTTATACAGACTATGAAAGATCACATTCATTTTTTGAACAGATGAAATTTTTCCAAGACAAGGATGATGAAGTAATGTATCCCTTAATGCCTGCAGTCATCCTCATTACAGCCGTTCGCCATCCCATAATGAACACCGGTCAGTAACTACATTACATCCCCGACATTACTATATTATTGCAACCTTAGGATAAGAAACTTTAAAAACTTTGACAACAATAGCCAGATGCACACTTGAGAATAAATCTAAATTTAGTCAATCAGAGAAGCGGAATTCTTTAGGATGAGAATGTACGAACCAATTGAGCTGGTCCTTTCTAGTTAGTGAAAGCACTGTCGCTGGAACGGGCAAGATCAATGGAATAGACAAAATCACGAGCACTTGATCCCATTTTGACAAAATGGTAGCACTCAAGAGAACAAAGCACCATGGTACGGCTTCCAATAGTAGAAAATTTATTGTCCAGCCAAGCTAGTGAGCTGATCTGATTGTAGAAATCACGAGCATTTCTGGGAACACCAACACTGAGGAAAATTTCTTTTAAGGGCTCTATCAATATGGGCCTTTCCTACTCATCACAAATTCCCTTATCTCTCACTGCCTATAGTGACGCGGACTGGAGATGATGCTTATACTTGTCATTCGATAACATGCTATTGTGTATTCCTTGGTTCTTCCCTTGTTTCATGGAAGTGCTCATACTGATAGAGCCCTTAAATGCACTGAGATAACAAGGCAGATCAGCATCTTGCTGCTAACCCAGTTTTCCATGAAAGAACGAAGCACTTACGCATGGACTGCCATTATGTTCGTTATGAAATTCAGAAGGAATTCATTTCTACAATCCGTGTTCCTTCTTCTCTTCAACTGGCTAATTTGTTTACCAAAGCTCTTGGTGAACAACAACACTCATTTCCTACAACCAAGCTTGGACTCGTCTTACCCTAGTCCATCTTGATGGGAATGTGGAGTGTATGCACATAAAATGATAGAATGAAGGGCCACATTTGTATATATAAGAAAGTGTAAACTGTCTACAGGATCGGATACAGAACAATGCAATACATTTCATTCATCATATTACAATACAGTTTCGGATTAGTTGGGTCAGAGCTCCTGATGCCTTCAATGTCTTCATTTCAATCTTGAGATCATATTGCAATTCATTTTCTGCAGGGTAAATGAAACATCCAAGAAAGCTTCCGGATTATCAAACTTAACCAAATTCACCATTGATTATACTATTGATGATTACAGTTATTCATTAGCTCTAATCTCATACAAACAAAGGTGACCCACAAGATATTTTCGAAAATCTAAAAAAATAATATCCATATTAACACTTGTAGAATGAAATAATCACCTTTAAAATCGTACCCAACAAACTTAGCGATATGGAACAACAATATTCTCCTTTTTTTCAGCAACAAAATATGAAAACTAGGATTTAAATAAGCATGTATTGATGGATGCATAATTACATTAGTTGGTGAACCATGCACCTCGTCGATGATGATCCTGGGTATCCTGTCCTTCCATTTGCACAGACTTTATTTTTTTGCATTTTTATAGGTTTAGGTTCCTTCGGTTGGGTTAGTGGTAGTACTATAATTGATGATGCAGGTCCCATTCTCTGGACCGTCTTCTTCTACTTCCACCTCTTTTTTCTCTTCTTTTTCCTTCCAGGCATGGCGCTTTTGGACTATCTGCCCTTCAAATCTGCACCGTTGTTTCAATCTGCAGATGAGATGAGCTATATAGATCCAAATGACCCGGGTTACTGGTATACCCGTTTTAGTCGCACAAGATATCACCGTCGACTAATTGATCACAGATTCAATGTGTTTTTGAGGAATTTGATTGGGTTTCTCTTGTTTTCTGTTCCTCTTTTTTCAATCAAGGCACGTTCGCTCGATAACTTTGTGAACATTTTGTTTATACTGATTGAAGCTTTTGAACTGTCTATAGCCTTCAGGAGATACAAACCCTATTATGGCTTCTTCATGTGCACCTGTGTTTTCACTGTGGGCACCTCATGTAGGGTGTTTGGGTGTCATCACACGTACACCAAGGTACTATTGTACGTCTCCCTTGGGATGATCTTCTTAAGAAGTGTCTTCATCCATTACGATCGGAACAAGAAGATCATGTGCGATATCCAACTCTGTCCAGTTTGCGTCCTGTCTTATATAGAGAAGTGGGGAAATAAGGCTTGCCCATGACAAACTAATGACCACCTTCTAGTCAGATCATCTAGGATCGGTTATGGTCAAATTGGGTTCCGGTTTCATTCGGGTTTGTAAGGTTTTGTTTTTGTTTGGATTTGCTTCATAACATACGGTCGGCTTAATGCATTTATTGTTCGAGTTTTGTATTACTGAATCTCCTATTTATTTTGGTGGATATACTGAGATGTGGAATGTAGAGATTGTAATCATTTTGTGTAAACTGAAATTTAGACATAACCAGCATAGAATGGCAATAATCACCAAACAGCATTTCTAAAATGGAAATGGAAGGTATTACTTTATCATAAGATTTGATCCTATAGCTAAGCTATTTTGTGCAAAAGCATCATAGGCATATTCATGTAGCTTCACTAATTTAACCCAAGTTTTGAGCAATTCTGAATCTCAAACTAAATTTACCAGTTGGAGACCCTAGGTCATCATATAGGCCAAAAAAATTGAGAAATCCTACAAGAATTGCTAGTAGCTTCAACTTACATAAATTATCTGATGCTATAGCTAAGCTATCTGATGTTACTTGTGATATCTCAGCTTTAGGTCCGTATCTTGAGTAAGGATCAGCAGGTGCAGAAGGTGGGCGAGTTGCCTTTTCGGGTGCTTCAGGCAGCTCTAGATCAATATGACCAACGGCCCACAAGAATGAATTCTCCTGAGAAAAGTTCACACGAGTCAACAGACTCAACACATGTCGATTACAATGAAACAAAACAATACAGCATAAGTGGAAATGGAACAAGAAGTTTCATCTCTTACCATGACAGCATCACCAACTGATAGTTCAATATCATATTTACCAGAGAGGTAATATAGCTTCTCAACCAGTCCAAGGAAATCCTGTGAGGAAACATAGCAACTTCAATAAGCAAATAGCAGACAGATTAATTATTGATCAATTCCTGAACAGTAAATTCATGACTATTCCTACACATAATTGTGTCCCCAATTTAGGTGTTTTTACAATACGAATTAAATGCTCGAACCAAAAGTTTATGTATCTTTTGTTTATGTAAGTATCCACAGAAATGTATTACTGGCATAATGGCAGACAGTTATTAATGTTCCTGTTCCAGATCAATTCCTGAACAGTAATCTCTTTATCCACTTGCAAATTGCCACACAAAAATACCCAACCCAGGTAAAGAAGGTTCAATACAAATGATTATTTCCAATCTAGAAAATAGAAGCATGCGTTGTCAGCACATAGTCTACATAATAAAAGAAATCTGCTTTACCAACATTTGACATTCTAACTGCACATGAAAATTGATTATCATCCTATTTGATGTAAGAAGGCTTTTAACTTACCATGGATAATAATTTACCATATTTGCAACAAAGTAAAAACAATCACAACCAGTGAAACGCAGACATTCTATTCAACATATATATAATCATGTGGTTCTAAAGAAACTTAACTAGTACTATCTCAGATTGCTTCCCAGAGTTCCCCACCACATATACATGCTCAATTTTTTATTCATGTCTCAATTTGAGTATTGCCTGTAGAAAACAAAGTGTGTTGTTTATTAGCTCAAAAGTAAGCAAAATCATAGTTCTGATTATTATGTCTAGTGGGATATCAAGTTAGTTATCTGGTTCATGAAACACAATCTGCAATACAGACTTCTCAGAAATGAGAATCAAATGCAGATTGAAGATATCATATCAAAATAATAGGTTGGAGTGTTGGACAAAAAAAAAAAAAATCACCTCAAAAACATCATTGTAGATGCCAACTTCAGCATTTTCCGGAAAAACATCCAAAACATGAAGGGCACTGGAAGCATCAAAGTTGAGTTCCTACAGTAAGCAGATTATAATATTAGAAATGGAACTCAAGTTAGTTATCTTTACCAACCATTAATGCATGGTTTAATTTCACTTGTTTATTTTCACTGCAAGTGGTGGTGCACTAGAACCTAGAACAGTGTTTCACCCTCACCTGATTATATAAATTTCACTTGTTTAGTAGCTCAATGTTGTGATAAGGCATACTGGCATATGATTTGGTATCATGAAACAAGAGAAGCACATTGAATGTGTACAGAAATAAAACTTATAGTTACCCTTCTTCTCTTCAACTGGCTAATCTGTTTAACATAGCCCTTGGTGAACAACAACACTCCTTTCTTACAACCAAGCTTGGACTCGTCTTACCCTAGTCCATCTTGAGGGGGATATGGAGTGTATGCACATAAAATGATAGAATAAAGGGCCACATTTGTAAATATAAGAAAGTGTAAACTGCCTACATGATCGGATACAGAACAATGCAATACATTTCATTCATCATATTGCAATTCAGTTTCGGATTAGTTGGGTAAGAGCTCCTGATGCCTTCAATTTCAATCTTGAGATCATCTTGCAATTCAGTTTCTGCAAAGTTAGAAGATGGGTAAATGAAACATCCAAGAAAGCTTCCGGATGATCAAATTTAGCAAATTCACCATTGATTATACTATTGATGATTACAGTTATTCATTAGCTCTAATCTCATACAAACAAAGGTGACCCACAAGATATTTTCGAAAATCTAAACAAATAATATCCATAGAATGAAACAATCACCTTTAAAATCGTACCCAACAAACTTAGCGATATGGAACAACAATATTCTCCTTTTTTTCAGCAACAAAATATGAAAACTAGGATTTAAATAAGCATGTATTGATGGATGCATAATTACATTAGTTGGTGAACCATGCACCTCGTCGATGATGATCCTGGGTATCCTGTCCTTCCATTTGCACAGACTTTATTTTTTTGCATTTTTATAGGTTTAGGTTCCTTCGGTTGGGTTAGTGGTAGTACTATAATTGATGATGCAGGTCCCATTCTCTGGACCGTCTTCTTCTACTTCCACCTCTTTTTTCTCTTCTTTTTCCTTCCAGGCATGGCGCTTTTGGACTATCTGCCCTTCAAATCTGCACCGTTGTTTCAATCTGCAGATGAGATGAGCTATATAGATCCAAATGACCCGGGTTACTGGTATACCCGTTTTAGTCGCACAAGATATCACCGTCGACTAATTGATCACAGATTCAATGTGTTTTTGAGGAATTTGATTGGGTTTCTCTTGTTTTCTGTTCCTCTTTTTTCAATCAAG
>BSUD01000008.1:136949363-137024411 GCA_033239045.1 Fagopyrum esculentum | reverse complement strand
AAATGGAACAAGAAGTTTCATCTCTTACCATGACAGCATCACCAACTGATAGTTCAATATCATATTTACCAGAGAGGTAATATAGCTTCTCAACCAGTCCAAGGAAATCCTGTGAGGAAACATAGCAACTTCAATAAGCAAATAGCAGACAGATTAATTATTGATCAATTCCTGAACAGTAAATTCATGACTATTCCTACACATAATTGTGTCCCCAATTTAGGTGTTTTTACAATACGAATTAAATGCTCGAACCAAAAGTTTATGTATCTTTTGTTTATGTAAGTATCCACAGAAATGTATTACTGGCATAATGGCAGACAGTTATTAATGTTCCTGTTCCAGATCAATTCCTGAACAGTAATCTCTTTATCCACTTGCAAATTGCCACACAAAAATACCCAACCCAGGTAAAGAAGGTTCAATACAAATGATTATTTCCAATCTAGAAAATAGAAGCATGCGTTGTCAGCACATAGTCTACATAATAAAAGAAATCTGCTTTACCAACATTTGACATTCTAACTGCACATGAAAATTGATTATCATCCTATTTGATGTAAGAAGGCTTTTAACTTACCATGGATAATAATTTACCATATTTGCAACGAAGTAAAAACAATCACAACCAGTGAAATGCAGACATTCTATTCAATATATATATAATCATGTGGTTCTAAAGAAACTTAACTAGTACTATCTCAGATTGCTTCCCAGAGTTCCCCACCACATATACATGCTCAATTTTTTATTCATGTCTCAATTTGAGTATTGCCTGTAGAAAACAAAGTGTGTTGTTTATTAGCTCAAAAGTAAGCAAAATCATAGTTCTGATTATTATGTCTAGTGGGATATCAAGTTAGTTATCTGGTTCATGAAACACAATCTGCAATACAGACTTCTCAGAAATGAGAATCAAATGCAGATTGAAGATATCATATCAAAATAATAGGTTGGAGTGTTGGACAAAAAAAAAAAAAATCACCTCAAAAACATCATTGTAGATGCCAACTTCAGCATTTTCCGGAAAAACATCCAAAACATGAAGGGCACTGGAAGCATCAAAGTTGAGTTCCTACAGTAAGCAGATTATAATATTAGAAATGGAACTCAAGTTAGTTATCTTTACCAACCATTAATGCATGGTTTAATTTCACTTGTTTATTTTCACTGCAAGTGGTGGTGCACTAGAACCTAGAACAGTGTTTCACCCTCACCTGATTATATAAATTTCACTTGTTTAGTAGCTCAATGTTGTGATAAGGCATACTGGCATATGATTTGGTATCATGAAACAAGAGAAGCACATTGAATGTGTACAGAAATAAAACTTATAGTTACCCTTCTTCTCTTCAACTGGCTAATCTGTTTAACATAGCCCTTGGTGAACAACAACACTCCTTTCTTACAACCAAGCTTGGACTCGTCTTACCCTAGTCCATCTTGAGGGGGATATGGAGTGTATGCACATAAAATGATAGAATAAAGGGCCACATTTGTAAATATAAGAAAGTGTAAACTGCCTACATGATCGGATACAGAACAATGCAATACATTTCATTCATCATATTGCAATTCAGTTTCGGATTAGTTGGGTAAGAGCTCCTGATGCCTTCAATTTCAATCTTGAGATCATCTTGCAATTCAGTTTCTGCAAAGTTAGAAGATGGGTAAATGAAACATCCAAGAAAGCTTCCGGATGATCAAATTTAGCAAATTCACCATTGATTATACTATTGATGATTACAGTTATTCATTAGCTCTAATCTCATACAAACAAAGGTGACCCACAAGATATTTTCGAAAATCTAAACAAATAATATCCATAGAATGAAACAATCACCTTTAAAATCGTACCCAACAAACTTAGCGATATGGAACAACAATATTCTCCTTTTTTTCAGCAACAAAATATGAAAACTAGGATTTAAATAAGCATGTATTGATGGATGCATAATTACATTAGTTGGTGAACCATGCACCTCGTCGATGATGATCCTGGGTATCCTGTCCTTCCATTTGCACAGACTTTATTTTTTTGCATTTTTATAGGTTTAGGTTCCTTCGGTTGGGTTAGTGGTAGTACTATAATTGATGATGCAGGTCCCATTCTCTGGACCGTCTTCTTCTACTTCCACCTCTTTTTTCTCTTCTTTTTCCTTCCAGGCATGGCGCTTTTGGACTATCTGCCCTTCAAATCTGCACCGTTGTTTCAATCTGCAGATGAGATGAGCTATATAGATCCAAATGACCCGGGTTACTGGTATACCCGTTTTAGTCGCACAAGATATCACCGTCGACTAATTGATCACAGATTCAATGTGTTTTTGAGGAATTTGATTGGGTTTCTCTTGTTTTCTGTTCCTCTTTTTTCAATCAAGACACGTTCGCTCGATAACTTTGTGAACATTTTGTTTATACTGATTGAAGCTTTTGAACTGTCTATAGCCTTCAGGAGATACAAACCCTATTATGGCTTCTTCATGTGCACCTGTGTTTTCACTGTGGGCACCTCATGTAGGGTGTTTGGGTGTCATCACACGTACACCAAGGTACTATTGTACGTCTCCCTTGGGATGATCTTCTTAAGAAGTGTCTTCATCCATTACGATCGGAACAAGAAGATCATGTGCGATATCCAACTCTGTCCAGTTTGCGTCCTGTCTTATATAGAGAAGTGGGGAAATAAGGCTTGCCCATGACAAACTAATGACCACCTTCCAGTCAGATCATCTAGGATCGGTTATGGTCAAATTGGGTTCCGGTTTCATTCGGGTTTGTAAGGTTTTGTGTTTGTTTGGATTTGCTTCATAACATACTGTCGGCTTAATGCATTTATTGTTCGAGTTTTGTATTAATGAATCTCCTATTTATTTTGGTGGATATACTGAGATGTGGAATGTAGAGATTGTAATCATTTGTGTAATGGTGAGCTAAAAGTAGAAAGTGAAAAAACAGTAAATCTAGAGGCCATAAAAAGGTCAAGACAGACATAGCAAAGCATAAACTGAGAGATATCAACATTTGACAAACAAATGGACAATGAATCTCTGATGGGTTGCTTCAGAAATGAAAATTAATGCAGTAGAGAAAAAATATCTCTACTTTGTTCGAGATAGACCGGATTCTATGGCCGACGAACATCAGGAAAACTTCGAGGAAGCCCGAGAACTTCAGGGTCACAAACAGATTCACTGCAGAGGCAATGGAGATACAGCATCACCAACTGATAGTTCAATATCATGTTTACCAGAGAGGTAATATGGCTTCTCAACCATTCCAAGGAGGAAACATAGCAACTTCGATAAGCAAATAGCAGACGGATTAATTGATTTCATGAAGATTGAAGTGCCATGCTTTATTATACTAAGAATTAAAGATTCAACATATATATAATAAAACAAATCTGTTTTACCAACATTTGACACTCAAACTGCACATGGAAATTGATTACCATCCTATTTGATGTAACAATGCTTTTCACTTACCATGGATAATAATTTACCATATTTGCAACGAAGTAAAAACAATCACAACCAGTGAAATGCAGACATTCTATTCAATATATATATAATCATGTGGTTCTAAAGAAACTTAACTAGTACTATCTCAGATTGCTTCCCAGAGTTCCCCAACACATATACATGCTCAATCTCTGATTCATGTCTCAATTTGAGTATTGCCTGTAGAAAACAAAGTGTGTGTTTTATTAGCTCAAAAGTAAGCAAAAACATAGTTATGATAATGCCTAGTGGGATATCAAGAACTTAGCAAAGGCTAAAAAAGGAACACACCTGATGGGGTTTAAACGTGTTACCAATTGGAGTAGACAACTGGAATGATAAGCGCAACTTTGGAGATGATTAGCCGAAAGAGAAACAGAATCTTTACTTTCTATATTCAATCTGAACAGGACCAGACAAGAATATGCAAAAATTAGATTTATGAATATCAAGGATGAGGATATATTCATCATTTAAGCCAGAACCCAAATTTGAAGATGTAGAAAGTAAAATAGGCATTCTATTTGACATCCAGCCAGTGCACCTGTAGACACTAATATAGACAAATTCACAAAATGGCAATATCTTTTGAGGGAAGCCAAAGATGCAAGAGGTATCAAGAGAAGTCGCGTTTCAACCAATCTTGTGGAATGTGAAAAATGAAATTACACCAAAAAATTTTAGATAAAATATATAAGTAATCTGACATCAATCCTACACGCTGCAGATATATGCATGCACAGACATCTATGTATCTCCCTCCACTCATGTCAAGAGCAATAAAAAATATTAGAAGTGGCATTGAGATTTGAGACAAAAAATTAAACAAGCAGAATTACAATGAGAACTCACGTTTTCCGTGTTTCAACATTTCCAAGATCACTATCAAGTACTGCTATCTCTGAGTTATCAGCTTTAATAGCTCCTGTAACATATATGGGTGTTCGAGTTTCTCGAGTGGCATATGCTTTGCTCTGATCTGGTTCATGAAACACAATCTGCAATACAGACTCCTCAGAGATCAGAATCAAATGCAGATTGAAGATGGCATATCAAAGTAATAGCTTGGAGGGGACAAAAACAATTACCTCAAAAACAACATTGTAGATGCCAACATCAGCATTTTTCGGAAAAACATCCAAAACATGAAGGGCACTGGAAGCATCAAAATTGAGTTCCTACAGTAAGCAGATTATAATATTAGAAATGGAACTCACGTTAATTATCTTTACCGACCATTAATGCATGATTGAATTCCACCAAGAATTTTCATATTATTTTTGCAGCCTCCAGCAATTTAAATAAAGCAAGTACAAGAAATACACCAATAAACAATCTTCTCGTCACTGAAAAATAATGTGTTATTATATAGGCACAAAGATTACACGAGATACCTTATCCTTAATGATAGTAGCGCCCTTTGCAGAAGAACCAGTAGCCTTGATTATTTTCACTGCAAGTGGTGGTGCACTAGAACCTAGAACAGTGTTCACCCTCACCTGATTATAAATATTTCACTTGCTTAGTAGCTCAAAGTTGTGATAAGGCATACTGGCTTATGATCAGGTATCACGAAAATTTTAAAAACAAAGTGGATACAATTAAACAAGGGAACCACATTGAATGTGTACAGAAATAAAACTTAAGAGTTAAGTTCCCATCATTCAGCGCATATCAATAAAAAATCAAAGGAGGATACTTTCAGGGCAGAGTATACAGTTATACACACTATGAAAGATCACAAAAAGAAGTATAAGGACAATATAAATGAACTAGGATTTACTTTTCATTTTTGAACCGATAAAAAAGAAGTATAAGGACAATATAAATGAACTAGGTTTTACTTTTCATTTTTGAACCGATAATAAATTTCCAAGACAAAAATGATGAAGTACTGTATCGCTTAATGCCTGCAGTCATCCTCATTACAGCCGTTCTCCATCCCATAATGAACCACCAGTCAGTAACTACCTCACATCCCTGACATTACTATGTTACTGGCAACCTTAGGAAAAGAAACTTTAAAAACTTTGACAACAAAAAGCCTATTCCATTTCTTTCAAGAGCAATACAGGAAGACAATTGCAAAAACATACGTTTTCATTATAGAAGGTGGTTTTCCTCTTCACCTTCTGGATGTCAAAATCTTCCTTATTAATCAATTAAAAAAGATAAACAGGTTTTGTTTTGCGTTGATTCATACATTGACTGCAATATGATTGTAACAAAAATTAGAAACCGTGATTCCCACTGTCTACTTCATCTTACATGCCAGAACACCCTACTTCACGACTCACAAGGAAGTATCAGCGTCAAGGAGGACGAGTTTAGATTTACAGCCAATCAAATGCTTGTAGCCAGATAGACACTTAAGAACAAATCTAGTGACTAAAAGGTAATTAGGCAATCTGAGAAGCGGAATTCTTTAGAAGGACTAGTTTCTTGCTAGAGTTCCTTAGATATGGAACACTAAATCTTAAATTATAATGAGAATGTGCGAACGAATTATATGGCCTCGTATTGCTCACCTTGAGCTGGCCCTTTCTAGTTAGTGAAAGCACTGTCGCTGGAACGGACAAGATCAATGGAATGGACAGCCTGTGGGGAAAAATGCAGAATATTTACAACTCACTTCATCACATTTGACAAAATGGTAGCACTCAAGAGAACAAAGCACCATGGTACGACTTCCAATAGTAGAAAAGTTAATATTATCTATAATGTATTACGTAAAGAAATGAGAAAGTCATGATGATGATAAATACGTCAATGAACAACTACAGTCAGACAGTCGCCTTTGGATAACAGGAATAGAAGTGTTTTAGCAGCCATTACTTGTTATTCTCCAGCCAAGCCAGTGAGTTGATCTGATTGTAGAAATCACGAGCATTTCCGGGAACACCAACACTAAGGAAAAATTCAGCCAAACCCAATATCTTCTCTGGTGGAACCTGAAATTTCCCGTTGAAATGTATAAACAAAATATGACATGAATTTCATTCAAGAGAACAAACCACCCTTTATTCAGGCATAGAGTTATCACATTCATACTTTAAACAAGCCCTCACAGTGCTAGATGATCCAGGGGCATATTAAGGAGTGCATGAGCAGATTGATTGTACAGAAAAGTTTAATAGTGATCGGCTATAGTTTGATTTTTTTTTTTTTCCTATTACAACATTACAAGCAATGAGGGGATAGAATCTACTGACATTTATATTCTCAGAGGTAACATCAACGAATGACATAAGCCCTTCAAGCACAGAAGCTGTGGTGGAAAGAGGGCCTACATACTCTTGTTCGCCAACAACTGTCTCATCAAAGTACATGGCTCCGTCATCTGAAGCGCGAAACAAATAATCATGCTCAATATATACACTCTCTTTGTAAGAGATCACACAATCAAGAAGAATAAAGAGACTACACAATATTTAGGAGAATTCAAAACTTCAACGAGTAGAAGTGTGCATTAGAAAAGAAAGGGAAGATTACATAAAATTTTGAATTTCAATTAGATAACATCCACATACCATATGTCTCAATGCTGTCAAACAGTTTCACTATATCATTCGTTAGTGAACCAATCTGGCAAGGAAAAATCAGAAGGAAGAAGTTAAAAGACTAAAACTATGTTTCATTTATAGACAATAGAATGCATACAAGTAATCCAAATTGTTCTAATAGCGAGAAGGAAATACTAATAATGCAATAATACACAAGCCCTTGACCATTCTAATAATGCAATAATACATTAGCCCTTGACCAATTCAGACCACATACTCAACTACCTCTCATTATCCATATATTCATTCAGAACTAGTGTCACAGAATGAATTCTAATCATCAAACATTTCTTACACAAGAGGGGTAAAGTTGGTGTAGGCTTTTTTTGTTTATTCAGTTTCAAGAGAAGACGGATTTCAAAAAAAGGATAAAAATAAACATCTACTATGAATAATGTACGAAAAAGCTAAATGCACGAGGTTTGTTTTACTAGTGTAAAAAACAAGCGCATTCCGATGGCGCTCAACAAGTAAAAAAAAAACAAAGAATTTGAGCGCCAGCGCCTTCCGAAGGCGCTCAAATCTTTAATAAAAAAAAAGAAGCAAAAATAGGAAGGCGCTCAAATCTTTGATAAAAAAAAGGAAAAGGTTAATATACTTATCAAGTGCCATTCTGTGACTGGGAAGGGGTTCAATGTTACCACTCACCAGTGACTGATCAGTTTCAGCTAATGACACAACACCAGCTAGTGTCTCAAGTGCCATTCCTGAAAGAAACATAAACAAGCTCAGGAGAAGAAAAATGCACAAAATTTATGCAATTAAGAACCAAAACTCAAACAAAGAAAAGCATAACCAACCGTCATACAGTCTATGCAATGAATTATCTGAAGGTAAGAAAAATACCCCAGATACTAGAAACTATAACTGCAATCAATGATGATCATTGTAGTAAAAGTGAAGTACCAGCAGCATGAGTACTGGTCTTTGGGTTATTTGAGTTATAACGCCATCTTCCATCACTCTGACTGAGCGACTGCAGAAAAGTGGAAAAGGTTAATATACTTATCATGCAAAGATCCTCCGATACCAAACTCGTATCAGAAACTGAAAACAAATTAAGTTTCAGAGATTAAGAGGTAAGTGCAAAACCTTAAGTGAACGGAAAATTTTATCAGGGTCACTGAGCTTAGCATCCACGCCAACAACAGCCTGATCATATAGTAAAGAAGCAAGGAAACAAAATAATGGGTAAATATACTACCAGTCAGGTTTTCAATTATAACGATATAATATCATTTAAGAAAGCAGTTGGATACTTTACTCAAAGAAAGAACAACATAAATTATAGTTGTTATCTGTTGCGGTAAGTACCTTTATCAATACCAAGCTTCCAACTGTATAGTAATAATCTGACAATGAGCTTGCATCACCTACGGCAGTTTGAAGTCTTGAAGTCACTCCCTTCAAGTGGAAAGGGGAGTAAATTCATTATTACAAAAACTCTTGCACCATTTCCGTCTTAGGGAAAGGACCAGTAAAACAGAGAATTGTCAGCAAAGCTTGCAACTCTTAGAAAGCAGACTACCTTAAGGCTTTTTGCATCCACATTGCACTTCAAGATTTGATTACATTTCAAAGCATAGAAGGCATCCTTGAAACCAGATGACAGCTGAAGCTTCTCAACAACTTGCGGGCAGGTCGATGAACTTATATCAAGACCTTCAATTTTAAGAATCTCAAATGATCTTAGAGCTTGATATGCTTCTTCCAAACTGCAAATTACAAAGTCAACAGAATTAGGTTGCAAGGCGCAATTCAATTAGCCACTGCAGAAGAAGGACAATTTCTCAGCAAGCATTGCACATGCTTCAGTCGAAGTATCAAGTGCTTCCTTACTCTAGTATAACAACCTAGTTAATCAAGTATAACAAAGTAAACCACCACTTCACTATCCATTACTTCCAATTCACTCTTCTACACAACAATATCATAAAAACTAACACTAACGACATCTCCTAGGGTTTAACGAGTGAATTCGAGTTGACCACCACATTCTAATAAAAACAAGAACGACTAAAAATCTAATGAAATATACTCATAATTATTCAAGCAAGACCAATTACGAGATAATCCTAGGGTTTAAGGAGTGATTTCGAGTTGATTGTACAGAAACTTCCCGTTGAAATGTATAAACAAAATATGAAATGAATTTCATTCTAGAGAACAAACCACCTTTCATTCAGGCATACAGTAATCACATTAGCACTTAAAGAAGCCCTCTCAGTGCTAGATGATCCAGGGGCATATTAAGGAGTCCATCAACACATTGATTGTACAGAAAAGTTTAATAGCATTCGGCTATAGTTTGATTTTTTTTTCCCCTATTACAGCATATACAAGCAATGGGGGATAGAATCTACTGACATTTATATTACACTCTATTTAATTGCCAAGGCATCATACCATTGCACTTGTGTATCAGACTTACTCCGAACTGTGGAGCTAATTCCAGACCTAGAATTATATTGACATCTTATTGGACGTCTCCTCTCTCTATCTTTGACTAGACCCGACATCACCTACTCGGTCGAACAGCTAAGTCAATTATTGGCTAAGCCAGTAAGCCATGTACTCCACATTGGTAAGCAGGCTTGTTTCTTCTTCCATATCTTAAGGGCTTTATCAATATGGGCCTTTTCTACTCATCACAAATTCCCTTATCTCTCACTGCCTATAGTGACGCGGACTGGAGATCATGTGCTTATACATGTCATTCGATAACATGCTACTGTGATAACAAGGCAGCTCAGCATCTTACTGCTAACCCAGTTTTCCAATGTAATGTGTATACATTACCCTACACTCTGAATGAATAATATAACGAAATTGAACGAGGGCACGACACCGTTTTGTTGTGACAGGGATCGGAAAGCTAGTTTCGGATCAGTTGGGTCAGGGCTCCTTATTCCTTCAATGTCTTCATTTCAATCTTGAGATCATATTGCTATTCATTTTCTGCAAAGTTAGAAGATGGGTAAATGAAACATCCAAGAAAGCTTCCCGATGATCATACAGCAAGGTTCTACTTCCAGTACCATAGATAAAACTCATGAGAAGAATACCCAAAATTTTCAGTATAATCTAGCCAAAACATCCTTCTGAAGCAAATCTTTATCAAGGAGGGATCGTCAAAATGTGCCGCACAATTAACCTAGAAAAAAGATATTTGCTCCCTAAACAGATTTCAACTTGGCTGATGATGAAGCAAGATGGGAAAGGATTCTATGGCCGACGAACACCAGGAAAACTCCGAGGAAGCCCAAGAACTTCAGGGTCACAAACAGATTCAGCTGCAGAGGCAATGGAGAAACAAGTATCAGATATGGAAGTTGTGAAAACATGGTGGAATTTTGTCAGGGTTATTGAGAAAATCCTCACCTTGAGCCAGAAAAGAACGTAGAGACCGATAACAGCAGCAATGCCGACATGGAAGAGGATGGCAAATATTGCAGGTGTGCCTGATGTGGGGAAGTTCTTGAAGTTTACCCCGAGACGGGATAGCTGTAGTTTACATGTAATATGTCAGTCAGTACAATTGAATGGTGGAGTATTTATGTTGATCAGAAAAGGCCCAAACTGAGTATACATGTAATGTGTTTTTTAAAAATCTTCTGTACTCACCCCGACCAAGAATCCCACAAATGGAAGAAGGATAAGACCCGAGAAAACAAGAGATAGGTTTTTGGGTGGACGCTTTTCTGGTGACCGGAAGATATGAGATATCTCAGCTTTAGGTCCGTATCTTGAGTAAGGATCAACAGGCACAGAAGGTGGGCGAGTTGCCTTTTCGGGTGCTTCAGGCAGCTCTAGATCAATATGACCAACGGGCCACAAGAATGAATTCTCCTGAGAAAAGTTCACACCAGTTAACACATGTCATTTACAATGAAACAAAACAATTCAGCACAAGTGGAAACGGAACAAGAAGTTTCATCTCTTACCATGACAGCATCACCAACTGATAGTTCAATATCCTATTTACCAGAGAGGTAATATAGCTTCTCAACCAGTCCAAGGAAATCCTGTGAGGAAACATAGCAACTTCGATAAGCAAATAGCAGACAGATTAATTGGTTTCATGAAAAAATCTGTTTTACCAAGATTTGACACTGTAACTGCACATGGAAATTGATTACCATCCTATTTGATGTAAGAAGGCTTTTCACTTACCATGAATAATAATTTACAATATTTGCAACAAAGCAAAAACAATCACAACCAGTGAAACGCAGACATTCTATTCAACATATATATAATCATGTGGTTCTAAAGAAACTTAACTAGTACTATCTCAGATTGCTTCCCAGAGTTCCCCACCATATTTTCAGAGGTAACATGGACGAATGGCATAAGCCCTTCAAGCACAGAAGCTGTGGTGGAAAGAGGGCCTTCGTACTCTTGTTCGCCAACAAGTTTCTCATCAAAGTACATGGCTCCGTCATCTGAAGCATGAAACAAAGAAATCAAGCTCAATATATACTCTTTTTGTAAGAGATCACACAATCAAGAAGAATAAAGAGGCAACGCCATATTTAGGAGAATTCAAAACTTCAATGAGTAGAAGTGTGGATAAGAAAAGAAAGGGAAGAGTATATAAATTTTTTAATTTCAACAAGATAACATCCACATACCATATGTCTCTATGCTGTCAAACAGTTTCACTATATCGTTCTTTAGTGAACCAATCTGGCAAGGAAAAATCAGAAGGAAGAAGTTAAGAGACTAAAACTATGTTTCATTTATAGACAATAGAATGCATACAAATAATCCAAATTGTTCTAATAGCGAGAAGTTAACACAAATAATGCAATAATACATAAGCCCTTGACCAATTCAGACCACATACTCAACTACCTCTCATTCTCCATACATTCATTCAGAACTAGTGTCACAGAATGAATTCTAATCATGAAGCATTTCTTACACAAGAGGGGTAAAGTTGGTGAAGGCTTTTTTTGTTTAGTCAGTTTCAAGAGAAGACAGATTTCAAAAAAAGGATAAAATCATACATCTACTAGGAATGATGTATACATGCACAACAAAAAAAAAAAAAACCATGTACATAATTTCTTTTTCTCCCACTCCCATTTTTCTGTACTTTTCCTGTTTATGTAATTTCAAGAAAGCATTGTTGGAAGTTAAAACATCAAGGATTAAAAGAATAATATATATTAAAAAAAATCTGCTAAGGATGACAATATGAAACTGAAACCATAAATGCAATCCATTCTTCTCTTCTTTTTATTCCCAATCGTTTATAATTGTGTCCATGGCTGGGAAGGGGTTCAATGTTACCACTCACCAACGACTGATCAACATCTGCTTCAGCTAATGACACAACACCAGCTAGTGTCTCAAGGGCCATTCCTGAAAGAACCATAAACAAGTTCAGGAGAAGAAAAACGCACAAAATTTATGCACCAATAAACAATCTTCTAGTCACTGAAAAAGAATATGTACAAAAGTTAAGTTGTGATAAGGCATACTGGCCTATGATCAGGTATCATGAAAATTTTATAAACAAGAGAAGCACATTGAATGTGTACAGAAGATAAGTTCCCATCATTCAGCAAATATCAATCAAAAACCAAGGGAGGATACTTTCAGGGCAGAGTATACAGTTAGTTATACACACTATGAAAGATCACAAAAAGAAGTATAAGGACAATATAAATGAACTAGCTTTTACTTTTCATTTTTGAACAGATGAAATTTTTTTCAAGACAAGGATGATGAAGTAATGTGCAGTCATCCTCATTACAGCCGTTCGCCTTCGCCATCCCATAATGAACAACCGGTCAGTAACTACATTACATCCCCAACATTACTATATTACTACAACCTTAGGATAAGAAACTTAAAAAACTTTGACAACAAAAAACCTATTCCATTTCTTTCAAGAGCAATACACGAAGACAATTGCAAAAAACATACGTAGAACTCCAAGCAGCTAAAAATGAGAGAAAGGAGAGGGAGGCTTTCCTCTTCATCTTCCGGGTTGTCAACATCTTCCAATTAATCAACTAAAAAGATAAACAGGTTTTGTTTTCCGTTGATTCCGACGGTCAACTTCATCTTAAATGCCAGAACACCCTACTCCACGAGGAAGTATCAGCGAGTAGCCAGATGCACACTTGAGAACAAATCTAGTGACCAAAATGTAATTTAGTCAATCGGAGAAAAGTTTAAAAATATATTATCTATAATGTATTACGTAAAGAAATGAGAAAGTCATGATGATGATAAATACGTCAATGAACAACTACAGTCAGACAATCGCCTTTGAATAACAGGAAAAGAAGTGTTTAAGCAGCCATTACTTGATATTCTCTAGCCAAGCCAGAGAGTTGATCTGATTGTAGAAATCAGGAGCATTTCCAGGAACACCAACACTGAGGAAAAATTCTGCCAAACCCAATATTTTCTCTGGTGGAACCTGAAACTTCCTGTTGAAAAGTATAAACAAAATATGAAATGAATTTCATTCTAGAGAACAAACCACCTTTCATTCAGGCATACAGTAATCACATTCACACTTCAAACAAGACCTCGCAGTGCTAGATTATCCTATTACAACATATACAAGCAATGGGGGATAGAATCTACTGGCATCATACCATTGCACTTGTGTATGTTGATGATATGCTGATCAAGTCTGGCCTTGATTCTGCAGTTACCATCAAATGCTTGATTGTAAACCATCCTCCTTTCCCATACAACGAAATATCAGACTTACTCCGAACTGTGGAGCTATTTCCGAACCTCGAATTATATCGATGTCTCCTTTAACGATCTTTGACTAGACCCGACATCACCTACTCAGTCGAACAGCTAAGTCAATTTTTGGCTAAGCCATGTACTCGACATTGGCAAGCAGGCTTGCTTCTTCTTCCATATCTTAAAGGCTCTATCAATATGAGCCTTTCCTACTCATCACTATCTCCCTTATCTCTCACTGCCTATAGTGAGACGGACTGGAGATCTGCATCATGGAAGAGCAAGAAGCAGAAAACTGTGTCAAAATCTTCTGCGGAGTGTGAGTGTTGCTAATGCACTGAGATAACAAGGCAGATCAGCATCTTGCTGCTAACCCAGTTTTCCATGAGAGAACGAAGCACTTACGCATGGACTGCCATTATGTTTGTGATGAAATTCAGAAGGGATTCATTTCTACAATCCATGTTCGTTCTTCTCTTCAACTGGCTAATCTGTTTACCAAAGCTCTTGGTGAACAACAACACTCATTTCTTACAACCAAGCTTGGACTCGTCTTACCCTAGTCCATCTTGATGGGACTGTGGAGTGTATGCACATAAAATGATAGAATGAAGGGTCACATTTGTATATATAAGAAAGTGTAAACTGTCTACAGGATCGGATACAGAACAATGCAATACATTTCATTCATCATATTACAATAATGTTTCGGATTAGTTGGGTCAGAGCTCCTGATGCCTTCAATGTCTTCATTTCAATCTTGAGATCATATTGCAATTCATTTTCTGCAGGGTAAATGAAACATCCAAGAAAGCTTCCGGATTATCAAAATTTAGCAAATTCACCATTGATTATACTATTGATGATTACAGTTATTCATTAGCTCTAATCTCATACAAACAAAGGTGACCCACAAGATATTTTCGAAAATCTACAAAAATAATATCCATATTAACACTTGTAGAATGAAATAATCACCTTTAAAATCGTACCTAACAAACTTAGCGATATGGAAGAACAATATTCTCCTTTTTTTCAGCAACAAAATATGAAAAATAGGATTTAAATAAGCATGTATTGATGGATGCATAATTACATTAGTTGGTGAACCATGTACCTCGTCGATGATGATCCTGGTTATCCTGTCCTTCCATTTGTACAGACTTCACTTTTTTGCATTTTTATAGGTTTAGGTTCCTACGGTTGGGTTAATACTATAATTGATGATGCAGGTCCCATTCTCTGGACCGTCTTCTTCTACTTCCACCTCTTTTTTCTCTTCGTTTTCCTTCCAGGCATGGCGCTTTTGGACTATCTGCCCTTCAAATCTGCACCGTTGTTTCAATCTGCAGATGAGATGAGCTATATAGATCCAAATGACCCAGGTTACTGGTATACCCGTTTTAGTCGCACAAGATATCACCGTCGACTAATTGATCACAGATTCAATGTGTTTTTGAGGAATTTGATTGGGTTTCTCTTGTTTTCTGTTCCTCTTTTTTCAATCAAGACACGTTCGCTCGATAACTTTGTGAACATTTTGTTTATACTGATTGAAGCTTTTGAACTGTCTATAGCCTTCAGGAGATACAAACCCTATTATGGCTTCTTCATGTGCACCTGTGTTTTCACTGTGGGCACCTCATGTAGGGTGTTTGGGTGTCATCACACGTACACCAAGGTACTATTGTACGTCTCCCTTGGGATGATCTTCTTAAGAAGTGTCTTCATCCATTACGATCGGAACAAGAAGATCATGTGCGATATCCAACTCTGTCCAGTTTGCGTCCTGTCTTATATAGAGAAGTGGGGAAATAAGGCTTGCCCATGACAAACTAATGACCACCTTCCAGTCAGATCATCTAGGATCGGTTATGGTCAAATTGGGTTCCGGTTTCATTCGGGTTTGTAAGGTTTTGTGTTTGTTTGGATTTGCTTCATAACATACTGTCGGCTTAATGCATTTATTGTTCGAGTTTTGTATTAATGAATCTCCTATTTATTTTGGTGGATATACTGAGATGTGGAATGTAGAGATTGTAATCATTTGTGTAATGGTGAGCTAAAAGTAGAAAGTGAAAAAACAGTAAATCTAGAGGCCATAAAAAGGTCAAGACAGACATAGCAAAGCATAAACTGAGAGATATCAACATTTGACAAACAAATGGACAATGAATCTCTGATGGGTTGCTTCAGAAATGAAAATTAATGCAGTAGAGAAAAGTTAGCCTACACATTGATTATTCATTGCATCTTATATAAAGTTAGTTTCAAAATTATGTAAACTAAAATTTTATTTAGACATACCCAACATAGAATGGCAATAATCACCAAACAGTAGTTCTAAAATGGAAATGGAAGGTATTACTTTATCATAAGATTTGATGCTATAGCTAAGCTATTTTGTGCAAAAGCATCATAGGCATATTCATGAAGCTATTTTGTTCAGTTAATATATTCACAGTTCAAATGTTTACTACAGAACTCTAGAACTTATTGCTTTGAGGGACATCCTTGTTTAATATGAATCTGCAAGAGAAGAATGGATGGTGTTCAGTTGCAATAAATTCACTGTGAGCCATGTTGTTTGATCCTTGGATGCCGTCATCTGTTTCTCGCTTTTGCAAGTTTGTGTCAGCTGACAAAAAAACATGATTTGTTCGGAGTACATAACCAAAGTCATTGATACAATGTTTCCCAACAAACATGCAACATACTCATTCAGATACTAAATATCTGCAAATTGCATACGAAGAATTTTACTGCACAGTACGTTTTCACAAGCGTGTTTTTGCGGAAGCTTCTCTTGAGTTGAGAACAAGTATTTACATTATGAAATTGTGTAGCTGGGAAATTACTTGCCCTTTTAACTGTACTTGATTTGATGTGTCAGCCGATAATGCAAGATCCAGCAAATATTAAGCAACACATCATCAGAAACAGTAATATTAACTGCATGCATAGGCGCTCACAAGTTCAGACACCAAGGTCATAGTTAGTTTAGTACCAGAACATCATACTCAGCATCACACATCCTAGAGAGACTTTCTTCCAGCTTCTCAGCATAGTTCAACTAAGCACGTCACAAACAGAAAACCATTTTGGTCAGAGTTCAGTGCAAACTTCTTACCTGATCCCTTAAAAACCTGCATCTTGTGAGCCAACAGAGCCTAAGCGGCATCTGCAAATGCAGGGTAACTTAAGTAGGCGAGTAAAGCGTTGTAAATGAGGGACACGACAAATGCATGCCCAGAGAAATGGAGAAAGCGAAAGGAAGAGGGTTTCATCACTATCATCATCTGATTCAGCGAGACGACGGAAAATTTTGGCAGACATTAGTAACATGGGGAAGCCATTGATATTTGTATACTTCTATATCATATATGCCATGTTTTGCTTTCCTCTTAAAAAAATTTTGGCTTGAACTAGTGCTCAACCTGAGGTTACTGAATCAGTTGGATAAGAGTATAAGACCACCCTTTTATTTCTTATGTAAAAACAATGAAAAGAACTTGGGGGCTTCTTTGGATGAACAATGCCAGTTTTATACCATGTGTTTTATGACCTATAATATATATATCAATGAAGCTGCCGTTTGGATTTCTTCCTTTAAAATGTAGTATTGACAAAGCGATAGTTTAATGCATAACATCCAAACAAACCATTAAACTACATTTCTTTGTGATGTTTTAGGCTTTCTTGTTTTTGATATTTTTCAAAATGTTCAGACCATTAGATAAAAGATGAAGTAACTGGATGACAATATCTAACTAATGGACAATTTCACATTCTCTCACAACCTATGTTGCTGACTACAAGCTCTATGAGCAAGCCTGGAGTTCACAAGGTAAACACTGATGCAGCATCGATGAATGATATGGAGGTGGGCTTGTGGGATGTTGTTCGGGATGCCTCAGGATGTATTCAGGCCTTGGGGGTCTCAGAGGAAAGGTGTTATGCAGGACCAATCCTACACTGCTGATATTGTATCTGATATATTACACTTAATCACTAGTTTTGCTTCTTTCTCATGTATGCATATCAGGAGAGGGGGTAATGCTGTTGCTCACCTCACTGCTCGACAAGACTAAGCTTTGTTCAAACAATCAGTAGATAAGGTAATAAAGAAATTCACAAATCATACTTAAACACTCCATAATTAAACATTGTCTAGTAGGAATTACAAACCACAACTTGTTCACAAACACACAGTTTCCAAAACAGAATTAAAATCTTAACCAGTTGAATCCATTGTAATATTCCTAAGCAGAATTTAAATTCTAAGCCTGAGGAGGTCCAAGGTAATCATTGCCGTCGTTGTCCATCCCAACATTTGCCTCTTCTGAATTATCACACAAAAGCATACGTACCAGCATACAAAACAGATAGAAAGAAAGCCCTAAAACCCATAAATAATCCCTAAACATAGAACTTATAAAACGCTTGAGTAATGATGGTAGTTCTGTAGCTTGGGAATTTTGATTATGAACTGATAGGTCTGCAGCTTGAGAATTTTGGTTTTGTGAATTTGGAGGGTCGATGTAGTTCAGATAAAAATAGGTAATCAAATGGAGGACGGCTGCAATGACGAGAGCTAAACCTGGTCTAAACCACATTAGCCAACTCCATTGATGAGAAACCATTATCAATCCGCATCCTATGCTCAAATTTATAGATGCAAAAGTGGAATGTAGATTTGTACTACTCCTAATAGCTAAAACAGTTTCCATCATCCAGAAATAAAGATGATAGGCAAAAGAACACCAAAAACCAAAGTCAGTTTGGGGTGTTATGAAGGTGGGAAGATTTGAAAAGACAAGAGAAAGGATAAAAAAAATAACAGAGACAAACGAGCTTCCATCTCTAGCACATGTGGTATTTCTCAGACTTTCAGCACAATTGAGAAAAAAAAACCCCCCAACCGCTAATACTATTCCAGACACTTTTAATACCACAATCCCAGCCGAACAGAATTTCTTATCTTGACCGACTTGAAAACAGGGACGATTAGTCTCATTTTTGGAATAGTCAATAAAAAAAAACATCAATCCAGTTGATGTGCCTATGATTAGGCATCCAAGCATAGTCATAAGGTAATTTACCTTAGACTTTCTTGGGACAAAAAATCTCCAGCTTTTCAAATTACTCGCAACATGTGCAATGACTCCCTGTTGCAAACAAACCAGCAACAATTAGCTACAAAAATACTTAAACAAAGAGAAAAGTAAAGGATGAAAAGTAATGCAGAAATAAACTCCACTAACTATATTTACTCTAACTAGCATCACTTTGGTTTGACACTCATAATCAACAAGAATCTGTCTACACAGATTGAAGTGAGGAATATTTATACTGTATTATCTTTCCCCAATAGAGTGACATATTAGATTTTCTATCAATCCTAACTTGAAAAATAAGAACTTGTGCTAATTTTCGCCACACACAAAAAAAATATCGACTATTCATAAAAACTTGGTTCAACCTTTTACCTGTTGAAAGGGATCTTCTGGATCCGATGGATTGGCAGTTTGATGATGTGATGGATCCGATGGATCCGGTGGATCGGAAGGTTGTCGATTCAATGAATTGCGAGGAACTGTCTCACCCTCGGCTACTATCTCTTCTACAGCTGCTGGTAGTGGAACATTTACCTAAAAAAAACAACAAACAGAAGAATTAATTCCACACTTCATCAACATCACTAAAACACTAACCGGATTCTAACTTATAACTTGGCCACAAAAAAGAAAAGAAAATTTGACCAGTTATGAAAACATAATTTTAGTATTTTACGTGTGGCAAGGGATTTTCCCGATTTAGATTGGGAGGTTGATGATCCACAGGAACTATCTCTTCTACAGCTGCTGCTGGTGGAACATTTAGCTACAAAAAAAAACAACAAACAGAAGAATTAATTCCACACTTCATCAACATCACTAAAACACTAACCGGATTCTAACTTATAACTTGGCCACAAAAAAGAAAAGAAAATTTGACCAGTTTTGAAAACATAGTTTTAGTATTTTACGTATGGCAAGGGATTTTCCAGATTTAGATTGGGAGGTTGATGATCCACAGGAACTATCTCTTCTACAGCTGCTGGTGGTGGAACATTTAGCTACAAAAAAAAACAACAAACAGAAGAATTAATTCCACACTTCATCAACATCACTAAAACACTAACCGGATTCTAACTTATAACTTGGCCACAAAAAAGAAAAGAAAATTTGACCAGTTTTGAAAACATAGTTTTAGTATTTTACGTGTGGCAAGGGATTTTCCAGATTTAGATTGGGAGGTTGATGATCCACAGGAACTATCTCTTCTACAGCTGCTGGTGGTGGAAGATTTAGCTACAAAAAAAACAACAAACAGAAGAATTAATTCCACACTTCATCAACCTAGTATGATATCATAGTTTTACTCTTTACCTGTTGTAGAGGATTTTCCCCATTCAATAGATTGAGCCCTTCTGCTGGTGGTGGGGGTGGTTCATAATCCTACAAATAAACCATATGAATCAGTTTTTTTCACATTCACATTATCAAAGAAGCTTACCACAAACAAAACTCTACAGCTTATAGACTCACATGCTCTGGAGAAGAAAATGATGATCGACCAGTATGGTACTCTGTGGAGCAAACAGACGAAGGAGCAGAAACGTAGTCGGAGGATGAGTAAGAATCTGAGGATGAAGAAGATGAAGCCATTGATGAAGAGCTTAGCAACGAGGTAGAGGTGAAAGAGTAGAATGAAACTTGGAGGCAGCAAAAAAGCATTTCCGTAAAACGCAAAGGACTGCGTTTTGATATTTTTTCGATACTTTTTGCTATTTTGGAATTTTAAAAAGTTATATTTGGTTTTTTATTTTATAATATTCAACTCGTGTTTTGAGTGAAAATCCTTCTAAACTCTTTTTTTTAATATATTAAATCCAATGTAAAATTTGGTAATTATTATTTTAAATTAAACAAAAATTTAGTTTTACGAAAACTGAATATATTTTGATTTTTTGTTCAATATATTGTTTTTTGTTTTTTGATAACTTTTGGATAGGGTTGTGTAGTCGGTCTGAAATTTTGAGAAAGTCGGATATGTCCATCTTCGGACCGTTTTCAAACCGGTATAACTCGGATTTTCACGCATGACGGTCATGGCTTACCGGGATTATAGGCTGAAAATTTCTTGCTTGCCGATTATCTTATTCTTATATTTTCGGAATCTTATCTATCTTTTTTTCCTCTAATATGTTTTCGGCTTTGGGCCCCGAATGTGGATTTCATTTTTTTTTATTTGTCCGAGACGTTTCTGGCTTTAGCTTAGAATCAGCGTGAACCCGATTTCGAGACCCAAATGCGGAATTCATTGTTTTGTATATGTCTAGAACGTTTCCGGCTTTAGCTTAGAATCAGCGTGAAACCGGTTTTGAGACCCAAATGCGGAATTCATTGTTTTGTATATTTCTAGAACGTTTCCGGCTTTAGCTTGGTATTAGCGTAAAACTGGGTTCGGGCCCAAATGCGAATTCTTTTTTTTTTTTTATCTAAAATATTTTTGACTTTAGCTTGGTATCTGCGTGAAACCGGCTTCGGGGCTTTTTTTTATAGAATTTGAATCATTTTCGGCTTTAGCTTGGTACCATCGTGAAACCGGCTTCGGGACCCAAATGCATAAAATATATTCTATTACCGTTAACGTTAGCTTGGTATCGGCATGAAACCGTCTTCGGGGCCCAAATGCAGAATTCATTATTTTTTAATTTATCTGAAATATTTTCGGCTTTAGCTTGGTACCATAGTGAACCCGGTTTTCGAGACACAAATGCGGAATTCATTATATTTTTTTATTTGTCCGGAATCTTTTCGACTTTAGTTTGGTATCGGTTTTACACCGGTTTCCATTTTTAACTATCTGAAATATTTTTGACTTTAGCTTGTTCCAACATTTTTTGGATTTTTTTTTCTTTTTCGGTCATTTGCTTGTAGTGTTTAACTATTATATTTGTCGCTATTTATATTACGGTTATTCCGTTTATCTGTTTGTCAATTTTCGGTCTCTCGATACACCAAATTTGTTTGGTGTAGTCGAGCATCTTACCATGTTGATTAAAGAAAAAAAAAACGTTCAAAATATTTTATTACCGTTAACGTTCTCCTATGCACGACAAATTAAGTTTCTCTTTCTGGCATGCATATGGGAAATTATACAAATTTAACGATTCTACTTCATCTGTTTTCATGAAATAAAAGTACAGAGATTAATACTTATTTAATAAGATATGTGAATCTATTTATAAATTTTCCAAAATTTATAAACTTAATTTTATCAAGGAATATTTTGTATCTGTTTACATATTTCACACTAAAAAAACTCACTTTACTTCTTTTTCACAATCATGCCTTTTAAACTTTCATTTATTAATTCTAATTTAACTTACCAAATCTACTTATATATTTTATTTAGTTTTATATAGGGCAATTTTGGTAACTAGGCCTTTTTGAGAAACTAGAGTAGTAAATAGGCTTTTTAATGTTTCAATTAAGTAATATACCCCAACCTTTTGTATTTATTTTCAAACTTTACACACTCTTCTCTCAAGGGGTATATTTACTAAACACAAAACTTGAAAAAGCCTAGTAAACCAATTTGTTTCTTTTATATATAACATACTTAAAATTATAAAAAAAAATTTATACCCAATGACTTGTTAACGATTACATTATTTATATCACTTATTTAAAAAAAATCCATTTTAAGCGTCCAATATTAAACTCTATTAATAGTGAAAAATAAATGATAAATATTATTAAAACTTTTTTAGCAAAATATCATCAATTATAAACCAATATTATACACAATGACTCGTGATCGACTTATGACGGGTATGTTGCAGTCTAAACTTGAAGTGTCCACATTTGTTCTCTAGGCTTCGGACTTGTGTACTTCTTTCGAATATGAACGTTTATGCTCGTTTACTCCTGTTGGCTACAACATCCGACTTTTTCTTGAAGAATTTTTTCCTCTCGGTTTTCTTTTGATGTATTTTCGTGTATGTATTTTCTTTCTTGTTTTTGACCCCTTCGTGACTGTTAATCCGTTTGTCGATCTTTTTCGCCCTTTCGATCCACTAGACCATACGCCGTCTAATGTTTCGAAGCTATTCCCGTTTTCAAAAAAATAAAGTTAAAAAGATTAAAAAAAAAAAAGAAAAACAATTTAAAGACGAAAAATCAAAATGTTGTCTAAAGAGACCAAATATACCTATTGACCTCCAGTTATTTCCAAATATTAGTTTTATATATATTCTAATAAACCAAGGAGGGACCACACTAGCCGTCAGTTTTATGATCATGGAATTTGTAGAGTAGATATTCCGTACAGGTTGTTTTTCAGACAAAATAGCGTGCCACTTTCTAGGGGAAATATTTGTCTCATTCAAAGCTGATATGGTAACGAAAAAGCTAAATACACGAGTTTGGTTTTACTAATGTAAAATATAAACGCATTCCGACGGTGCTCAACCAATAAAAAAAAAATTTGAGCGCAAACGCTTTCCAACGGCGCTCAAATCCTTAAAAAAAAAGGGCAAAACCGCAAAAGTAAGAAAAAATAGGGTTTGGGCGCTAGAGCCATGCGCCGGCGCCCAAAAACCTACCTTTTTTCGATTTTGCCTAATTTTTTGTTTTAAGATTTGAGCGCCGTCGGAAAGCGTTGACGTTCAAATCTTTAAAAAAAATATATATTAGGCAAAATAAGAAAGAAAAAAGTAAGGTTTTGGGCGCTAGCGCCATGCGTCGGAGCCCAAAAGCCTACTTTTCTCGATTTTTGCCTAATATTTTTTTTTTGTTTTAAGATTTTAGCGCCGTCGGAAAGCGTTGGTGCTCAAATCAATTTGAACGTCATCGCAAATCGTTGATATTCGATATCAAGTAAATTTAAAATTGTGTATATAACACGCCCTATGATAAAAAGGACACTCACGCACGAGTCCCATTTATTTATTACTGTATTTTAATACTCATTATACGGTGTCGTTTATCCGTTATTAAGAATGAAACTCATCTGAAAGTGATACACAGTACTAATCTGTCCTTTATGAATGGTTGTTTTGATATTCCAGTTTTTTTTATTTATAATATATTCAAAATAACAATTTTGTGAGTATTATATTGGATCATAAATTATTTTGCAAGTAGAAAGTTCGTTTTACGTAAATTAGTTTATATTAATGAACCATCCAAGAGATCGAGTAATTGACCGGTGGTTTTTTTGTTACAGTAATTATAATATAATATTAATAACTTTTTTCATGTCAGTTGGGTATACAAATACAACTATTGCTTTCTTATATTTACTATACCAAACAACTATTAGAGTCTATTTAGATGGAAAATTTAGGCATGAGACGAAATTCAGATCATCTCACGTCTCATCTTGTTATTATACCTGAAACGAAATTGGGACATACCTTGTAGTTTTTAGATAAATTTTCTCGGATCCTATCTTGTTTTGGACTACACGGAATTAGACGAGATCATTCCCGTGTGATTTGTAATTGTTTATAGTGTTTAAACTTTACAAATTACGCATAAAAAATATTCGTGTATATCATATTTAAACCGAAAAAACACTAAGTATTTCAATCACCCATATTAATGTATTGGATAGATATAATTACATGACCCATTTGGTTTCGACTTCCCTGTATTATTTCATGAGGGGGAAAAAAAAAAAGACTTAAAACAACGTGATCGTAAATTAAAGCGGGAAACTATGATGACAAAAAGTGTGGATAAGATGGACGAAGTTTTTTAAGTGTCAAGACAATTGACCATTTTCTTGTCAACTATGCAAATAAACGGCACTTTGGATTTTGACTTTCCTGCATTCCCATTTTATAAATGGCAAGTAAAAGCGACAAAAATGTGAAATAAAGTGGAAAATTGTTGACGACAAAAGCGACGGATTTACTTTTGTCGTTTTTTTATTTCCATTAAAATCTAGTCCATTAAAATTGTTGACGGATTCCCATTTTGCCCTTGTTCTACTGCCGAAATGGCGAAATTACATACCTCCCGTATCATAATACTAGTCAATTTACCAACGATTTTCCCTTATTATATATTAGAATTTAGATATTTATTCTAATTTTTTTAATAATTACCATTAACAAGATATTTTTAGAATAAAATTTTCATTTATGTAGAATAACATAGATTAGATTTAGAACATACCCTAAATAGTCATTCGGTTGGTCATTCAGAGGGAAAATGGAAAATAATTGTTAAAAATAGGAAAAATTAGCTTATAATCATTCTTGTATGATTAATCAAAAACACATAAATCTTTAGCATGAATATTTTGTTTAAAATATAACAAATAATGATACTTATTGGTTATTATGAAGTAAAATTCAACTTATAGGAGGATAAAGCAAGCTTCTATTCGACTACACCCATTTCCCAAAGAGCTTAACCACAAAAACCACAAAAACCGGGCCAGTGACTCTCAATGACCACCACCAGACACCAGTACCGGGGCCAACAACCAACTCAACAGCAACCACAAAATTCAGTCCAGCCATGGTCAATGACCGGTACGAGAAAGCTTTCTGGTTGCTATGAAACCTGGATTGTGGTACATAATATAGCCATATAGGACTGTTCATCATGTAAGACATCATTTTTTTCAAACCTTACACATTGGGCAATATAAAATTGACTCCAGTCAAGCAGAAGGTTTCGTAGAATTACAGCGTGAAAATCGGGTAATCTTGTAAACTCATGATACTACTGCTAAAGTTATTAGCTCGATATGATCATACAACAAGGTTCTACTCCAGTACCATAGATAAAACTCATGAGAAGAATGCCCAAAATTTTCAGTATAATAATAATCTAGCCAAAATATCCTTCTGAAGCAAATCTTTATCAAGGAGGGAAATTAACCTAGAAAAAAGATATTTGTTCCCTAAACAGATTTCAACTTGGCTGATGATGAAGCAAGATGGGAAAGGATTCTATGGCCGACGAAAACCAGGAAAACTCCGAGGAAGCCCAAGAACTTCAGGGTCACAAACAGATTCAACTGCAAAGGCAATGGAGAAACAAGCATCAGATATGGAAGTTGTGAAAACAGGGTGAAATTTGGTCAGAGTTATTGAGAGAATCCTCACCTTGAGCCAGAAAAGAACGTAGAGACCAATAACAGCAGCAATGCCGACATGGAAGAGGATAGCAAATACTGCAGGCGTGCCTGATGTGGGGAAGTTCTTGAAGTTTACCCCGAGACGGGATAGCTGTAGTTTACATGTAATATGTCAGTCAGTACAATTGAATGGAGGAGTATTTATGTTGATCAGAAAAGGCCAAAATTGAGTATACATGTAATGTGTTTTATAAAAATCTTCTGTACTCACCCCGAACAAGAATCCCACAAATGGAAGAAGGATAAGACCCGAGAAAACAAGAGATAGGTTTTTGGGTGGACGCTTTTCTGGTGACCGGAAGATATGAGATATCTCAGCTTTAGGTCCGTATCTTGTGTAAGGGTCAACAGGTGCAGAAGGTGGGCGAGTTGCCTTTTCGGGTGCTTCAGGCAGCTCAAGATCAATATGACCAACGGACCACAAGAAAGAATTCTCCTGAGAAAAGTTCACACCAATCAACAAATGTCATTTACAACGAAACAAAACAATTCAGCACAAGTGAAAATGGAACAAGAAGTTTCATCTCTTACCATGACAGCATCACCAACTGATAGTTCAATATCATATTTACCAGAGAGGTAATATAGCTTCTCAACCAGTCCAAGGAAATCCTGTGAGGAAACATAGCAACTTCGATAAGCAAATAGCAGACGGTTTAATTACTTTCATGACGATTGAAGTGCCATGCTTTATGATACTAAGAATTAATGATTCAACATATATATAATAAAACAAATCTGTTTTACCAACATTTGACACTCTAACTGCACATGGAGATTGACTATCATCCTATTTGATGTAAAGAAGGCTTTTCACTTACCATGGATAATAATTTACCATATTTGCAACAAAGTAAAAACAATCACAACCAGTGAAATGCAGACATTCTATTCAATATATATATAATCATGTGGTTCTACAGAAACTTAACTAGTACTATCTCAGATTGCTTCTCAGAGTTCCCCACCACATATACATGCTCAATCTTTGATTCATGTCTCAATTTGAGTATTGCCTGTAGAAAACAAAGTGCGTTTTTTATTAGCTCAAAAGTAAGCAAAACAAAGTTCTGATTAAGCCTAGTGGGATATCAAGAACTTAGCAAAGGCTAAAAAAAGCACACACCTGATGGGGTTTAAATGTGTTACCAAGTGGAGTAGACAACTGGAATGATAAGCGCAACTTTTGGAGATGATTAGCCGACAGAGAAACAGAATCTTTACTTTCTATATTCAACCTGAACAGGACCAAACAAGAATATGCAAGAGGCATCAAGAGAAGTCGCGCTTCAACCAATCTTGTGAAATGCAAAAAATGAAATTACACCAAAAACTTTTAGATCGAATATGTAAGTAATCTCACATCAATCCTACATGCTGCAGATATATGCATGCACAGACATCTATGTATCTCCCTCTACTCATGTCAAGAGCAATAAAAAATATCTCCTTCCCGTCAAGAAAAGCAGAATGAAAATGAATCTCCCTCTCTCCTCCGTGAAGAAGAAATTAAAGCACACTTCCTCCCCATTCAGGCTTCTCAGTAAAAGAGTAATAAAAAACATATCACCATCCCCTGTTGGCAAAGGAGAAAAAAAGATACATCTCCTTCCCACTCAGTACAGTAGCATATCAAGAATGCCTCCCCTCCCCTTTGGATAAACAGAAAGATGAACCCCCTTCACTACCAGTAGAGAAAATTTATGCTTGGATCAAAGCAAACAAAGAAGTGGCATTGAGATTTGACACAGAACATTAAACAAGGAGAATTACAAATTATATGAATCAATGAGAACTCACGTTTTCCGTGTTTCTACATTTCCAAGATCACTATCAAGTACTGCTATCTCTGAGTTATCAACTTTAATAGCTCCTGTAACATATATCGGCGTTCGAGTTTCTCGAGTGGCATATGCTTTGCTCTGATCTGGTTCATGAAACACAATCTGCAATACAGACTCCTCAGAAATCAGAATCAAATGCAGATTGAAGATATCATATCAAAGTAACAGGTTGGAGTGTTGGACAAAAAAAGGTTACCTCAAAAACAACATTGTAGATGCCAACATCAGCATTTTCCGGAAAAACATCCAAAACATGAAGGGCACTGGAAGCATCAAAATTGAGTTCCTACAGTAAGCAGATTATAATATTAGAAATGGAACTCAAGTTGTTATCTTTACCAACCATTAATGCATGGTTTAATCCCACCAAAAATTTCACATTATTTTTGCTCCCTTCCGGCAATTTAAAGAAAGCAAGAACAAGACATACACCAATAAACAATCTTGTAGTCACTGAAAAAGAATATGCGTAATTATAAGATTACACGAGATACCTTATCCTTAATGATAGTAGCGCCCTTTGCAGAAGAACCAGTAGCCTTGATCATTTTCACTGCAAGTGGTGGTGCACTAGAACCTAGAACAGTGCTCACCCTCACCTGATTATATAAATTTCACTTGTTTAGTAAATCAAAGTTGTAGTCACTGAAGAGAAGCACATTGAATTTGTACAGAAGTCATGTTCCCATCATTCAGCACATATCAATCAAAAACCAAGGGAGGATACTTTCAGGGCAGAGTATACAGTTATACACACTATGAAAGATCACAAAAAGAAGTATAAGCACAATATAAATGAACTAGCTTCTACTTTTCATTTTTGAACAGATGAAATTTGTCCATGACGAGAATGATGAAGCAATGTATCCCTTAATGCCTGCACTCGTCCTCATTACAGGCCGTTCTCTATCCTATGATGAACCACCGGCCAGTAACTATCTAACATTTCTGACATTACTATATAACTGGCAACCTTGGGAAAAGAAGCTTTAAAAACTTTGACAACAAAAAACCTATTCCATTTCTTTCAAGAGCAATACACGAAGACAGATGCAAAAACATACGTATTCAGGTAGAACTCCAAGCAGCTAAAAACGAGAGAAAGAAGAGGCAGGTTTTCATTATAGAAGGTGGTTTTCCTCTTCATCTTCTGGATTGTCAAAATCTTCCAATTAATCAATAAAATAAGATAAACAGGTTTTGTTTTGAGTTGATTCATACATAGACTGTAATATGAATATATGATTGTCACAAAAACTAGAAACCGTGATTCCGACAGTCTACTTCATCTTAAATTCCAGAACACCCTACTTCACGAGGAAGTATCAGCGCCAAAGAGGACGAGTTTGCATCTACAGCCAATCAAATACGTAGTAGCCAGATGCACACTTGAGAACAAATCTAGTGAATAAAATCTAATTTAGTCAATTTGAGAAGCGGAATTCCTTAGGAGGACTAGTTTCTTGCTAAAGTTCCTTAGATATGGAACACTAAATCTTAAATTATGATGAGAATGTACGAACGAATTATATGGTCTCATATTGCTCACCTTGAGCTGGTCCTTTCTAGTTAGTGAAAGCACTGTCGCTGGAATGGACAAGATCAACGGAATAGAGAGCCTGTGGGGGAAAAATGCAAAATATTTATACCACACTTCATCCCATTTTGACAAAATGGTAGCACTCAAGAGAACAAAGCACCATGGTACGACTTCCAATAGTAGAAAAGTTAATATTATCTATAATGTATTACGTAAAGAAATGAGAAAGTCATGATGATGATAAATACGTCAATGAACAACTACAGTCAGACAGTCGCCTTTGGATAACAGGAAAAGAAGTGTTTTAGCCGCCATTACTTGTTATTCTCCAGCCAAGCCAGTGAGTTGATCTGATTGTAGAAATCACGAGCATTTCCAGGAACACCAACACTGAGTAAAAACTCTGCCAAACCCAATATCTTCTCTGGTGGAACCTGAAACTTCCCGTTGAAATGTATAAACAAAATATGAAATGAATTTCATTCAAGAAAACAAACCACCTTTCATTCAGGCATACAGTAATCACATTAACACTTTAAACAAGCCCTCACAGTGCTAGATGATCCAGGGGCATATTAAGGAGTGCGTTAACAGATTGATTGTATAGAAAAATTTAATAGTGATCGGCTATACAGAAAAGTTATATAGTGATCAGCTATAGTTAGATTGTTTTTTTCCTATTACAACATATACAAGCAATGAGGGGGATAGAATCTACTGACATTTATATTCTCAGAGGTAACATCAACAAATGACATAAACCCTTCAAGCACAGAAGCTGTGGTGGAAAGAGGGCCTTCATACTCTAATTCACCAACAACTTTCTCATCAAAGTACATGGCTCCGTCGTCTGAAACACGAAACAAATAATCAAGCTCAATATATACTCTTTTTTGTAAGAGATCACACAATCAAGAAGAATAAAGAGACTACACAATATTTAGTCGAATTCAAAACTTCAATGAGTAGAAGTGTGCATTAGAAAAGAAAGGGAAGAGTATATAAAATTTTGAATTTCAACTAGATAACAGTCCACATACCATATGTCTCAATGCTGTCAAACAGTTTCACTATATCATTCTTTAGTGAACCAATCTGGCAAGGAAAAATCAGAAGGAAGAAGTTAAGAGACTATAACTATGTTTCATGTATAAACAATAGAATGCATACAAAAAGTCCAATTTGTTCTGATAGCGAGAAGGTAATACAAATAATGCAATAATACATAAGCCCTTTACCTATTCACACCACATACTCAACTACCACTCATTCTTCATACATTCATTCAGAACTAGTGTCACAGTATGAATTCTAATCATAAAACATTTCTTACACGACAGGTAAAATTAGTGAAGGCTTTTTCTGTTTATTCAGTTTCAAGAGAAGACAGATTATAAAAAAGGAAGAAAAAAAATCAACATCTACTATGAATGATGTATATATGCACGACAACAAAAAAATTTAAAAAATCATGTACATAATTGATTTTTTCCCACTCCCATTTTTCTGTTCTTTTCCTGTTCATGCAATTTCAAGAAAGTATTGTTGGAAGTCAAAACATCAAGGATTTAAAGAATATTATTTTTTTTTAAAATCTGCTAAGGATGACAATATAAAACTGAAACCATAAATGCAATCCATTCTTCTCTTTATTATCACAATCATTTATACTTGTGTCTATGGCTGGAAATGGGAGGGGTTCAATGTTACAACTCACCAGTGACTGATCAACATCTGTTTCAGCTAATGACACAACACCAGCTAGTGTCTCAAGTGCCATTCCTGAAAGAAACATAAACAAACTCAGAAGATGAGAAACGCACAAAATTTATGCAATTAAGTACCAAAACTCAAATAAAGAAAAGCATAACCAACCCACATACAGTCTATGCAATGAATTAATTATCTGAAGGTAAGCAAAATACCCCAACTACTAGAAGTTAAAATTGCAATCAATGATGATAATAGTAGTAAAAGTGAACTACCAGCAGCATGAGTACTGGTCTTCGGGTTATTTGAGTTATAACGCCATCTTCCGTCACTCTGACTGAGCGACTGCAGAAAAGGGGAAAAGGTTAATATACTTATCATGCAAAGATCCTCCGGTACCAAACTCATATCAGAAACTGGGGGGAAAAAAAGTTTCAGAGATTAAGAGGTAAGTGCAAAACCTTAATTGAACGGAAAATTTTATCAGGGTCACTGAGCTTAGCATCCACGCCAACAGCCTGATCAAGATAGTAAAGAAGCAAGCAAACAGATAATGAGTAAACATACTACCCGTCAGGTTATCAATTATAATGATATAACATCATTTACGAAAGCAGTTGGATACATACTCAAAGAAAGAACAGCATAAATTATAGTTGTCATCTGTTGCAGTAAGTACCTTTATCAATACCAAGCTTCCAACTGTATAGTAATAATCTGACAATGAGCTTGCATCACCTACGGCAGTTTGAAGTCTTGAAGTCACTCCCTTCAAGTGGAAAGGGGAATAAGTTCATTATTGCAAAAACTCTTGCACCATTTCCATCTTAGGGAAAGAAACCAGTAGAACAGAGAATTGTCAGCAAAGCTTGCAACTTAGAAAGCAGACTACCTTAAGGCTTTTTGCATCCACATTGCACTTCAAGATTTGATTACATTTCAAAGCATAGAAGACATCCTTGAAACCAGATGACGGCTGAAGCTTCTCAACAACTTGCGGGCAGGTCGATGAACTTATATCAAGCCCTTCAATTTTAAGAATCTCAAATGATCTTAGAGCTTGATATGCTTCTTCCAGACTGCAAAATTACAAAGTCAACAGAATTAGGTTGCAAGGCGCAATTCAGTTAGCCACTGCAGAAGAAGGACAATTTTTCAGCAAGCATTGCAGATGCTTCAGTCGAAGTATCAAGTGCTTCTTTACTCTAGTATAACAACCTAGTTAATCAAGTATAACAAAGTAAACCACCACTTCACTATCCATTACTTCCAATTTACTCATCTACACAACAATATCATAAAAAACTAACACTAACGACATCTCCTAGGGTTTAACGAGTGAATTCGAGTTGACCACCACATTCTAATAAAAACAGGAACGACTAAAAATCTAATGAAGTAAACTCATAATTATTCAAACAAGACCAATTACGAGATAATCCTAGGGTTTAAGGAGTGATTTCGAGTTGACCTTTGGAAAGATCCATCGACAGGTGCGAAGATCTGATGAGCAGCGGATCGATGTGAATCGGAGATCGGGTAGAAGATCGAAGCTTCGCAGATCGATAGGGATAGAAGGACGAAGAGAAATTGAAAGATTCGGGTCATCCTGGGAATCGTTGAGACCCGAATCGTGCAGCGGGGGAGGAGAGGAGAAAGATCTAGGGATTTGGGTGAAATGTGAGTCTGCTCCGTCCGTAGAAGTGAGGACTTGACGAGTGAAAAGTATGCGCCCTCCTGTTTATGAAGGAAAGTCGTTGGTTCAAGTCTTGCGGGGCCGAACCCGAGGGGCTTCCATCTATCCAAATATTTGAGATTTTTAAAGGGGTTTTAGGTTCATCTCAAAATGTGTTAATACGTGTTATAAACTATAAGCCCGTTTGGTTTTAAATTCGGAAATATAAATGAAATGGAAACGAATTTAGTCATATGCGTACAATAATTCATGAAAAATTATGGAATCATTCCTAGTGATTTAAAATAATTGTAGTAGAATTTGATTACTTTTAGTGCCCGTTTGGTTGGAGCGGTGGAATGGAAACGGAATGGAATTGGATAAGGGTTAGGAATAGAAATGAAAATGATGGGATTACTTTCTTGTGATAAAAGACCTTTAACCAAACGTATTTTTTGATTGATTCGGAATCATTCCGTTACCGGGAATGATTTCTAGAGCTTCCAAACGGGCCCTTAATAGCCTATATAGAAATAAAATGAGGGAAACAACTACATTTTACATGCAACCACAAGGAATGATTCAAAAAATATTCATGAATTAAGTAAATATATGGATTAGATTCATATTCATTCCGTTTTCGGATTTATAACTAAACGGGGGTAAGTGTACATAGGGTTTAGCATGATAAGTGGGTGGAAATTTCGGCGACTTTTGGAACATATATCGAATTGGAATCGTTACGAACCTTTTCATTTCGATTTGAATTAGGGTCATTTGGACCGGATTTCATTTAGGATTCACAATTTGTATAGTATGAAACTGATTCGGGATTTTTTAATGAACAACATAGGGTTTTGGAATTTACGTAAAACATCAAGTGTGTAGGGTTTTGCATCTAGTCTGGTCAAGTGGATCGGAATTTAGGCAAATTTCAAACCGTATATCAACCTAAAACCATTACGATCCTACCCATTTCGGTCCAAATTTCATTCGTAAGAGCTCGTGCGTTAATTTGTACAGTATGAAACCGATCCGGATGTTAATGTAGGGTTTAGAATTTACATATTTACTTCTTTTTTAACATATGTATTGATAGACTAATCTACGGATTTTCTATAGTCTTAGACGGAGTAAAGCGTAATTGACAAGAACAAAAATAGTACATTCCGATGTTGGCACATGGGCCATAAGGCCCATAAATATACCGATGTTTGCACATGGGCCATAAGGCCCATTAAGTGTCTTTTTGGTGATTTGGGCTTTGGTCCAAATGAATAAGAGTCCAACAAGCAAATCTTCATGTAAATAAACCGAAACAAAAATAAAATAGATTGATTGCCAATTTGCCTCTAGCACCAAAAACTGTGACTACAAGAGTGACCAGAGGGAAGCCACTAAATTTTAAATTATTTTAATGTAATTTTTTAATTATAAAATTTATACTTTTATGTTCAATGTTGATTAATATAAAGTTTTTTTCCAACAAAAATAGAAGTAATGGTGTTTTGTTTGATATTTTTGAGTGCATTGTTACATTTGTAAAGCGAAATTTTAGAAAATAGTCTAAATTTTGAACATTTCACGTGGTGTATTTTTAGGAAGATCGAAAAATTAGTGTTCATTTTTCTAAAAAAATCACAAATATGTAATATTTTATGTGCACCTTTTATAAAAAAATGAAAATTTTATAATACGATTTTAATGATAATAGTTCATGTTCAATTTTAGTAAAAATACAAATTATTGTACATTTTCAATTAAGATTTGGGTGTTTTGGAATAAATTTAAGCCATCAATTTAATAACTTTAGATCATTTTCATAACTTTTTGTTAAAGCAAATAGCATAAAAGCACATATATTGGGTATTTTTATTTATTTAATCAACAAATGGAAATATAACTATAATATATTAATAGTTTACATAGAAGTCCAAATCTTAGAAGCAACCCACTAAAGAAGAAATTAAAAAGCATAGCTTTGAAGCAATGTCATCTAAAAGATTCTAAGTATATGTAACGTGTAAAACAAAAATCAATCATAGACTCCTGTATTTACGACTACGTGCCACCACATGCAACTACGTACAAATTTACATGTCAATAAGGCTTGTTCACATTTGGACCGGACAGGAAAACCGGATCGGACCGGACCGGACCAGTTACGGTCCGGTCTACGGTCCAGGGTTTTTTGAAAAATCCGGGTTACGGTCCGATTCGATTTTTGGACCGTATAAAACCGTAAATTGGGTTGGCCGTAAACTACGGATTTCCGGTCCGGTCCAGGGTTTTGGACCGAAAAACCTCACCAAAATTTACAAACCGGTCCGATCCGGTCCGAAATATTCAAAATTGCACAATTTAGGTACAAACCATACCGGTCCGGTTCCGGTCCAATATACGGTCCACCGGTCCGGTCCGGACCGTATGCACAGCCCTACCTATCATTAGGGGTGTAATACGAGCCTAACGAGCCGAGCATCGGCATGCTAAAGCTTGGCTCGTTTATAAACGAGCCGAGACCGAGCCGAACCTAAAATTTATACGAGCTTTAAAATGTGCTCAAGTTTGGCTCGTTTAGAAAATGAACGAGCTCGAGCCGAGCTTTTCACGAGCCGAGCCCGAGTAGCTTGGCTAAAATAATTCTCTTATAATGTTATTTTAGCCGAACGAGCCGAGCTTTACCCGAACGAGCCGAGCATTGACATGCTCAAACTCGGCTTGTTTATAAACGAGTCGAGCCTAAAATTTATACGAGCTTTAAAATGTGCTCAACCTTATCTCGTTTTAGAAAGTGAACGAGCTCGAGCTTTTGGCGAGCCGAGCCCGAGTAGCTCGTCTCATATTACAGCCCTACCTATCATACATAATTATTATAAATATGTTTTTTTTTTGAGTTTATATTATAATTTATGAAATAACGTTTTCATGATATTGATAACAGCTAGGCAAACTATTTATGTTGAAAAATCAACGTAGATAGAAGGCGTGATTTCAGGTAACGACTTGCGAGCTATGACAAACACAAGCAGATAATATATGAATAATAATAATATAGTCTAAATATATATTATTATGTCTATCATTATCTTACGTAATAACATAATATTTAACCCTGAATATGTGTAGAGATTTAGCACATTGTTGACTAATAATCGCATTTTTTTTTGGAGTAGATATGTACTGTATTTATGATGACTTGAACTTTTAAAATAATTTATTTTTTAGTATGGGATAAATTAATATAAATGGAATTATGGACTTTTTTTTAAAGCTATCACAAGCACTTCTGGCTAGTGGCTAAGTCGGAGAATCTTTAAAAAGAGGAAGTTAACCGTAAATGAAAGTCTATACATTAATGATCAGCATCTTGTGATTATAGTTTGATTTATAATGTCGGAGTAATTTCGGGACGTTTAAATTTTTATCTGAAATGATGTTTTAAGACGGATGTTTGAAAGCCCTAATTTAAGGAAAATGTGTTTTAAGACCGTCAATATTCAGGCATTGGCCTTCAGTTTCAATGAGCTCCATTCACTAAAAAAAAAAAAAAAAACATCAAGCTTATTAGAAAACAAGCTCGATTAATCACCTTAACTTCCAATGCCATATTCAGTAGTAGGTGGTTTACGAGACTTAAGGATATTAAAGGTTGAAATTTCTCAAAAATCTTCAATCTCTTAGAGATAGCTTAAGACAATTAGCCTTGTTCGGTTGTAACTCTGAAAATGAAATGAACATGTATTTAGTTAATAAGTGTAACCTTAATCTGATTTTTGTTTCTAGATTCTTGTGCATTCCGTTTTTCATTTTCGAAGCTAAAACCAAACGGTCCCTTAAATTGTTTGATTGAAGAGCTTATGAAAACTTTTTAAACCACTAAACGGACTTCGTATGGACACAATAAGTTTGGTGCTTCCAAACGAACTCGGTGCTTACACAATTTTTTTTTTTAAAATCGGAAAGCGGTTAGGAAGGACTATCTTCTAGATGTAGTACCTACTAAAACATCCTTGCGGATGAGAACAAGAAGTTCGGGATCGTCATAAAATTATGTGTTAAGTTTCGAAATTCCCAAATGGGTTAATCGGTCAGCAACACAGTTGATTTCTCTTAACACATGTCTGACCTGAACTTTCTTAAAGAAGCGAAGATCAAGTCTGGAGTCGGATACGATCATCTCGATCTTGTGCTTACACAAACTTGATTTGAACTGAAGTAAACCTAAACTAGCTAGTTGTCATGAAATGTCAAAAGTTATAGGACAAAAAAAAATGGGTAACAATACACAAGTTAAATACTGTCATAATAAATAGGGATCCAATTTCCAGTTTTCCTCCATGAAACCAAAAAGCCTCTTGCCTTTTGCCACTTCACATTATTAAAACCACTCTCTTCTGTCTCTCCCTCACCATAAACCAAATTCAATGCCGCCGCAGACAATAACTCCTCTCATACTCCTCATCCTCATCTTCCTCCTCTCCCCAGCAAATGCCAACCTCTCCGTGACACAATCACCTACTTCGCGCCTCACCCTATTCGCCACCCGCGACCTCGCTCGCCACCGTTTAATCTCCCAATACCCACGTCACGGGAGTGGCTCGTTTCAGCTGAAGCCGAGCTTATGTAGCCGAGAAGTAAACGAGTCGGTTCGGGTCAAGCTTTACTCAGCAGCTGAATTCGGCGTGGGGGAATATTTAGCTGAGCTGGAGATTGGAACGCCGCCAAGGAGGGTTCAGCTGTTTGCGGATACAGGGAGTGATTTGACTTGGGTGAAATGTGAGTATCATTCTCCACGTGGACAGCAGCGTATTAAACGGGGAGTACGCGTTTACCATGCGGATCGTTCTTCTTCGTTTGAAACGGTGTCGTGTGGGTCGAAAGAGTGTTCGCAGGGATTGGCGGATTTGTTTTCACTTACGACGTGTCCTGTCCCTTCCGCTCCTTGCTTGTATAACTACAGGTACTTAACCTTAATTGCATTATTAATACCATATTTATTGTTGCTAACACGCTATTTATGATGATTCAGTTGCATCGTGTATATCTTGTTCTAGATATGATTGCTTATAACTCATCATTAGCTTTTGGGGTTGATGTGCCGCTAATTTAACAGTTAAAGGAGAAGAGTATGGAATAAAGTTATTTAATTTAGAGATTTAATACACAATATATGTTATAAATATAACAATTATGATGCCCAAAACCATAAAATATAATGACCAAAACACTGTTGATTGTATTGCATTACGTATGGGATTAATGTATAAATTAGAGAAAAACTTTATACACCAATTCAAATAAATGGATCAATTCCCTTTATGGACAGGCTTATCAATATCCAATTAACAAAAGCCCTCTCTCAATTTCACTTTTTAATTGCCCAACAATCAGAAATTGAAAAAGGCCCGATTCGAAGCCTTTCCGAGCCCTAGAAACTCTCAATACCCAATTGACATTCAAAATGAATTTGTCGAACGAATTCCTTTAAGGCCAAGCTTAGAATAGGCAAAAACAAGCAAACCCTTGAATCAATTTCACCAATTATTTACCCAACTATCAGAAATTAGAAAATCCCCGATTCAAAGCCTTTCCGAACCCTAGAAACTCTCAATACCCATTTGAGAATCAAAATGAATTTTTCAATCAAATTCCTTAAAGGCCATGCTTGTTATTATAGGCAAAAACAAGCAAAGCCCTCAATCAATTTCACTAATTAGTTAGGCAACTACCAGAAATTAGAAAACCCCCGATTCGAAGCCTTTCGGAGCCCTAGAAACTCTCAACACCCAATTGGCATTCAAAATGAATTTGTCGAACGAATTACTTTAAGGCCAAGCTTAGGGTAGGCAAAAACAAGAAAACCCTTCAATCAATTTCATCAATTATATACCCAACTATCAGAAATTAGAAAAGCCCCGATTCAAACCCTTTCCGAACCCTAGAAACTCTCAACACCCATTTGATCATCAAAATGAATTTTTCAATCAAATTCCTAAAAGTCCATGCTTGTTATAGGCAAAAACAAGCAAACCCCTCAATCAATTTCACTAATTAGTTAGCCAACTACCAGAACTTAGAAAACCCCCAATTCGAAGCCTCTCCGAACCCTAGAAACTCTCAACACCCAATTGACAATCAAAATGAATTTTTCCAACAAATTGCTTTAAAAAGACCAAGCTTAGAATAGGCAAAAACAAGCAAACCCTTCAATCAATTTCAACATTCATGGCTCAGACAAGTGGAAATCAAATCATCCCAATTTCATCCAAATGAAAACCCCTAAATTATTGCATCCTCAAATTGACAACTCATATAAAATTTTCCACGATTCCTTTGACAATTAACCATCTATACTAACAGTAATAGATATAATATTGATAATAATTAAATAAATTTACAATCATATACGTAGTTAATGAATTTTACTGATGCATTCTTTACGTGTATATATACATCAATGGCAGTTACGGCAGCAGCTCTTTAGTTGCATTTGGCATCTTCGGAAAGGAGATAATAACCCTTCCCCAACAAAACCATCACAAGGTAAAACTATCAAACATAGTTGGATGCACAGAATCCACGCAAGGAAGTAGTTCAGCAATACTGAATGGATCGGATGGTGTTCTCGGGTTATCGTACAGCAATCAATCATTCGGGTATCAAGCTGCTATGAAATATGGTCGTGGCAAGTTCTCTTATTGCTTAGTAGATCACCTAAGCCCTGCCAACATAACCGGTTTCCTAGCCTTCAGTGACAGCAATCAGATTCGACATATCCGATATACAAAACTCTTCCTTCAAGCCATAATCGGATTCTATGCTGTCAGCATAAAGGGAATCTCTATTGGCGGATCAATGCTCGACATTCCGGCTAGCGTGTGGGATGTACGCGGTCCAGGTGGAACCATCCTCGATTCAGGTACGAGCTTGACGGTTCTAGCCACACCCGCGTACATTGCAGTAACAGATGCTCTAAGCAAAGCTTTACTGCCTCGATTTCCGAGCCTCGAACAAGTTCAACCGTTTAGCTACTGTTTTAACTCGACCGGGTTCAAAGATTCGATGGTTCCGAGATTGGTGATTCATTTCTCCGATGGAGTTCGATTCGAACCCTATGTCAAGAGCTACATTATCGATGATAGACCGAATGTTAAGTGCGTCGGCATCCTCGAAGGCCCCGGGGTTCCGTATTTATCGATTTTGGGCAACATCTTGCAGCAAAATTACTTGTGGGAATATGATCTTGTCAAGGAAAAGCTTGGATTTGGAGCATCTACTTGCAGATCATAGCTTTTATGGTAGTGTTGATTACATTTGTTGAACATTTGTCTCTTTATTGGTTACTTTTATTCTCATTGGGTGTAATTTGATTTCGCTTGTTCTTTCTTGGTTGGATTCACTAAAGTTTGTAAATATAACGTTCGGGAGTTTTTTTTATGGGGTAAATAAATCTCATATTATTTTAGCATGGGATAGATTAATATACCTTGTTGGCATAAGATAAGCTAGACTGCAAAACTCTCGGAACATTAAATTTTACAAATTCTGTTTCATCATCCTCACCATTATCTCCATGAATGTCAAGGTTCTTCTCCAAGGCCAAGCCTATACTCAACATTTCATAATGTATACCTGTGTACAGAGGAATTACACTTCCAAGTTAGCTACACCGCAAACGCAAAATGCCAACCATTAAAATATGTATACATGACCGCTCAAGCAATCACTTAAAAGAAATGACATGATGACCATCTAGGATAAGCATCAAGCCTTGGCAATGGCATCAGTGGTAAATAATTGTTTTCGCAGTTTTCTTATGGAACATAATTCCCTAAGACTGTCCCAGCCAAGATAAATCCGCTAGAGATCAGAAGCATGAATATATACTTTCACGTTTGTGAATTTATCAGCAACAATACAACTCAGAAAAACCTGGAAGTTCATACAGATGTTGCATCAACGTGAGTTCACTCATGACCAGATTTTTGTGAGCACGAGGACTCAGTATCTGTTCAGGAACAATTCACAAGATCACATGAATATTACAGCATTAACATACACAAAACCTATCACCTAGTATATATCAATAATCCAAAAAAAAAAAAGCAAATAAGTATGGAAAATTCTTTTGTACTAGATAATGATATTGCTTTGTGGTTGACAGAGGCAGCTCAATTCACCGGCTAATTCTATCAAATAATAAACAAGATGATAATTTCACCAATATGCACATACACACAACGAAAATAGGGTTTTTTAAAAAATAATTTCTTGTTTCAAAATCTGAAAAGAGTGAAGAGTACTAATTCAATTGATTCTCTTCTTCACCTGCTAATTCTGCCAAAACAATGAGCATTATCACCCTTAACAATAATAAGAAGCATTACCATTGAAAAGAAACCGATAACACTGAGGGTCCTTTTGGTTCCAACTCCGGAAACAGAAACGGAATGGAAACGAATTTAGTCCACATATATATCCTTATTCATGAAATTGTAGGAATGATTCCAAAAAATTTCATGGCCATATTCGTTTCCATTCCGTTTCCGATTCCGAAGTTAAAACCAAACGGACCCTGAATACAAAGCTTACCAGCTCTGAGCGGTGCATACCATGAGATAGGGGTGTTCATAAGCGGATATCCGATCCGATCCGGCTTATCGGACCGGATATTCGATTCTCGGAATGGATATCCGAATACATGTAAATCATAAGGTAATAACACTTGGGCCGGCCAAATAGTGGTGCATTTCCTCTAAGTCCACAAATTTCATGGCCCAAATCTCATTAAATATAAGATGAAAAAGGGACAACCACGAATTGAACCAATTTCCTCTAAGTCCACAAATTTCATGGCCCAAATCTCATTAAATATGGGCTGAATTGGCATTTAGGTCTTTTACACTATAGAGTTGAAATTTAGGGCCTACCAATTACAAATTGAGAAATAGGGCTCCTACTTTACTAGACTAATTCATAAATAGGATAAAAATTTGACAAAAGTGATGACTAATGAGTGATGACTGATGTGAGTGCTGAGTGTGACACTTTTGATTGACATTTAGAGGGAATTTGAGCCAAAAAAACGAAGCCCTTTGCCCAGAAAAAATTCGCTTAACCAAAAATCTGCTTACCCAAAAATCCGCTTACCCAAATAATGTCACAAGCATACCGAAAAATAAATTTGTCAAAGTACTTAAACATACTCGAAAACAACATACCCAATAAATCAAATATCAAAATAAAACAATATCCATAAATTGGATAATATTTTATATTTATACCCAATTTAAACATCACTTAATACAAAATTCATACCCAATTTAAATTTGTCATACCCAAAATTTTCAAAACTCGATATTGTACACAAACATCAATATCAAATGACATTTGGTCATTACCCAAAAATTCGCTTGACATTTGATCATTATAACACATTTTGGGTAACCATAAAACATACCCACGATATCACTTTAAATATACTTAATAATAAGAAATATATTACAAAGTCAATACACGTATAAAAGCATACCCAATTTAAATTTGTCATAACCAAAATTTACACAAATTGATATTGTACCCAAATATCAATGCCAAATGACATTTGGTCCTTGTAACACAGTTTGGATAACCATAAACATATCCAAAAATATCACTTTAAGCATACTCAACAATAAAAAAAACATACCACAAAAACAATAAAGATATACCCAATAATGAAAAAAATACTACAATTCATATTTGGGTAACGAAAACAATGTTACTCCAAAAAATTAAACATTCATGGACTTGAAAATTTCATCAAACTAGCTACATTAAACAAAAATAAAAGGTGAAAACAAGTTTTATAATTAGTCGAACTTTTTTTTGTGACCAATTGATAACTTATAAATCGATTCTTATTGTTTCATTATAAGGAATAAATGTTTCAGCAACAAAAGAGGATAATAGAGTTCCTCTCAATCCACCTAATCCTGATAATGTAGATCCACAACAGTTAAAGGTTGAAAACAAGTTTTATAATCAGTCGGACTTTTTTTTTGTGGCCAATTGATAACTTATAAACCGATTCTTATTGTTTCATTATAGAGAAGAAATGTTTCACCAGCAAGAGGATGATAGAGTTCCTCTCAATCCACCTAATCTTGACATTGTAGATCCACAACAGGTAAAGGCTGAAAACAAGTTTTATAACTAGTCGAACTTTTTTTTTGTGCGTCCAATCTGATAACTTATAAACCGATTCTTATTGTTTCATTATAGGAAATAAATGTTTCACAAGCAGAAGAGGATGACAGAATTGCTCTCAATCCACCGAATCCTGACAATGTAGTTCTAGAACAGGTAAAGGCTGAAAACAAGTTTTATAACTAGTCGAATTTTTTTTGTGGTCAATTAATAACCCGATTCTTATTGTTTCATTAAAGGAAAGAAATGTTTAAGCAGCAGAAGAGAATGACAAAGTTCCTCCTCTCAATCTACCTAATCCGTGGATCCACAATAGGTAAAGTCTGAAAACAAGTTTTATAATTAGTCTAACTTTTTTTTCCTGCCCAATTGTTAACTTATAAACCGATTCTTATTGTTTCATCATAGGGAATAAATGTTTCAGCAGCATAAGATGATGACAAAATTTCTCTCAATCCACTTAATACTGACAATGTAGTTCCACAACAGGTAAATCCTGAAAACAGTTTTATAACTAGTCGAACTTTTTTTTTTGTGACCAATTGATAACTTATAAATCGATTTTCTTATTGTTTCATTATAGGGAAGAAATGTTTCAGCAGCAGAAGAGGATGACAAGTTCCTCTCAATCCACCTAATCTTGAAAATTTAGATCCACACTAAGTAAAGGTTGAAAACAAGTTTTATAACTAGTCGGACTTTTTATTTTTTATGGTCAATTGATAACTTATAAACCGATTCTTATTATTTCATTATAGGGAAGAAATGTTTCAGCAGAAGAAGAGGATGACAGAGTTCCTCTCAATCCACCTAATCTTGACATTGTAATCCAATACAAGTAAAGGCTGAAAACAAGTTTTATAACTAGTCGAACTTTTTTTTGGTCAATTGATAACTTATAAAACGATTCTTATTGTTTCATTATAGTGAATAAATGTTTTAGTAGCGAAAGAGAATGACAGAGTTCCTCTTAATCCACATAATCCTGACATTGTAGATCCACAACAAGTAAAGGCTGAAAACAAGTTTTTAAAACTAGTTGAACTTTTTTTTTGTGCTCAATTGATAACCCGATTCTTATTGTTTCATTATAGGGAAGAAATGTTTAAGTAGGATAACAAAGTTCCTCTCAATCCACCTAATCCTCATAATGTAGATCCACAACAGGTAAAAGATGAAAACAAGTTTTATAACTAGTCGAACTTTTTTTTTTGTGGCTAATTGATAACTTATAAACCGATTTTTATTATTAGGCTGACAACAAGTTTTATAACTAGTTGAATTTTTTTTTGTGGCCAATTGATAACTTATAAACCGATTCTTATTGTTTCATTATATTGAAGAAATGTTTCAGCAGCATAAGAGGATGACAAAGTTCCTCTCAATCCACATAATCCGGACGAGGTAAAGGCTGAAAACAAGTTTTATAACTAGTCGAACTTTTTTTTTATGGTCAATTGAACACTTATAAACCGATTCTTATTGTTTCATTATAGGGAAGAAATGTTTCAGCAGTAGAAGAGGATGACAAAGTTCCTCTCAATCCTCCTAATCTTGACAATGTAGATCCACAACAGGTAAAGGCTGAAAACAAGTTTTATAACTAGTCGAACTTTTTTTTGTGGTCAATTGATAACTTATAAACCGATTCTTATTGTTTCATTATAGGAAAGAAATGTTTCAACAACAAAAGAGGATGACACAGTTCCTCTCAATCCACATAATATTGACAAAGTAGATGCACAACAGGTAAAGGCTGAAAATAAGTTTTATAGCTACTCGAAATTTTTTTTTATGGCCAATTGAACACTTATAAACCGATTCTTATTGTTTCATTATAGTGAAGAAATGTTTCAGCGGCAGAAGAGGATGACAAAGTTCCTCTCAATCCTTCTAATCATGACAATGTAGATACACAACTGACAGGTAAAGGTTGAAAACAAGTTTTATAACTACTTGATTTTTTTTTGTGGCCAATTGATAACTTATAAAACGATTCTTATTGTTTTATTATAGGGAAGAAATGTTTCAAAAATAGAAGAGGATGATCTCTCAATCCACCTAATCTTGATAATTTCGATCCGCAGCAGTTAGATGCTGAAAACAAGTTTTATAACTAGTCGGATTTTTTTTTGTGGCCAATTGATAACTTATAAACCGATTCTTATTGTTTTATCATAGGGAAGAAATGTTTCAGCAGCAGAAGAGGATGACAAAGCTCTTCTCAATCTATCTAATCTTGACATTGTAGATCCACAACAGGTAAAGGTTGAAAACAAGTTTTATAACTAGTCGAACTTTTTTTTTGGCCAATTGATAACTTATAAACCAATTTTTATTGTTTCATTATAGGGAAGAAATGTTTTAGGCACGTATCTATATAGATTTTTCCTTTATTTTGCATGCATAGACATACATTCATGGTATTTATGGTTATATTCACCTACTTTGCGAGAATAGAGGTGTACACTGAGTTTTATTACATTTGTAGGTAAATATAAAAATTATGGAGCAAAATGGCACATTGATTAAGCCTTGATGCGGACAAAAGGAGCATAAAAGTAAGTTAGGACGCACCAAAGTATCTTCTGATACCGTCTAACGCGTCAAAGTATATTTTGATACTGTATGGCGACACAAAGTATCTTCTGATACCGTTTGGCGGCCCAAAGTATTCTTTGATACCTTCTGACGCGGCCCAGAGTATTTTCTGATACCAGCGGACTCGAATTCTTTTCAGCCCAAATATTTAGGATTTCATCTCTAAACCCTAGTTTTATCTCTACAAATATCGGATAGCCTTCAACATTGAAGGGCGGACTTGGAGCCCCGACGTTAGGGAGAAGTTGAGAACAACGCATACGTTCCGCATTAATCCTAATTGGAAGATTCATTGCTTAGGGAAGATTCCGAAAAGGACGCGATTTGGAGATTGTGTACTTCGAGATATCTTAGGGTTTACGATTGAAGACGGAATGACATCCCGTTCTTCGTTGTTTCCTTTGATTGTTGTGAGAATTTCTATTCTCTTTTTTTCATTCATTCAATACAAACATTTGCTATTGGATTGAGATTGGTCATTTGATAATCATTGAGTTTTCGAGGTTTTATACTTTTTCCTTTTTAAACCTAATTATTGATTTGATAATGATGGTTATTGGCTAAAACCCTTTGTGATTGCAAGGTGAAGGGTTGATAGTTGTGACATAGATGATGATAGATTGGACCTTGAGAGTTGCGAGAATCTCGTCGACGACCCTATTCCACGGTTTGTTCTTGAGTTCCACGGCCGTGGTTCCTCTAGAACAAGCCATGGTTTACTTCTGTTGTACGTTTTTGCTTTTGCTTTAATCCAAGGTTAGAGATTTGCCTTAACCTAGCCTTGACTTGTCTTTCCTAGGTAGTAGTGAGACTCAACATCCTCTATTTCGGTTTCGAGTGTCACAACCTTAACCGTTTTGGCTTGTTTCTATACTACATCCTCAACAACCTTTATAGAGAGTCTTTGGGTTAGACATATAGTTTTAGAACTTCACCGTACATTACCTTACCTTAGTTATACCTTTGCAATCCCGACTCTGTCCATATATCTATAGAATATCTTGAATCAATTGACACAATTGAATACTTGGATCTTTAGAATTGATGTTTTCTCAATATATATGCAAAGCTTCTATACATTACTGATAGAAATAAGGGTGGATCTAGATCGAGGAGAAACTTCAACTACTTCTTCTTGATCGTTCGAGTTGGATCAAACGTAGAACTTGAGCGGCGGAAGCTTAGAAATGGATGCAGAAGCATTCAGTTGATCCTTCAAAAGGATCCTCGATTATGATAGGCTTGGATCAAAGACTAGATCCAAGATAAGAACTTTAAGAGGGTGGAAGAAGAAGGTGATGCCTAAACCAAGTAAGAGAGTTTTCCTTCTCAATACTTGGATTCAACTTAGACATATCTTACAAAGAGTCCAAACATAAATGACGGAATTAAAAGCCGTAATTAAGTTCCGTAATGAAAAGCCTAAAATATGAAAGGCCGAAATTTAATTCACGGAATTAAGTTCCGGAATTAAAGTTCCGAATATGAAAAGTCAATTACTAAATAGCCGAATAATAATAACCGTCTTCAAAATGGTGCGGGTCCTTCTAACCGGAAACACGGATGGCATCGCCATCTAGGGGCGTATCATACAACAATCACGATGAAAGAAGGCAAAACCCGAGACGACCTCTTGAGAGCAATGGCTTCCCCGTGTTATCTAATCAGGGTATTGAGGAATATCGCCAACCTGTGACCAATGAGGAAGTGTGGAGGGCTGCCAAGGGTATAGGGGCGTTCAAAGCTCTAGGAATTGACGGATTCCAGCCCATCTTCTATCAAAAGTGTTGGAGCATAGTAGGAGAGTCGTAAAGAAGTTCTTTGAAAATCAACAGCTCCTGGATGTGATAAATGAAACCATCAATTGTCTCATTGCAAAAGTGGGTAATCCGGAGGTGATAAGTCAGTTTAGACCTATTGCACTTTGCAACGTGCAATACAAGGTTATATCAAAGGTCATGGTTCAACGCATGAAAGGTTGCATGGACACTCTTGTCGGACCAACACAGGGAAGCTTCATCCCAGGAAGGTATATTCAGGACAACATTGTTCTTATGCAGGAAATAGTCCACTCCACCAGGAAGAAGAAGACGGGGAAACAATGGATGGTTCTCAAACTAGATCTAGAGAAAACCTACGACATAGTTCAATGGGACTTTGTAGAAGAGACGGTTAGAGTTGCTGGGTTCCCAGTTGAATGGTGTGATATGGTTAAGGAATGCATCTCGACCACTAGTATGAAGGTTAAATGGAATGGTGAGCTCACGGAGAAATTTATTCCGGAAAGAGGTATTAGGCAAGGTGATCCCTTGTCACCATATCTCTTTGTGCTCTGTGTTGAAAGGTTGAGTCATTTGATTAACGAGGAGGTCGAGCAGGGCCGATGGAAACCGGTTAGATTGTCCAGGGATGGACCCAAGTTATCACATCTTTTTTTTGCGGATGACCTGACCCTGTTTGCGGAGGCTAGCCTAGATCAAATTGCAATCGTGTTGGAATGCTTAAATGTGTTTTGTGAAGCCTCGGGACAAAAGGTGAACGCCCAAAAATAAAAAATTATTGTCACCGAATGTCACTAGAGAAACCGAGATCATGCTGCAAAATGTAAGTGGATTTGAGGTCACAAAGAAACTGGGTAACTATTAAGGTATGCCTATACTCAAAGGGAGAATAACTTAATTTATCTTCTCTACTCTTCTGGATAAGATCAATAGCAAACTCACTAGATGGAGAGGGAGGAACCTGAGTTTTCCCGGGAGAGTGACACTCACCAAGGCGGTGCTATCCTCAATCCCCATATACTCGATGTCTACCATCATCCTTCCCGAAGGAGTGTGCAAAGACATTGACAAACTGAGCAAGAGCTTTATTTGGGGTCACAGTCCAGGGGGAGCTAGAATACATACGGTGGCATGGGAGAGAATGTGCTCACCCAAAGCTAATGGTGGGTTAGGTATAAAAGCCATGGAGGACCTTAATCTAGCCTTAGTATGTAAGCTAGGGTGGAGGTTCCTAAAAAATCATACGAGCCTATGGACGAGAGTGATAAAGTCCAAGTACATTAGGACCTCTGGACAACAACACTCAGCTCCTTCACATGTGTGGAATAGCATCCGAAGAGGGGTAAGTGAGGTGGTGAGTTCTATGCATCGATGGATCGTTGGGACGGATGAAGACACTTCTTTTTGGGAAGATATTTGGTTAGGAGATACTCCACTGCTTGAAGACGCTCTGATGGCGGTTGACGAGAGTCTGCGCTTCGGAAAAGTTAAAGACTTCTGGGATGAGGGATCTGGATGGAAGTGGGAGGTAATTGATAACCTACTGCTAGCTACGATATCCCTCAAACTTGCTGCTACGGGGCTGCACACTAGGAGGTCTGTGACATCGGGTGAGTTGGATGAAAGCCTCAGAGATGAGCTGTCATGGAGATGGAGAACTGACGGGAATTACATAGTCGCTTCAGCATATACTATGCTTAGGAAGAAGAATACTATACAAGACGTGGATAGGCTAGTGTTTCAACAGTTGTGGAAATTGGCAGTTCAGGAGATGACCCAAATTTTCACTTGGAAGTTGGTACAAGGGGGGGTGGTAACAAATGCTGAACTGATGCGCATATACATCAGTAGGGATGCATATTTCCCCTACTGCCCAGGTATCTCGGAAACCTATTTACATTTGCTTAGAGACTGCAATGTAAGTAGACGAGCTTGGGAGAAACTTAACGCGAGAAGACACTATCCAAGCTTCTTCGAGGCGCCCTTCGCGGCATGGATACGAGGTAACATACTTTCAACTAGTAAATTCAGTAATTACTGCGATTGGAATGCTCTCTTTGTAGTAGGTTTATGGTGGATGTGGCGATGGAGAAATGAGAAAGTGTTCGAGAACAAGGATTCAAGGCCGGATGGGCACATTTTCATTGTTGAGCAAGTGATGGATTACAGCAATGCTTGGAGGAAGCTATCACATGTAGATTAGTAAAAAGGACGAACCATTACCCAAGTCAAATGGGACCCGCCGCCGGCAAATGTACTCAAGATCAATTCGGACGGAGCTGTTAGGAGCGATGGTAAAGCCACTACGGTTGGGGTTATTAGGAATTACACAGGAGAGTGACAATTTGGCTACGTTGCAAACTTGGGTATGTACTGTTCCCATGACGGAACTTTGGGGCATTTATTATGGGTTGAAGATTGTGTGGGAAAGTGAGAGTCGGGCTATGATTCTGGAATCAGACTCACAATTGGCTATTACTTTTCTTCGCAATAACGTGCCGAGTTGTCACCCTCTAGCCAGTCTGGTACGGAAATGCCAAGACTATCTTAGAAGGGACTGGATTATCCACTTCCGACATGCCTTCCGCGAGGCGAACAATGTAGCCAGTCTGGTACGGAAATGCAAACCTGGGTATCGTAGAAGGGAAACGTAAAAAACTTTGGGCACCATCCGAAAAAGCCAAAAATTTAAGGGCACCATTCAGAAAAATCCAAAAAAAAATTATGACACCATTACGGTTACGGATTCCGTAATCGCGATGTGAGGAAAAAAATTATGACACCATTCGAAAATATTATGACAACATTACGGAACCCATAACCGTGACATTTAGGAATTCTGTAACCGTAGTGCATTAACGAAATCTTGAACCGCGTCCGTAACACAAAAAAAAATGGCAAAATTGACAAACTAGCCTTTTAAGCAAATCAATTGAGAAAGAAGACTCATACTATTTGGAATTGGTATTTTGACCCCCTATAAAATAGAATAGAGTAAATAGAGTACAAAAGAGGGCAAAGTTTGACAACCCATCGGATGTGACATGTTGTACTATCTCACATCTCACATGTCACATCAATCAGAAAAAAGGAATTTACAACATTCTTACTTTATCACCTATTACCCAAAAATCCACTTACCCAAATAATGTCACAATCATACCCAAAAATAAATTTGTCAAAGTACATAAACATACTCAAAAACAACATACCCAAAAAATCAAATATCAAAATAAAATCATATCCATAAATTGGATAATATTTTATATTTATACCAATTTAAATATCACTTAATACAAAAACCATACCCAATTTAAATTTGTCATACCCAAAATTTTCAAAACTCGATATTATACACAAACATCAATATCAAATGACATTTGATCATTACCCAAAAATTTGCTTGAATTTGATCATTATAACACAGTTTGGGTAACCATAAAACATACCCACGATATCACTTTAAAAATATACTTAATAAGAAGAAATATACTACAAAGCCAATACACATATAAAAGCATACCCAAAAACCCGTTTACCCAAATAATGTCATAATCATACCCAAAAATAAATTTGTCAAGAAATATATTGCCTCTATTTTCACAATCATACCCAAAACCATACCCAATAAATATACTACAAAACCAATCCATGTAAAAAAGATACTTAAATCAAAAGTAAACATCTAATCACCATCATTTCAATTAGAGAAATTATTACCCCTATTTTTTAGTTTCCATACCTATTTTTTCTTCCTTTTGTATAGAGACCTAGTTTGCAAAAGAAAATTTCAAGGGGTCCTATTTCCTAATTAATTCAAAAAAAATCGTTGGTAAATTTGACTAGTAATATAAAGGCAAAATTGGCAAACTAGCCTTTTAACCAAATCAATTGAGAAAGAAGACTCATACTATTTGGGATTGGTATTTTGACCCCCTATAAAATAGAATAGAGGAAATAGAGTACAAAAGAGGGCAAAGTTTGACAACCCATCGGATGTGACATGTTGTATTATCTCACATGTCACATCAATCAGAAAAAGGATTTTCCAACATTCTTACTTTATCACCCATTACCCAAAAATCCGCTTACCCAAATAATGTCACAATCATACCCAAAAATAAATTTGTCAAAGTACATAAACATACTCGAAAACAGCATACCCAAAAAATCAAATATCAAAATAAAATCATATCCATAAATTGGATAATATTTTATATTTATACCCAATTTAAATATCACTTAATACAAAAACCATGCCCAATTTAAATTTGTCATACCCAAAATTTTCAAAACTCGATATTATACACAAACATCAATATCAAATGACATTTGATCATTACCCAAAAATTCGCTTGAATTTGATTATTATAACACAGTTTGGGTAACCATAAAACATACCCACGATATCACTTTAAAAATATACTTAATAATAAGAAATGTACTACAAAGCCAATACACATATAAAAGCATACCCAAAAACCCGTTTACCCAAATAATGTCATAATCATACCCAAAAATAAATTTATCAAGAAATATATTGCCTCTATTTTCACAATCATACCCAAAACCATACCCAAGAAATATACTACAAAACCAATCCATGTAAAAAAGATACTTAAATCAAAAGTAAACATCTAATCACCATCATTTCAATTAGAGAAATTATTACCCCTATTTTTAGTTTCCATACCTATTTTTTCTTACTTTTGTATAGAGACCTAGTTTGCAAAAGAGAATTTCAAGGGGTCCTATTTCCCTAATTAATTCTAATATAAATCTATGATAGGGGAGGTATGTAAATTCGGCAATATAATAAGGGCAAAATCGGAACCTGGTCGTCAAGCGGTGCCTAGCGAGTAGAAAATGAGGTCGGTTCTGGAGTGGTGTGTTACACTATTCGAACCAGACCCTTACATCCGATGACTACTGACAGCAAATCTGAGAAGAAGAAAAGAAGCTCTACATCTGAAGGTTTTCGATCTCTCTACTCATAATTTTCTTCGTTCCTTCTTTCGAATTACAATTTCTTACGTTCTTTTTTAGATAGGGATGTAAGCAAGAGGCGAAGAGCTTCAGAGGATGATGAAAAATCTGGAAGAGGGAGCAGTAGGAGAGACAAGGGAGATCATGACAAGTCGCATAAGCGCTCTAAGCGTCATTCTGATAAAGGTATCCTTCGTCTTCCCTTTTTTCATCTAATTTCCAGGTGGAATTGTGAGATGGTTTGGGGAAAATTTGTGACCTAGGTTATGTTTGTATTTGATTTTGGTGTGATTCGATTGATTTCATGGCGTAATTCGATGTTAGGATTGATTTTATCACGAGATGAAAGAGAATCGATAGAAGCGGATGGTTTCTTTGATCGATTAGAGTTTTAATCATCATCTTTGCATACGACTGATTGCTCTGAATGAAACTCTTGCCTGTTTGTTTCTATGTTACTGAGTGAGAAATGTTTGCATCAATCTGCAACTGGATATAGCTCAATGTGTTTTATGTAAGTAGAATCATAAGGGAGGATATTGATCCATTAGGCAAACTGTACCTGCTTGTTTCTGATGTGGAGAGTTTCCTATAGTCTCTTGTCTTCTCGAATCAAAGTGAGAATACCTTTTTCCTGTCTTTTATATTGTTATTTTGTAAACAATAGCTGATAGGATACCATGAGATATTGAGATGAATCACATGCCACGGTTATTTGTATATCAATTATTGGAGCATGTTCAAGAAAAAAAGAGCTAGATCTTAATGCATTGCAACCCTACAAAACGCACATATACATCACTGCCGGAATTTCCTCGTCTTTTATCATCACCGATCTTCTTAACATTTATTTTCTGTTGTAATGCTCTAATCCAAATGGTTCTTATAAACTACTCTCGGTCACCATAGTTCTTGGGTGGTTGCCTTTACAGTATGTTACCTTCCACTCTCACTATTATGCGAGTTTGAAAATCTTAACATATGAAGACTAAAAGCCATTATGAAGTTTGAACATTGTAGTTATCTGAGGTCGGCCATGCCGTATTTTGGATACTCTTTTGACTACAAGTGTTTCATAGACCAGCATCAAGCAATTCTCTTCATTGAGGAATTATAACACATCTTCACATTCTCCCACTTCTCCCAATCCTGTACTTGATTACTAGTTTTACCATTGTCCTCCTTATTTTGGTCCTTGTTCATTCTCTCATGAGGCGATCAGACAGGCTAGTCTAGTTCACAAGCAGATGTGAAACGTCTTCCCTGATCTCCGCTGGTGTGTAATGCCAGTAAAGGTCCTCACCGATTTAGGTTTTTATTTTCAATTCCTCAGGATGTAAGTTAGAACTCCAACTCCTGCTTTCCACAAAAAAGAATAATTACAGGATAGGTGCAGAGACTCCATGGAATATGCTCTAACAAAATGGAGTTGCGCAAGCAGAGCAAAACTTGTCATAGAGCAGTCGACTAGAAGTAGAAAACTGTTGGCCGAGGAAACAAGAACAGCGGCTTAAGCCATTACGTGTAGGCACGGGTTCCAACTTCTTTTACTTTTATTAAGCTTATCAGTTCAATAGTATAGGAGTCCTGTAACCTCTATAGATTAGTTTGTTAAGAGAGGTGCTATCAACAATTTGGTTTTTAATGGATGTAGGTCAATACTAACTCAATAAAATTTGTGCAAGAAGCAAAGGCACATGCTTTGTAAAGTCAAAAATTCAATTGGGTGATGTTGACCATTTGTCTGCAAAACAAAATGAATCATGTACATAAAATGTGTATTGCAAGTAAACCTTTCTAGCTATGTTACTGCAAGTTATCAGTATATTGATTAATAGTTTAAAGTTTTTTATTATATAAATTTGCCACATTACTTCTAGAAAGTCTTCAGCTATGTCAACATCAAAAACAATATAATATGACAGTGTTAATATCTCCTTTAGGAGGGATTCTTCTTTTGAAGTATAATATAATTCTATGTGTGATTTATTCAGAGAAGAAGTCCAAGGACAAGGAGAAACGCAAAAGCAAAGACTCAAAGCATAGTCGCCATTCTGTGAGTATTCCATTACAATTCTTGTACAGTTTCTTCATTTGTTTGTTTCATTACTTACTGAGATCATTCCTAAACTATATCTTCAAGGTGAAACCCTGTGACCTCTCTAGTGACGACTACTTCTCCAAGAACAATGAGTTTGCCACCTGGCTGAGCGAAAACAAAAAGATCTTCTTTTCCGATCTTTCGTCTGAACGTGCACGAGAGCTGTTCTCGGATTTCGTGAAGAAGTGGAATGGCAATAAGCTCGAAGCTAAGTACTACGAGGGGATTGCTACGGCCCCACGAACGGCTCATCACTGGAAAATTAAAAACTAGCCTCTTGTGGGAAGATCAGAAACTGATAATCTCTGCCGGCTTTGTTTGATTGTTCTTGCTGGTTCAGGTAAAGAGCTGAATAGAAGCTTCCAAGAGCTCCTTTTGTGTCATCTTATCAAATATTGGTGCAGAGCCGCAATGATCTATTTGGATGGCAACTCATGCAGCGTAAAATGGATCCCCCATGTTTCTCTGGGGGCAATGTGAAGTGTGAATCAGTATTTGATTCATGTTGAGTTTTGGGTATGGTTTGTTTTTGTTGTAATAGTTTTAGCTCTGATGAATTTAGGTTTGAGGTAACTGAAGTTTTTTTTTTTTTTTATGAACTTTCTAATGTTAAATGATGTTTAATCAGGATTAAATTATGTTATTTTTTTAATTTGACTTGTCAACCAATTAGCTTAAGGTTAGCCAAGTCCTTTAATTTTTGTTAAGAAAATTTTTGTTGTCTTTTTAAACTCGATACATTTTCTCTCTTTTTCATCTTTACATGATAAGGTAAGGGAACGGATAAGTTAACGTCTTGGTTGACCATCCGATGACATCTTTTTTAAACTCGATATATTCTCTTAAAAAATCTCATCCATTCTCTTAAAAAATCTCATCCGTCTCGTTTAAAATTTTAGATTTAAGGCTTAAATCATTATTTAATTAAATATTAGTCTGATATTTATTAAATAAATTGCTAAATTCACCATTATTCTATATATTTATAGAAAATAATCGCTATTCACCATTGCTCGCTTGTTCGCTATTCTTTATGGGTTTTTGATCCAGGAAGAGCTCGTCTAGTTAGGTTTTTGGTCCATCGTATCAGCGTACCTAGATTTATTGTCTTATAGTAACACATTCAATTCGGTTTATTGAAGTTACAAATCCTGCTTCAAAATCACGACTTTAAGGCATGATTAGTTGAGAGATTTAAGGTTAAGCAACACTTAAAAATGTCTACTATGTACTTTCTCAATGTGGTAGATATAGAATCTAAAGCATTCTAATACAGCATGCAACTAATAATATATCTAATTTTGTCAGTCACTGACTTATAAACACACTTAATTAACTCAGTTACAGCTGTCTCTTTCTATCTTGGCATAGGCTGAATAGATAAGCATTATATCTACTAATAGCTTGAACTACAAGCATAATCAGACCTTATTTGCAGGTAATGACTAATGATTAACTACTAAGTATGAGAACAATGAGAGATATTTAACAATAAGAGAACAATTTGCATAGTTAAAGAGCTGGATTGAAAAGGTTAAAGTTCCGTTTGGTTTTAACTTCGAAAACGAAAACGAAAACGAATTTAGTTTATATTATACCTTTATTTAAGAAATTAGTTTGAATTAATTGAGGCAGAATTTGATTAGCTTTGATACACGTAGATTATAGAGGACAAAACGGGGAAGCAAATGCACTTTGCATGAAACGAAATGAATGATTTCAAAAAAATTTATGAACAAGGTACACATGGATTAAGTTCATTTTCATTCGGTTTTCATCTAAAAGTTACAACAAAAAAGAGACTAAATTTATTATGAAAGTAATTAAGCTAGGTGTTTTTACTTGTTTATTACTCATATTTTGTTTACTTAATTCTTCAAATTTTTATTACGTAAAATTCACGACGGTGTCCCTGTACTTATAACTTTGGATTATGTTCAAATATTTTCCACCTTTCGGATGATATTCTTCAACTTTAAACTTTTCGAATTATACCCTTTTACCTAGGGTTGTGCAAAATTGGACCGGACCGGAAAACCGGACCGGCATGAACCGGAATTTACGGTCCGGTCTACGGTCTAGTTTTTTTTTTTGAAAACCCGGGTTACGGTCCGGTCCGGTTTTGGACCGTATAAAAACCATAACCGGGTTGGACCGTAAACTACAAATATCCGGTCCGATCCGGGTCCGATTTTGGACCCAAAAACCTCACCAAAGTTGCACAATTTAGGTACAAACCGGTTCAACCCGGTCCCGATCCGGTCTACGGTACAGAATGCCATCAATTTACGGTCCACCGGTCCGGTCCGGTCCGAATTGTATGCACAACCCTACTTTTACCATTCATAAGCGAACAAAACAAAGTTATTCATTTAATAAGTTATCTTAACCTTTAAAATGACTATTAACAATAGTAAATAATAATTTTCTTCCCCCAAAAATGTTAATTTATGGATAGTAGAAAAGTGTATTCTGAAAAATTATAAAGCTCAAAAGTAACGTATAAAAACTAAAAGATGTTGAACATAATTCGATAGATCTAAAATATTGGGTAATGATCCGGAAAAAATCTAAAAAATAACTGATTCACAATATAAGATATTATACATATTATTAACACTTAAAATTTTCAAAATAAAATTTATATTATTTTTATTTGTAAAATATTATTTTTTCTATTTTCATACAACACTCTACATTTTGCAACTATTTCTATTCAAATATTTAAAGCAGTGTACATCGTTAAATACTACACATTCCTTCTACTTTTACACTTCTTTACATTTGTAATTTTTTCTTTAATATTAAATAATGTGAAGTAGTTTCTACTAATAATATATTCTAACATGTTTAACATGGTAAATATAAAACATTTCATGCATTTAATATTTCTAGTTGATTTTTTATATTTACATACTAAATATTAATATTTAATATGTTGAGTACATTACAATTTAGGTATTATTATTATTATATATTTTATTTAAGATTTTATAGAGTAATATCTAATATAGCATTATTAAATAAATTATTAAAGTTTATACGGAGCATATACTAATGCCCGACTTCCTCGAAATAGAAAAGAAATCCCATTCCCCACCATCTTTCGTGCAAACTCTCTTCTTCGACCTAGTACACATCTCATCGCTTTCGCCTCTTTCTGTTGTGATAACTGAAGATCAATCGTCGCCGTGGCTCTACTGGATGAATCTTTGTAAGCTTTCGTAATTCTTTGACATCAATCTTCCGAAAATTGTGTTGTTTGGTTTCAAATTCTTCAACTTATTTTCATCTGTCGCACTCGAAATTTATCTGCGAAATTGAACTTTTACGGAATTGATTCGGGCGCTTATTCATTGACTTCGAAATCGAATTTGAATGTCGGTGTATGGTTAGTTAGAAACAACTTGAGGAACAATCAAGAATTCTATCGCTTCTGAAACTCCGGTGGTGTGTTTGCGGTCTTCATTGCGTCCGTCGTTCGATTTGTATTCCGCCATTGTTGTGTTGAGATGTGAAGCAAATGTATCTTGTTTTGATCTACAGATTGGGCCGGTAAGTTGCGGCGGTGGATCTTTGTGGAGGCAAGAGATAGAGTGAAGGTGGCTTTTTGTAGATCATGCTTTGTTCTTCTCTGAAAACTCGATTACAGTTGTGGCTTCGTGATTATGATAAGCTTCAGTATTCTTCTGTGATCCTCATTTACATTCAGGTATTTAATCCCCTTCTTTTTCAGTCTTTAGCATTACACGTGACAATTAGGGTTCCGATGCATTGTTTTAAAATTGAAATGTGTAATGCAGATTGGATGTGCCTTAGTTGGATCCCTTGGGGCATTATACAATGGAGTATTGCTGATAAACTTAGCTATTGCGCTATTTGCCTTGGTGGCCATTGAGAGCGGCAGTCAACGTCTAGGCCGAACTTATGCCATTTTGCTCTTTTGTGCAATTTTGTTGGACATCACCTGGTTCATTCTGTTTTCGTACGAGATATGGTGTGTGTCTTTCGTCCTCTTTACCTATCTATCAACAGTTTTGTTATTTCTCATGGTATCCAGTATCCAATCTTTGGTTCTGAAATTAGATTTCTGTCTAGTGTGCCATGTCAGATTAATTGCAATTTGTAGAAAACCTTTTCAGTTTGTTCTAATTTTTAAGGTTCATATTCAATTAATTTGTCTGCACTAGACTTTATTGTAATTAGGATTCCAATTTCTATAAATTCGCATATAAATTGCCTTTCCTTGGGGTCATTTCCATTGCCTTGGTAAATTACCAGAATGTTGGGGCCACAACAGTACTGTTGACACCAAATTTAAATGCTTATATACGTTAGTTGTATATCATTAGATCAATGTTTAGGCAAGTAGTTGCAGTGAGATATCATCAGAATCGATGGACTTTTTCATGGATATACGAGGATTTGGCTTATGTTTTGTTTCATCATACGAAGGCGGAGTTGTGTAACTAAGAGAGTTAAGGAGGTTCAGAATGATCAATATCTGTGCACAAATGTAAATAAAAGGGAAAATGAATTTGAACTTCTGAGTACTATATGGTTGGATAGTTCTCTCCCTCAAGTCACTAGTTCTTGTTCTTGGACATGATATTTATTGTATGATATGAACTTAATCAACAAATATAGGGGAATCCATTTAATCAAGGTAGCAGTTCTTGCAGAATTTCATATTGGTCTATTCTATGAGCAACTGTTCTTGTTTTCATTAAAATTTTTTTTGCTGAGGAAACTGGAACGTTTGACAATGTGTAAAAAGGAGTGGTTGGGGGACACGAAAAAAGCTCTAGTATTGCTGACAATTTTGTATGATACGAAGATTGCTGATAGCTTCAGTTTAGTAGTTATAGTGTAATGAACCCAGTGTACCAGCATTACTGGTCTGTGGAAACAAAGACAACTTCTATCATTTAGATGAACTGAACTGGTCATGTTGTTGAGCGGATGAGACCTTTCGAGAACAATAATGGAAAACTAGCAGCTTGGTTTCATGCTTCCTTCCATCATTTAAAGGGAAGTTCTTAGCTATTTATATTCATACTTCATGATTAATTGATTAGCAGTACGAGTCCTGGACATATACCTGCCTGAACTGTGAACTGCAGTTAAGATATGATTCACCTACTAATCCTACTCTCAACAGGGTTCAGGGAGACCATCTCTGAAATTAACACCAACATACAGAATTATCTGAACAAATAGGAGATAGTTTGTATGGGTTCATTTAGCAATTTATCTTTTGTATTCATACTTGTGTTTAAGATGGAGATATTTGCAATACTCATCACATTGTCCAATTATATTAATATATATCGCAATAATGCATTCTGGAATTGACAAAATCGGGAGATAGTTTGTATCAGTTAATTTACTCTGATAATTGTGTATTCTAGTAATTGCATACCTTTTCAACTTGGCTTGATGTTTCAATAGAATACTGTAAAAAGGAAATGTTTATTAAATATCCCTTTGAATCAAATTGTTAAATTTGTGAAGCCTGGATGTTTACCGGTGAGCTAAAAATTCAAATGATTTCATACAGGTCTATATTTGTAGTTACTCTTTTTTTAATGTTAAAATCTCCCTGCAGGCATATCTCTTCTGAGGACTACGGAGTACTTTTTATCTTTTCTGTGAAGCTTACCCTCTCAATGCAAATTATTGGGTTTTCTGTGAGGTTTTCATCCTCGTTTTTGTGGATACGGATGTACAGATTGGGGGTTTCACATGCTCAAAGTGCAATGTCTCAAGAAACAGAGAGCTTTCTGAATCCTGCAACTCCTGCATTGAATAGGCAAACTTCAGATCCTGAAGATCCATTAGGAGGTTCTATCTATGATCCTGCTTATTATTCATCCCTTTTTGGAGGTGGTTCTGATAATAAATATTTTTCCGAGGTAGAATTTCTTACCCTATTAGTCAATTTATTATAAACTATTATGGATGGCTGGTTCATCCTGTTTCACTAGGAGTAACTCAAGCACATAACTTTTTATATAGCAATGAACTAATTTGAAGATGTAGCCAAGTGCCTTGTTCTCTATTCTATAGATTGTCTCTGCATTTATTTCTTAGGCAGTTGAGGGACAATAAAAGTCTGCAATTCCCTGTAAGCAATTTGGATTTCTGTCTAGTGGGTCCTGACCATGACAATGACATGAAAGTTCAAGTAAATCCTAAGCATATCTTCAAAAAGAAGCAGAAGTTCAACTTGTGCACACGTAAGCTATGGCTCTAGATATTTCAGGTGGAAAGGTGTCTTAAGAAAACATGATGGTTATAAGCTCAAATTTCAGATGCTTAGGGCATAGGATGGTGGATGTAGTAGGTCATTAGGTTTTCTGTCAGAGCAATGAACGAGAACTTCTCATTCGTTCCTCGTTCATACTATATAAGTAGTTGGAGCGAAAATTAACCAGTAGGCTCATGTCCATTTGTGGGTGTTTGGTGTGGTTTGATGATGTGTTCTGTTAGCTTGGCATCCAAAACTGAAGCTCTGTGTGTTGCTTCCTCTGCTCAATATAGAAGTGAGGCACTACATCTTCTGAGGTTTTTGCTTAGGGACTTGGTGGCTTATTGTTCTCTTCTAAGGTGGTCACTGATTTGTGTCCTGGGTCACTTATATGTATTGCTGCTTTTGGTAGAAACATTGGGATATTTCGGGTTGTTGAATGCATTTTACTTGGTAGTATATATACAGAAGACATTTTATCTCCTTTCATTATTGCTTTGTTAATTACTTGAGAAATCAAATTTGCTCTATTGTATATAACTCCCTCTGTATGAAATGTTTGCCATTTTAGCCGTGATTCTTGTTAAAAATAGTGTCATTGTAGTTATTTTGGTCTCTATTGACTACACTCCTTATTTTTCTGTAAGTAATTAGAAGATCGTTAGTCAATGCTGTAGAAAGTCAGTAACATTTTTATGTCGTATTTAGTTCAAGCTGATTATGATGTAGTTTACTCATCTTATTATCTTTATTGCACTATCCTGTGGCATTGTTAATCCGGATCAAGAAGAAACTGATTCACAACGTCTTTATTGTAGGGGCATAATCATCTCAGCGGAAGCAGTGATTCATCCAATACTGATTATAGATTGAAGCTTTCCATGGAGACTCATTTTACACCCAAGAAGGTATGGTTTGAATCCTCGCTCTCTGTTTACAAGCATCTGGTGTTATAAAACACTTGATTGTAGTCGGGATGAAGTTGAAACTGTACTAAAATTGAATCATATCTTCCATTCCGAATCGATAAAGAAAAATTGTCCAATGTCATGACGAATTTGTTCAAGGCATATTGGAAGGTGATGGGGGATGATCAATGTAGTGTAAATGAGCTACATTGCCACGAGGAGCATGAAGATCTAATCGAGTTATTATAGAGAACAAGAGGAAATCATGAATAAGAATCAAACAAATGACCAATATTAGTGTCTTGTATTTCTTTTTTCTCATTCTCCTTCTCGTCATCGGAAATCTAGACATAGATATTGCAAAGAGAATCAAATACTATAATCAAAATAACATTTTACTATCCAGCATATTACAGTTGGTCAAGTATAAACCAGTATAGTAAATTCTTTTGTTTCTCTTTGCAGGACGACATTGTAAGAACTCTATAATCTTACAGAGTAAAGTGTTGGTAGAATTCTTTGAGTTATATATCATCTGTGTGCAGAAGATTCTGAACCCACTGCAACTTGCGAGAGACAAGCCCAATCGATTTGTTTTGAAGTGTGATATTGCTTGTTGGCTTCAATATTGCAGCTCTTTGTAGATAAGAAACTTTGCATAATTTATCGTTTTTCTTAATCCATACACAATAGGGAAGGGAAGTTGATTCGTATTATTTTGAAGGCATCATGTTTGCAGGGTATACTAGCAATTGATGAGAATAGTTTGCAGGTTAGTCTTGTTATCATATTGTCTCATTTTCATTTGTCGTCATGATTTACATTTATGATGCATTTCTCGTTTATAAGTTGTCTCTCCAAAACATTCTAAGGGCCCGTTAGGTTCCGGTCCCGGAAACGGAAACGAAATTAGTTCATATGTATATCCTTATTCATAAAATTTTGTAGAATCATTCATTGTGGATTAATGCAAAATGCACTTGCTTTCTCATATTTTGTTACCTTATAGGGTATCAAAAGTAATCAAACTCTACTTCAATTTCATCGGAATGATTCCACAAACTTTTATGAGCAATGGTATAAATATGGGCTAAGCTCGTTTCCATTCTGTTTCCGATTCCGGAGTTAAAACCAAACGGACCCTAAATTCATGTTTTTTTTCCCTTTATAAAATATAATTATTTGTATAAAATCAGATAAGATTTTCTCAAAATCTTCAAGAGTTTTACATTTAATTTGAACAATTTGTTATTATTGTTAGAAAAATGTACTAATTATTTCTCATGAATAAAAATATATTATTGGCCTATAAATGTATGAAAAATAGTACATTACTACATTTTATAAAGATAGATAAAAAAACAAATACTTTCCCCCTAGTTTATGCATCTATTACTTCAAAACAAAAATATAGGTAGTTAAATTCTTGGAGTGTTACTTAACTTACTTTGTGGTAGATTGAGTTATTTTTTTTATTAAGAAATTTGATATCTCAATGTTTTCCATGAGAGAATTGTGTTGTCGCTTCCAGATTCTTCGACTATATCATTCGTTTGACTTGACCCAACAGTTAGAAACCTCTCGAACATTCACCGATCATCTTAATCTTCAATCTCTAGAGCTTTCTTGAATCCAATACTAACGTCTTATAAAAATGGTCGACCCCTCTCACCTTCGATACACTTAGCGATTTCAAAACCATCCAACTCAACTCATTCAAAAAAATGTCATCTTTCTTCTTCACAACCAACGATGACGTGGCACCCATGAGCTGGAAAGAGACCCCACACAGCCACGTGTACGAGTTCGAACTCCCTGGTCTGTCAAAGGACGACGTGACGCTCGAGTTTCACCACAACACTAGGGCGCTCCATGTCTTCGGCGAGAGATGTAAGCAAACACAACAACCTGATGACAGGTGGCATCTTCTAGAGAGGCCACGTAGTTTCTCCAGGAAAGTGGTGTTACCGGAGAATGTGAACGTCGATGGCATTTCTGCCTCCATGCGCGACGGCGTGCTGGTTGTGACAGTGCCAAAGGACGAGAAAGCCGCCAAGAAGAAAAAGGAAAGCAAGAAAGTGGTAGAGATATTTGGGGCTTCTGATGAGGAGGAGAAAGGCGCACACAAAGGGCTCGGTAGATTTGTTTGTTGCAGAGCATGATCGTAATGACGGGTTAAAGACGATTAGGAGGATAATTATGGTTTAATTGCATGTTTCTTACTTATAAATTATGATTTGTATACATTTTCCTTCTTTTCTATTGTATTTTGGGTTGTGTATTTAGTAATGTAAATTTCTGCTTGTTTTTTCCATTCTTGAATATGATTAAATGGGTTGGTATGTAATAATCTAACGTATCCTATACAAGTCTGGAGTAGGGGTCAGAAAAATATTAGATCCGATAATCTGAAGATCCGTACATAAAATTTCGAATCCGAAAATATATGGCAATTGGTGATCCGAGTCTGATCCGATCCTAACCTATTTTCCGATTATCGGATCGGATACGGATCGGGTTTTGGAGGAAAAGGTCGGATCAGATTTGATATATCCGACTAATATAAGAATAAATACTCGGGTCGGATATCCGTCCGGATAAAACTGTCGGATGTCCGGATCTTCTCCAATGAGATTCGGATCGGTCTTTTTTAAGGTTGTCGGATCGGATATCCGAGTTTTCGGATTGGATTGGATCGGATATTCGGAAATATCCACCTAGTCTGGGGTAAACCACATAAATATTTTATTTATATTTTCAATTATTGAAAAAACAGGTCGGTGGACTCATCAATGTCACATTTTATTTACCATGTATGTTAGCATGTGCAATCTCCTCCGTTCAACACTTCCATTACTAGTGCTTCTGCTAACCATCTCATTCATATACCTAAAAGTTTGGTGGGCAGCTACTTTTTTTTTTCAACTACTTTTATCATAAGATCCGGTGGTTAACGAGTCTATATATAAGTTTGTGAACTACTCTTATATTCAGTTGGTTTATGATGAAATCTCACCGAGCATATATGTTAGGTTTGGGTTTAACGCATGTATACGTTCGGAAGTACAACGAAACTTCATGTGATCTTTGACCGTTAAAATTCAATATTTGTTTTGTTTCAAACTTTGTTGATTTTAAGATAAAATCAAACCGACCATAAATGATTTGAACTGTCAATGCAAAGTCGTCCAACGACATTCCTCCAACAAATTAGGTTAAACGTGTGTGTATATATATATATATCCTTTCTTTTCTGTCTTGCTTTCCATCGTTCATTGCCGGAAGAATATTTTCCGGCGACCACTAGCTCTCCAAGAAGTAGTTGTTTGAGTAGAAATAAGACAATTAGTATTAAAAGCACACTTGAATTGTTCATGAACAACCATAATTTATGAATTACTTTCAAATTTGGAGCATATTGCTTAAACATCAATTAATATTGAGAAGCAATCTCCATTAGACAAAGGCTCAATTCATTAGGCTTAGAGAGCATGACCATATGGCCAACCCCTTCAATGGACATCACTTGTTTAGGAGGAGTCTTCTCTATGATCCACTTCTGAAACTCCTCTTTCATCACTCTATCTTCTTTCGCTATCACAAATACTCTATCTACCGATCCGTACCCCTCCTCCGTTAGAAGATCGCCTTTCGCTATCTCTTCATTGAACATCGCACTTTCTCTAACCAACAACTTTGCCAACTCCAAATCCTACATGTAAACCCAACACAAAAGTCCAGCGAAGTTCCGTCATAAAAAATGAAAATAGATAAACGCTTTACCTCTATGGAGCAATCATGGTATATCCTCTTAGACATAAGTTCCGGACCAACATTCACCAAAGTTGCCGGCTTATCCGGCCCATTGTCGAACTCAAATACCGAATCCATGAACTCTTCGACGGGTGTCCTCCTAAATGACTACTCCAACAAAAAAGAACAATAATATATGAAAAAAAAAAACTTTCTTTTTCAAATTAGGCGATTAAGATATTTTAGGTAAAATTATTAGATACCGAAGATAGTGAGAGTGAACATCTACCTCTTCAAGAAGCTCAATTGGTGACAATGGATTCGGCATGTATGCACACACGAAGATACCAACCAATACGGCCTTCGGAAACTTCTCCATCGCAAGGGCTACCCCAAGGCCTCCGTAGCTATGACCGACTAGCACAACCTTTTCGTTCTCCGGTAAAGAAGACATCACATCCATCAACGGTCCAAAGTATTCACCCAAGGTGCGGACATCATGTACTCCCCGTGGGTCCGTCCCGCACCCTCCTAGATCCACCGCGGTCACCTTATGGCCCGAGGATTTCAAGAGGGGAAGAAGCTTGTACCAACACCATGCTCCATGGTTCATCCCATGAACTAGGATAAAATGATGTGCTTTGTTCATTGTGTTTTTGTAAGTATATAATAAAAGAAAGAGGAATTTACAAAGGGTCTACAAGACAAGGAGATCAAGTTACAAAAGCAAGAGGCTAGGGAGGGAGCAATCAGATGAAGAATCGAAGAAATGCTGATATATATATATTGAAAAATTACTTGTATAGAATGAGAAAAGGAAATACAGAGGGGGAAGATTGTTAGACGGAGTCATAGGGATATTTTCTGTTTGTTATAACTGCACATATCTTTCATATCTTTAGCATATCTTTTATCTCTGTAAATCTATAAATGATGCCAGAAGATGAATATACAGAACAGATTTCTCAGCCATACTAAATCTCACATGGTATCAGGCCTTTGATCCTTTTTAACCATTCTACTTTCTTTCTCGATCCTACCCACCCATCCCAACACCATGACTGAAGCTCTAACTCCTGCTTCTCCATATTACTTACATCCCTCCGATCATCCCGGTCTTACTATCTGTGCAGTTCTACTCAAAGGCGAATCTAATTATCGCGAATGGGCCACTGCTATGACCTGCGCTTTCTCTGCAAAACGCAAATTAGGGTTCCTAACAGGCACCATCAAAGAACCAGCAGAAACAGATGCTAATCACACCTACTGGATTAGCGTCAATTCAATGCTGACTGGTTGGATAGCGGCGTGCATGGAACCAGATGTTCGAACAGCAATCACATATTTCCCAGCAGTTAAGGACTTATGGGATGACCTCAAGCAACTCTATGACACTGGTAATGGACCACGTCTGATGCAACTCAGGGCTGAACTATCTCGTTGTATCCAAGACAGTGATCAGGTATCATCATACTTTTCTCGAATGAAAAAACTCTGGGACGAGATAGCTTCACATAAAACTAATGTCTGTCAATGTGCTTGCACCTGCGGTCTCGCTGAGAAAGGGAAGGAAGAACATCGGGTCCATCAATTTTTGATCGGACTCAACGATGATGCTTATGCATCATTGCGATCTGTAATTGTGGCTCAGGACCCTCTCCCAAATCTGAACCGGGTATTCTCTCTCACTGTTCAAGAGGAACGTCTCAAGACTATTGCCCGCGCCCGGGAACCATCCCTTGATGCTGTTGCTTTTGCTGCTTCCCGACAATCGTCTACACCTCGACAAGGTGCACCTCGTATTGACAAAAGTAAGCAATATTGTAAGCATTGCTCTAAATCAGGCCATGACACAAGTTCATGCTTTAAGATTATCGGCTATCCAGAGTGGTGGAATAACGGTCGTGGGGTGACTGATTCCAAAACCGGTGCTGCACCGCGCAAACCTAGTCTCTCTACACCCGCACCATCGTCCCAAACTCCCGCTGTTGCTAATCAAGTGTCACTATTAGGCACTCCAGCTTTCTCGACTGACAAATCCACACTCACTCCGGCAATTTCTGAGGATCAGTGGACGTATCTCTTCAATACGTTCAAAAACTACCAATCTCATTCTCGTAATGACACCGCTGCAGGTATAACTACACCTTGGATTTTAGACTCAGGGGCCTCCTTTCATATGACGGGTTCTCGTCAGTTGTTATATGACTTCCATCGAGTAGCACCTAGACAAGTAAAATTGCCCGATGCTACTATCGTTCAAAGCATGCATGCAGGAACTGTAGCTCTCACCTCTACATATATATTGCGTGATGTCCTCTTCGTCCCGGGCCTCCACTGCAATTTAATATCAGTCAATCAGCTTACCATTGATTTACAGTGTCTTGTATTTTTTACTAAACGATTATGTGTGATACAGGACCAAGCTTTGAAGACGGTGATTGGAGCGGGTGAAGTCCGAGACGGGGTTTACTGGCTTCGTTGGATGACACTACATAATCCGGCCAGCACAACCCTCCTTAATATTGTTACATCACCACAACTACTCCACCAACGCTTTGGTCATCCTTCACATAAACTAGATGAGTTTTCCGTTTTTAATAAAGCTACTAATGTCCCTTGTGACATTTGTTTTCGCGCCAAACAGCCGCGCTCTTCTTTTCCAAAAAGCACATCGCATGCATCTTGTTTGTTTGATTTAGTTCATATTGATATATGGGGATCTTATCGTGTTTTATCTACCTCCGGGGCTTCTTATTTCCTCACCATTCTTGATGATTATTCTCGTACAACATGGGTGTATCTTTTACGTTCAAAGAGTGAAGCATCTATCTTTATCAAACAATTTTGTGCAATGACCACCACACAATTTAAAACGTCAGTAAAAAAGTTCAGAAGCGATAATGCTAAAGAATTTCTTGCATTACGACCTTTTTTAGATAGTAAAGGGATCCTCCTAGAAACATCATGTATCCATACTCCACAACAAAATGGACGGGTCGAGCGCAAACACAGACACCTCTTAAATATCGCTCGTGCTATTAGGTTTCAGGGTGGTTTACCTATACAATTTTGGGGTGAATGTGTTCTTGCTGCTTGCTATTTGATAAACAGAACACCAACCAAAATTCTCACCGATAAAACCCCATATGACTTTCTATATGGTAAGTCACCGGTCACCACTCATTTACGTGTCATTGGATGTCTAGCTTACAACTCTATTCTACCACGTCATTCCGACAAATTTATGGCACGGGGACGTAAGTGTGTTTTCTTAGGTTACCCGTATAATCAAAAAGGGTGGAAGTTATATGATCTACAAACAAAACAAATTTTTGTGTCGTGTGATGTGCAATTTTTTGAAACCATATTTCCCTTTTTACAAACTTCATCCCAAACCAAAGTGAAACATAATCCTATACCTGTTCTCTACGATGATGATATTCCCCACACTCCAATAGAGGGGGACCACCTCAACCTTAATTCTCCTACCCACCCCCCTTACTCTCCTCCCACTACTTCTTCTGATTCTTCAACTCATTCACCAACTACAGCAACCACTCCTCAAGATGACCCTCTTCCACCAACCGCAACTCCTCAGCCAATCCTCCGCCGCAGTACCCGTACCCACATTCCTTCCATCTTGCTAAAGGATTATGTGTGTAAAACAGCGACTTCTTTCAATCCCGCTTCCGGCTTTGCTCCTCCAGCTCCGTCTTCAGGTAATCCTTATCCTCTATTCGATTATGTGCAATATACACACTTGTCTCCAATGTTTGTCAATGCTCTCAGATCTTTAGACCTTGAAATTGAGCCAAAAACGTTCGCAGCAGCCGTCCCTCATGCCCACTGGCGGGCTGCGATGCAAGCTGAAATCAAGGCTCTTGAGCAAAACAAAACCTGGGATATGGTAGACCTTCCTTCCAATCGTCGTCCAATCGGTTCTAAGTGGGTTTTCAAAGTAAAATACAATGCTAATGGCACTGTCGAACGGTACAAGGCTAGGCTTGTTGTCCTCGGAAACAGACAACGCGAGGGGCTGGATTATCATCAAACATTCGCTCCTGTTGCGAAATTGGTCACCGTCAAACTATTCTTAGCAGTTGCAACAATAAACCGATGGGAACTTCACCAAATGGACGTACATAATGCGTTTCCATGTAAAGTATATAAATGTAGTTTTCCATGTAAAGTATATAAATGTAGTAATGGATGCAACATATATATTCATGCTAAAGAGAATAATCTTTTAGTTAAGGAGCGTAATTGTAAATTGTAATGAGGGTAATTAAGTCAAAACAGTTAAGGAGAATAATTGAGGAGCGTAATTGTGATGGCAAATAGTTAAAAGGATGGGGTCATGCACATTTTTTTACTTCCAAACAAAGAACCCACATGTTCATGTCTCACACACATTTAGCTAAAAAAAAAGTTAAAAAATTAGGTGTACATTTAAGTTTCTATATATATAAAATATATATATAATTTTTTGAATTAGTTTTAGTTTTAATTTTATATTTTATTTAATTCGAATAGAAATCTAAAAAATTTGCTATTTTTTTTAATTAAAAAAATTTTAGGCCAAAATTTAATTTTCTAAACTTTTTAAATTAAAAAATATAAAACAATTATTTACTATTACTTAGTATTTATAAAGTTAATTAGTTTCAAATTTAATGTGATTATAATTTTAAAAAAATATTTCAAAAACAGAAAATAAATAATAATTTAATTTTTTTAATCATAAAGTTAATTAGTTTAAAATATAATGTGATCATATTTAGTTTTAAAATTATTTTTTATTTTAAAAATAAAAAGTAAGTTATTTTTTTATATTCAGAATTGGTTTTGAATTTTTTTAAAGATTCATTTATTTTACAATTGAAACTTTATTGAAATATATTAAGAAATGGTATAAAGAGGAAACAAATTATACCATATGGGTACCAAGAGGAAATTTTAAACCTTGTGCATAGATATGGGCCCGGTTTGAACCAAACCGGCGGTTTATGAACCGGCCCAAACCGACGGTTTAGGTTTTGCCGAAAGCCAAACCTAAACCGGCGGTTTACCCCAAACCGGCGGTTTGGTATTATTATTTTTTTATTGGCCCAAACCGGCGATTAACCGCCGGTTTATTCTAGTTTCCATTTTTTATATTTTTTTTATACAAACCGGCTAAACCGCCGTCAAACCGCCGATTTAGGTAAAGGTCAAACCTAAACCGCCAGTTCGCAAACCTAAACCGCCGGTTATAATTATTATTATAAACCGGCGGTGCATACCAAAAGAAAAACTTCCTCTTTCATCACCATATGGCCAAGAGGAAAACCTCCTTTTATTATACAAACCGGTTCGCAATGTTGGTGTATCAATATTGAGAAGCAATCTCCATCAGACAAAGGCTCAACTCATTCGGTTTAGAGAGCATGACCATATGGCCAACCCCTTCAATGGACATCACTTGTTTAGGAGGTGTCTTCTCAACGATCCACTTCTGAAACTCCTCTTTCATCACTCTATCTTCTTTTGCTATCACAAACACTCTATCTACCGATCCGTACCCCTCCTCCGTTAGTAGATCGTCTTTCGCTATCTCTTCATTGAACATCGCACTTTTTCTAACCAACAACTTTGCCAACTCCAAATCCTACACGTAAACCCGTCACAAAAATCCAGCGAAGTTCTGTCATAAAAAAATGAAAATAGATAAACACTTTACCTCTATGGAGCAATCATGGTATATCCTCTTAGACATCAGTTCCGGACCAACATTCACCGAAGTTGCCGGCTTATCCGGACCATCCTCGAACTCAAATACCGAATCCATGAACTCTTCGACGGGTGTCCTCCTAAATGACTACTCCAACAAAGAAGAACAATAATATATGAAAAAAAAAACTTTCTTTTTCAAATTAGGCGATTAAGATATTTTAGGTAAAATTATTAGATACCGAAGATAGCTGAGAGTGAACATCTACCTCTTCAAGAAGCTCAATTGGTGACAATGGATTCGGCATGTAGGCACACACGAAGATACCAACCAATACGGCCTTCGGAAACTTCTCCATCGCAAGGGCTATCCCAAGGCCTCCGTAGCTATGACCGACAAGCACAGCCTTTTCGTTCTCCGGTAAAGAAGACATCACATCCATCAACGGTCCAAAGTATTCACCCAAGGTGCGGACATCATGTACTCCCCGTGGGTCCGTCCCGCACCCTCCTAGATCCACGGCGGTCACCTTATGGCCCGAGGATTTCAAGAGGGGAAGAAGCTTGTACCAACACCATGCTCCATGGTTCATCCCATGAACTAGGATAAAATGATGTGATTTGTTCATTGTGTTTTTGTACATACTATAAAGTTAACAAGAAATATGCTGATATATATATAAATAAATTGTAAGATGCATGTGTTGTAATTAATGTGTGGTTGAATATTTACTTTATTTAGCCTTTGGAGATTACCTAGTGATTTGGTGAATATAATTTTCCTTACACAAAAGATAATTCAGTGAATACTTAATTAAAATAAAATGGTTTGTATACAATGATTATTTTTTTTATTAATTAAAGGTACACAAAAAAACATATGTATGGGATCATTGTGAGATAATGTAAGTTGTACCAAATTACCAATACTAGTCTTTTAGAGAAAATTGAGCTAATAAGATACTTTTTGTAACTTGATTATTGACTAGGCCCCTACCAATTATCAATTAAAAAATAAAAATAAATAAAATGATAAATATGATATTAATTAGACGGATAAGGATAGTTAATTAAAAAGAATATTTATATTTTGGATCATAGAGGATAATTATTTACCTTAATTAATAAAATTAATTATAATTAACAGGAGAGAGAGGAATTCTAAATGGGGAGAGAATAATCTTAATTTATACACAATCTTTTATTTATTTTTAATAAATTTTTTTATTTAAATTGATTATAATTAAGAGGAAAGGGAAGAATCCTAAATTTGACGCAATCTTTAATTTATTTTTAATAAAAAAAATTTTACTTAACATTGTGTAATTGAAATTGTGTAACTCGGTGAGTTTGAACTCGTGTAACTAAACAATGTGTAAATGACGGACTTGTGTACATGACAGACATTTTCGATTGTGTAACTCAACTTTGTGTAAACAAACTGAACTTGTATAACTGAAAAATGACTGAATTTGTTAACTACATAAGTTTTTCATTGTTAAAAAATAAGTGAAGCTCTAGATGGAGTTCTTGTGCTCCAAACTATCCGGTCGGAGCTTGGAGTTCTAGTTGAAGACGGGGTAAAGTTCCGGTGACCACTCCGGTACCATAGTGCCATGATACCTATCTTCTTACAAACGATTCCGGTTTTATACATTAACTACTTGGGGATATGTTACTCACGGATTAATCTATTAACCTAACTTGCAATTATAGGGTGAATTAGACCAATTGAAAGGATGAAATACGAAATTGGTACAAACAAAGAAAGAAAGAAAAAAAAGATATGTACAGGTAAAAAAAACTGACCCGAACAGTTTATAACTCAATTATAATTCATTTCGACTTGTTAGGTAATTCATATTTGTAAGCGGGATAATTAATGGACGAAACATCTATTAAAAATGGTGTTTTTAACCTGTTTGGTCGACTTGAACTCGCACCAAACTCGCACCGATCGGTAAACAAAAAAAAATTAATTACAATGAGGGTAATTAAGTCAAAACAGTCGTGCTAAAGAGAATAATTAAGGAGTGTAATTGTTAAGGCGATGGGGCCATGGACATTTTTTACTTTCAAACAAAGAGCCAATATATTCATATATGTCTCATGCACATTTAGCTAAAATTCATTATCCCATTGATCAAATCATGCATTCACATGCAACGATCAAATCACACAAATAAAACCACGTACGTAATTAGCGGAGGCAATCATGTAAGTCAAGTCTACGTTCGTCTAAGCAAGTCAATGCATAAAGCAAACAATCAATCATGTAACTTTAGTGATATGTGAAGTTGTTGATAAGTATTTAAGAACAATGTTAGATCTTCAAGACAATCAATAAACTACATACTTAAATCACTCTCAATCATACCTTACAAAATAAGTCATGCTTACCCAACTTTCATTCTTCGTCGTCATCTTCTTCTTCTCGTTTGCCTTCTCTTATGAGCAAGTTTGCGACTATCGAGTGATAGAGTATTTACGATTCCGTTTCGAAATCAAAAACACTATAATGGATCTAGACTCATACATGAATCAACCGATATATCCGTATATGAATCGAAGACTAACCTTTATCCGTTTGAGTCTTCATCACAAACCAAACGAATCCGAATCGATCGTAAGCGTATGCGAAAGCGAGTAGTAGTCTTCTCCTTCCTTTATCCTTTGCTTTTAATTAATCTCTAATGGATGAGATTAATCCTTAATCTTTTACTTATCTCTAATCACTTTCAATGTCCAGTGCTTCTATGCGGAAGTTCCAGTGCTGTACTTTTTTTTGTGACTTGATGTTTTCTTTTGACAGAAAACAACCGCTTACACCATTCATTCTAACTGTCATTTACATATATATATATATATATATATATATATATATATATATATATATATATATATATATATATATATATATATAAATTATTTAATGAGATAAGTATATGTTAATTATTAGGAAAGGAAGGAGGGATTATAATTAATCCCGTAATTTTAACGTCTTTAACCGATACCGATCCATTACGGTTTCGACTTTATATTAAAACTACAAACTATAAATTGGACTTAACTTTATATATTAAACCTAGACACATTTGCCACATAGAATATATATTATAAATATTCTTACATTCTCCCACTTGGCATGTGTATCAGCTTAATGGTTCAATATCTTTATGCGGAAACTCATATAAGTCCATAAAATATCAATAATCCATAATTGATTCAAAATTGATTGGATCATGGCGGTCACACGTCATTGAGCGACATGATTCCTTCCAAGTATCACAAATCAATCCAAAATCAATATTTCTTTAAATTTGAGATGCACTATAAGTCTCAAATTACGTGTCATCAGAAAACAATAATTGTATACAAGTACGATGATGATGACAAGTATTATAAAGCAGAAACATATCAATAGGTGAATTCAAAGTGTTATAATATGATGAGTTAATTATAATTATAATAGCAAGGTCTTATCTATAACACCCATACGTTCTACATGGCCATTGAACGCCTTAGGTGGTAAACCTTTAGTTAACGGATCTGCAACCATCATGTCCGTTCTAATATGCTCAAAAAACACTCTATGTTTCTTCACTTCATCTTTAACTGACAAGTACTTTAACTCCATGTGCTTAGCACCCTTAGAGTACTTGTCGTTCTTCGAAAAGAACACGGCTGCAGAGTTATCACAATAAATTCTCAGCGGCCTAGCTATACTGTCAACAATTCCAAGCCCCGAGATAAAATTCCGCATCCACAATGCATGGTTAGTGGCCTCAAAGCATGCCACAAACTCAGCCTCCATAGTAGAAGTAGCAATGATAGACTGCTTCCCACACCTCCATGAAACAGCTCCTCCCACTAATTGAAACACATATCCGAACGTAGATTTCCTACTATCCACACATCCGGCAAAATCTGAATCTGAATATCCAATGACCTCTAGATGATCGGATCTCCTATATGTAAGCATGTGCTCTTTGGTGCCTTGCAA
>BSUD01000008.1:136923977-136942063 GCA_033239045.1 Fagopyrum esculentum | reverse complement strand
TACATAACCATAAGACGTGATGATATCATTAAACTTAAGATACCATTGCCGGGAAGCTTGTTTCAGTCCATATATTGATTTTCTCAACTTACACACCATATGTTCTTTGTTTGTGGTCAAGAACCCTTCAGGTTGGTCCATATATACTTCCTCCTCTAAATCTCCATTTAGAAAGGCGGTCTTTACATCCATTTGGTGAAGCTCAAGGTCATAATGAGCCACCAAAGCCAAAACAATTCTCAATGAGTCTTTCTTTGACACCGGAGCGAAAGTCTCTGTGTAGTCAATGCCATCTTTTTGAGTGTATCCTTTAGCAACCAATCTAGCCTTATACCTTTCAATGTTGCCCTTGGAGTCCCGTTTGGTCTTAAAGACCCACTTGGACCCAACTGTCTTGGAACCCTCAGGCAACTCAACTAAATCCCATACTTGGTTGTCACTCATCGATTTCATTTCTTCTTTCATGGCAATTAACCAATTTTCAGAATTGTCACTTCCCATGGCTTTCTTAAATGAAACTGGATCTTCATCAATACTTAAGTCACATTCACTTTCAAGAGAATAAACCACATAATCATCTGGAATGGCAGATCTTCTCTCTCTTATAGACCGCCTTAATGATTCACGTGGTTCATTTGTCTCTTCTTGTACTATGACCGGTTCATTTATTTCATTTTCAACTAATGGATTTTGGACATCATTTTGTTGTTCCAAGTTGTCATGTAACTGTGATATGACAATTGGTACAACAACTTCAGAAGAAACCACAGGTGAAAGATCTTCAACCTGAATTTCTTGAATGTCCACTTTTCGTGGATCACCACTCCCACTAGTTTGACCATTCTCAATGAACCTAGCATTGCCAGTTTCTATGATTCTCGTACTATGGTTAGGGCAATAAAATTTATACCCCTTTGACTTATCAGGATAGCCAATGAAGAATCCACTAACTGTTCTTGGATCAAGCTTCTTTTCATGTGGATTATACACCCTCACTTCTGCAGGACAACCCCAAACACGGAGATGTCTCAAACTAGGTTTCCTGCCTGTCCACAGTTCATAAGGGGTCTTAGGAACTGCCTTACTAGGAACCCGGTTCAATAAATATGTTGCAGTCTTTAATGCGTGTATCCACAATGATAAGGGCAAAGAGCAATTACCTAACATGCTCCTAACCATATTAATTAATGTACGGTTCCGCCTCTCAGCTACACCATTTTGCTGAGGTGTACCGGGCATTGTATATTGTGCACAAATGCCTCTATTTTCAAGGAACTTTGCAAATGGACCTGGACACTGTCCATTTTCATTATATTTCCCATAAAATTCTCCACCTCTATCGGATCTCACAACTTTTATTTTTCTATCTAATTGCCTTTCCACCTCAGTAACAAATACCTCTAAGGCATTTATAGAATGAGACTTTTCATGCAATAGATAAATATATCCATAACGTGAGAAATCATCAATAAAAGTGATGAAATACTTTTCACCGCTCCATGAAGGAACGTCAAAAGGACCACAAATGTCGGTGTGAATTAACTCAAGAAGTTGAGTGCTTCTTGTGGCGGATTTCTTTGTAGTGTGTTTAGTTTGCTTTCCTTTAATGCATTCTATACACACATCTAAGTCACTAAAATCCAAGTGAGGTAGGATATCATTTTTCACCAACCTCATTAACCTTTCCTTAGATATGTGACCTAATCTTTGATGCCATAAGAAAGCTGAATTTTCATTAGATGTACTACGTTTAATGCCCACATTAGCTTCAACATAAAGCAAAGATTCAGAAAATTTAATATCAAGATTAAACCTGTAAAGTGAATCAATCAATGTACCACTACCATAAAATATATTATGTTTGTACAATGAAAATTCACCATGTCCAAACTTAATAATAAAACCTAAGTTGTCCAATCTACTAATGGAAACAAGATTTCTAGCACATTCAGGTACATAAAGACATCCTTCGAGATCTATATAACAACCAGTGTCTAAGATCAATCTGTAAGTCCCGATGCCCTCTATCTTTGCCTTCATCCTGTTTCCCATGAACAAATACTGTTCAGCTCCTCTTATGGGCCGGATCATACTGAATCCCTGTTTAATATGAGACACGTGAGTAGTAGCACCAGAATCTATCCACCAAGTATTATTAGGCACTTCTATAAGATTTGATTCAAAGGAAACAAAACTATAATGTATACCTTTCTTCTCAAACCAAGCCTTCCTTCTAGGACAGTCCTTCTTGAAGTGTCCCGTTTTCTTGCAAAAGAAACACTTCATTTCCTTCTTAACATGACCCTCATTGACTTTCAAAAGGTTCTTGTTCCTCCTGTCCTTTTTACCTGACTTACCCTTACTGCTGCTGGCACCATCATGACTTGTAAAATGGACAACTTGATCCTTTATCTTCCTTAATCTCCCTTCCTCTTGAACAAGCATGGCCTTTAATTCCTGAAAGTTCCATTTGTCTTTAATGGTGTTATAGTTCACCTGGAACTGACCAAACTCAAGAGGTAGAGAGTTAATGATAAATTGGACCAAGAATGTTTCATTAACGTCCATTCCCAAGGTCTTTAACTTTGCTGCCAAATTAGACATATACGTCACATGATCATGGATAGGCTGAGACCAGTCAAACTTTTTCGTAGTCAGCTCACTCATGAGGCTTCCTACAATTGACTTGTCCGCCAAATCCGACTGTGAATACTCCCTCACTTTCAGAAAGAATTCCTTTGCATTCTCTGTCTTAGGCATTGATGGCTTAATACTTTCAGCCATACTCATCCTCATGAGATTCAAACTCAGCCTGTTAGAACGCTCCCAATCCTCATAAAGAGACTTTTCAGCTTCGGAGCTATCCTCTGTAATGGCTGCTGGTATATTATCCATGAGTATAGCAAGATCCAACGACATAATGCCCAAAGTAAATCGGACTTGTTCAGACCAATCATCATAATTCTGCCCATTGAATTTGACAACAGAGTTTGCAGATGCAGAGAAATTCGATGAAGCTGCAATAATTTATACATGCTTACCTATTAGTGCTTTGACTATAATACAGATTCAAATCATATATGTAAAATTTAAAACATGTATTCAAGCAACCTTTGGGCAATACTTAAAATACACATACTATCATTGATGCTAAAAAGTACATTTAGTAGATTATCATGACATACATAAATCAAATAAGCATGCTATCTTTGGATATACACACTATTCAACTTAAGTATCATAATTAATCTCTTTAATACTATTGACTATTTTCAATGATCCACCTTTGGGTGATCTCCTAGAATCATAACCAATAGATTAATTGTCCAATCAAATCATTTCATAACATCCATTTATTCATGAACAATTGATCATATACTAAAATTTAAAGGTTAAACTTAAATACAACTAGGTCACTTTGGTGACAAACAAGTTATACATAATTTTAACATTTAAATTTAATTACTTTATTATAACCATTACGTATTGTAATGATGCATTCATGCTTTTAAAATTGATGAGTCATATAAATATCATTCGAGTACTCCAGGTTGCACATGATAAGACTCTTTACATTCAAATGCTAATGATATAATTTAATCAAACAAACGGCACTTTAATAAATTAATCACTGCCAGTGTGTATGCATTACATATCACAATTGGATGCAATCAAATAGATAGCCCAAAAGGGCATAAAAATTGCATTCAAAAAGATCTATAAAATATAAAAGCATAGTGCCTTACATGAAATCACACTTATACTAATCTAAAACTTAATTCAGTTTTGAATATTATCATCAACAGTAAGATAAATATGATTCAAAAGAATATCATCACTCATTCATTCAACATTGCAGAGAGATAATTTACAACACATGCTAATAATATCCGAGCAATTTACTGTCAATTTACTGTCAAACAGAACTTGCTCACAAAAGGATTCTAAACAGACAGCATATTGCTATGATAATGGTGAATCATGAAAGTCTAAACCTCGCTCTGATACCAATTGATAGAGTATTTACGATTCCGTTTCGAAATCAAAAACACTATAATGGATCTAGACTCATACATGAATCAACCGATATATCCGTATATGAATCGAAGACTAACCTTTATCCGTTTGAGTCTTCATCACAAACCAAACGAATCCGAATCGATCGTAAGCGTATGCGAAAGCGAGTAGTAGTCTTCTCCTTCCTTTATCCTTTGCTTTTAATTAATCTCTAATGGATGAGATTAATCCTTAATCTTTTACTTATCTCTAATCACTTTCAATGTCCAGTGCTTCTATGCGGAAGTTCCAGTGCTGTACTTTTTTTTTGTGACTTGATGTTTTCTTTTGACAGAAAACAACCGCTTACACCATTCATTCTAACTGTCATTTACAAATATATATATATATATATATATATATAAATTATTTAATGAGATAAGTATATGTTAATTATTAGGAAAGGAAGGAGGGATTATAATTAATCCCGTAATTTTAACGTCTTTAACCGATACCGATCCATTACGGTTTCGACTTTATATTAAAACTACAAACTATAAATTGGACTTAACTTTATATATTAAACCTAGACACATTTGCCACATAGAATATATATTATAAATATTCTTACATCGAGATCAATCTTCGCTTCTTGCCTTCTCGGAAAATATATCTTCATCTCCTCCGTTAAATTGGTCATCTCTTATAAGTTGTTGTCAATGGAAAGGAATACGGTGTGATGCTAACGGTAGGGTTACACATTTGCACTTGCCTTCGAGAGGTTTAGAAGGTACAATCTCTTCGTCTATTAGTAACCTTGTTAGGCTTACTCATCTTAATCTATCAAGGAATAATCTTAATGGCACATTAAGAGAGGATATTTTTGATGGACTCACCAACCTTAGAGTTATAGATTTGTCGTCAAACAACATTCTAGGTTTTGTCCCACGAAATATTGGAAAGTTGTTACACATGAAAAAGCTCCATCTTTACGACAATAACTTTCATGGTCCGATCCCATCATCTTTATCTAATTGTTCACATCTAGAAGAGATCATCTTAAGAGATAACCTACTCAATGGAGACATCTCCAACTTAGATTTCTCAAGACTTGATCATTTCCGAAAGCTTGATCTTGCAAATAATCAATTCACCGGTACCATACCAGAAAGCATATTCTCGTGTAAGTCACTCATTGCAATTCGACTAGCACGAAACTATATAACCGGACAAATCTCTTCTAATATTACTAGATTGAAATCGTTGTCTTTCTTATCGCTCTCCATCAATTCTCTTACAAATATCACAACTACTCTTCGAGTTTTAGCAAGATGTAAGAACCTAACCACCCTTTTTCTATCGGATAACTTCTACAACGAGTCCCTTCCGACCCATTCAAACTTCATCGGTTTAGATGAATTCTCAAACCTCCAATACCTTGAGCTTAACAATTGTAACTTTAGTGGCCACATTCCAAATTGGTTGTCTCATTTGAAGAGATTACGAATCCTTAAGCTAGGTAATAACAAAATGACGGGTAGAATCCCCGGTTGGTTAGGGACTTTACCACATCTTATGCATTTAGACCTATCTAACAACAGTTTTTTTGGAGACTTTCCCCGACAATTGTGCGAATTAACGGTTGTCTCAAAGAATGTTGACGTAAGTGTCGACTATAGTCATTTTGAGCTCCCGGTGTTTAGTGTCGGGATACCATTATCTAATGGTAGCGTTTTAGTTTTTTTGGATGGTGTTGCGCCTCAGTTGCTTGATCTCTCATTCAATAGATTGAGTGGTAATATCCCATTGGAGATTGGTAACTTGCAAAATCTTCAAGTGTTAGATCTTAGTCACAACAACTTTTTTGGTCATATTCCATTGGGTATGTCAAACTTGAAGAATTTGCTCTATTTGGACCTTGCTCGAAATGGTTTGACGGGCGAGATCCCAACATCTCTAGAGAGCTTGCATTTCTTAGCGTATTTTAATGTGTCATACAATGAACTCGAAGGAACAATACCAACAGGTGGTCAACTTGATACGTTTGACGAATCCAGTTTTAGAGGTAATCCTCGTTTATGTGGTGAACAATTAGATCATCCTTGTACTATAAAATCGAGACAAAATGTAGTGCATAGAGATTATATACATCACGAAAGGATGCAAGATTTTGTAAATGGACTTTTTGTTGGTTTTTCCTTTGGATTTTCCGGTGTTTTTGCGATTGTAGCATCATACTTTTGGTTCCACGCCTACGAGTGTTGCCAAAAGATGACCGCGGGTAAGTAATTGAACTCATAAAACGTTTGATTATGTATAAGCTCTAGCTTCTTAGGGTTTGTTCTAGCTTGTTATATTGTGTAACTCGTGTTGTATCCTGATATAGTCTTTTGAGATGTATAAGTTGAGTTAGTATGTGTTTTACCCTCTCTTGGTTGGTTTGGTTTGTTATTTCTCTCCGACTATAAATACATGAACTATGAATGTGTTATTTGATCCTTGTTGAATTGTTTCAGTCACGTGTATATACACGAGTTGTTTTTATTTATCTTAGGTTAATTTGCCTACCCAAGATTGTTTTCGGATTACCAAACACATACTCATTTTACTTATTTCCATACTCATCTCGTTACACAATTTCGTATAACTATTTTCAACTCCATCAACGTAATTCTGACACTATCAAACAAACTCACCCATAAATAACCAACCTTAAACACTTAAGCAAGAGTTGATATATATATTATCATGCCATGAACATCCAACTTGGATCATTATAACCAGGCAAAAAAAAATCCTTTATAAAAGAAAGAAATTAACAATTTTCAAGTAAATGACATAGTTAACAAGAACTATTAAGAGATAGAAATCCTCCTAGTATTAACCCTAGAAGGAGTAGCCCTAACCTCCTCATAATTACTACTAAAACTAGGTCTTTTCATCATCAAATCACCATTATTAAACTGATCTCCAACCTGCAAGCTCTTAGTAGACCATATCTTCCTAAGCCTAATCTTCTTGTTCATCAAAAGTCCCTTCATCTTCCCCAAAACCGCCTTCTCGAACCTAACCCTACTACGCTCCCCACTCTTCTCCTCGATGTCACTCCCGCTCGCCGAGCCGGACCCACCCAAGGCAGCGAGCTCGGTCTTGAGAGTCCTGATCTCCTCCATGGCCGCCACATGGTCCCAATCGGCTGTCTCGGGTGGGGCCGACCGGATACTGTGGTTATGGAGAGACATCATCATGTTGCTGTTGTTGTTTGGGAGGTCTGGTGTGCTGGCTCCTGATGAAGCCATGGCTGCACGTGCTTGCTCGTGGAAGAGAACTTGGATTATCATGCGCATTGGAAGCCGCTCGTTTTGTACTGCATGCATGCATACGTCTATTGAGAGTTTCTTGCAGTCTATTAGTTTGCATATTCTCTTCTTCTCGCTCTTGCTCATTTCTGGGTGTTCCTGCAAATCATTCTTTGGTGAGTTTATAGAAAGAAAAAATGATTAATCAAATCATTTTTTATTTATTGATAATCACAATTAGCAATCTACTTGATATAATCTTATCTTATATATAATAGTTTCTTTTTTTACTGCATTAAAAGTTCAATAAAAAGATAGTGTTGGGTTATTTAAATTTACATAATGATAAAAGTAGTAAATAATTATATCAATTATGATCCTTTAATTAAAAAATATAATTCAATCTCTATACTTTTTAATTAATTTAAATATTTGTATAGTCACTAAACATTATTTATCAATTAAATTTGAGTGATGGGTTTGTGAAACATTTATAATTTAGGATTTAATATTGTAAAATAAGGTTTGTGAAACATTTTTTTTAAGAATGGTTAAATTAGTGAAATACATGGGGGGTTTTATGAACCCTAAATTTATAACTTAAACTAATGCAATTTTATATGCATGTAATATCTAAAGATAAGTTTTTTTGAAATAAATGTAAAATTAATTTTAAAATCTATATATATATATATATATATATATATATTAAAAATAAGTTTATTTGATCATCAAAAATATTAAAACATTTATAATATAAAAAAAAAGTCAAGTAGGCCGATAGGATTAGGCTAGTAACGCAAATATTGGGCCGAAAGGGGACGGCCCAATTGTATCAATAATGGACTTGGGCCGGTAGGGTTGGCCCAGCTGTACCAACTACTCAAATATCGATATGTATATAAGAAATATATTCAAATTTCATCAAAGACAATACTTAAACATAGTTGTTACCTTGAGGTACGTATCAATGGCCAAGTATAACGCATCATGAGTTTGCCTTGCTTCTGAAGAAATCATCTCCGCTATCGCAAGAAACGTCGAAAACGACAAGTTTTGATCTCTTGCAACTTCAGCTAGATATGCATCAACCAACTTCACCACCAAAAGCAACGACACCTCCGATGAGATCCCACCGGAACTCGCTACCCCATCATCTCGAGTTTCGTTTCCGATCTCAAACTTCGAATCTTGACTCAAGAACTCTTGGATAATCATTTGCACAACCTCAACATCATACATTGTCTTCCCTTCACCGGATGGATCAACTTCAATCAACACATCCGCGACGGTAGCCTCATCGAGTTGCCGGCCGATCATCTTAATAAGACTACCTTTCATGATCTCATCGGAGTTCACCAATAACGCCACCTTAAGTAACTTGAGCAAGAAGCTACAAGAGACACTTCTCTCTAAGGGAAGAAGCCGAACGATCGATTCGATCATTGATCGAATACTCGACAAATTCTTACACTTAAAATGGTTTACTCCTTTCGTCGGAACCGGTAAGTTCTTGTAAGCATAAGCTTTAATGGCGTCTCCTATAGTTTCATTACAAACTAACCCTTTGTTCTTGATACATTCGATCACCTTCTCGAATTGCGATATCTCGAGTTCACTCAAATCCTCGACGAACCAATCCTTCGGGACAATCCTATGGTGGATATCCGAATTGATCTCATTTCCTTGTAATGGCTTCTTGCGATTGTAAGTGTAACACCAATCGACCTTAGAGGTGTTGATTGATGCTAAGGAGGAAATCGCGGAAACGCAACGATTTACGAGATTGAGATCGTCGGCTAGAGGGAGGATTGATTTTGTTGTTTGAAGAACAATGATGGATTCTTTCCAACTTCTTAGGATGCATGAGTTGAAGAAGGCGTCTATCTTGTAGACGAGGTTACCTTTGTCGATGGTTTCGTGCATGCCAAGGTACTCGGCGGCACAACGAGTTGGGACGACGTTGTGAGCGTTGAGAGTTACGGTCATGCCGTAGCAGAACTTGGCGCATTGCTCGAATGTGCTCGGTCCGCCCGGGAAGTTGTCGAGCACGTGAAGTTCATCGTCGGTTTTTGACTTTGTGGTTGTAACTAGGGTTTGTAAGAAAGCACTCTTGGATAATAGAGGGAACTGCAAAACATAGATTGTACTTCAATCGTTGGGTAGTTGTATAACAATATGTTGTACTTTAAGGGCACCTTTGTTTTAAATTCAGGAAACGGATATACTGATATATAGTTCATACGTATATCCTTATTCATGAAACTTTTTGGAACCATACCTTGTGATTTGAAGTAATTGGAGTATATATGGACTAGATTCATTTTCATTCTGTTTCCATTTCCGGAGTTTAAAAAAAACGGGCCCTAAGTCTGTTATGATGTAAACGGACCGTAGGGTGGGGTCGTGTACACATACGGGTTAGACCCGAACCTAATACATAAGGTCAACGGGTTCTAAACTAATATTAATTGGTATTAAGAACAGGAGCTCATCGATCTCATATATTAGACTTGAAATATACTCAACGGGTTCTATCCTAAAATTGATCTTGAGGCATGACATTTTCATACAAGATCTTGATTGGCATTTAATGAAAATATGAATTGACGAAAGAAATAAGGCTCGTTTTAGTACGATTTTTATCAAATCATGAATCGGTATCGAGCCGAGTCATATTAATATCTAAACTATTTTAGCCTATTTGAACGACATGCAAAATACGATTTTTCTATGAAGAATCGAATTATGTCATTCGTGATTCCATAACGATTTTCAAAACAAAGCAACAATTAAGAAGTTGAAGATGGTAGATGAGAGGATTTTTAGCATACCTTGTGCAAGTGAAATTTTACATTTCCTACAATAATGGTGATGTCGGAGGCCAACTCCATGTCCACATACCTACACAATATTCAATTGGTGTATTTCGTTAGATAAAAATATTTCACATCGAATATATAAACTTACTATATAATATCGGTAAAATTATACGTTATTCGGCTCACTATAATTTATCAAGAACCTCGTTACTCCTAATTTCTTGAATCATTATCATTTATTTAGTATTTTTACTTTTTCTTATATCCGTCCTGTGACCAAATGACGTGATCCACACATACAAGCACACGGGGTTTCATCCTAAAACCAATTGGTAATAGGAGGAGTAACCCACCGACCTTATATACTAGGCTCGGAGTGTCCCCATCTTTCGATGTGGGACCTTATTATCTCCAACAAGTACGTATGATATCTCGATAATATGATCTTTCTAATATGTTAATATGGTTTTCTAAACAAATCTAAGGGCATTTCACATTCCTATATTTCCTACCCAATTATGAAACAAACCTATATGTTGATCAAATCCATCCAAGATCTAATTATCCAAACAAATTCTATTCGAAAATATGTATGGATTATTAAAGGTCTCGAATTAGTGGTTTTGAGTTCGAATTCTTAAAACTACACTTCTAAATTTTGCGAGAAAACATATTATTCGTATAAGAAACCTCCTTCATTCAAAACTCCGACACCAAACCACCTAGGAACCGCCGCGGCAACCACCTTGAATAGCGATCATGCATGACATCATCACCGACGGCTAAGATTATGGTGGGCAAAATTAGTAAATTTTGCACATTTACGTACATATATACTATTCTCGTTATATCTTTATTTTCGATGTGGGATCCACACAAATCAAACCCACAAATTATCTCAACAAACTCATATGGGTATAGTAACAAATACATGATAATTAAGAATTAATAAGTAGATAATTAATTACCTGATAGTATTATCATCACCGGTTCGGAAAGCATCCGGTTTAGATCCGAGTTTCATGAACTTCATCTTCAACCTCAAGATCGAACAAACCAGCAAACTCTGAATCAATCAATCAAAACCAACCAACCAGCATAACCACCGCAGAAATCTCAATCGAGGAAACTTCCAGCAAAGCTACTAACCCTAAAACAATTTTCAGCAATAAACGAAGCTTCTGATCAAACTAAAAGCTCATAATCAAACCAGACTGAGACTGAAAGCTGTCATGAGCAAGATCTCGAGAACAAAAAAGAAACAACTCATATGGGTTCAATCAGAACTGACAATTACAGTAGATATATACGTGTAATTTGCATGACAAATATTAATAATTATTAATTTATCAGAATTATTAGTTGGATTAATGGGAAGAAAGTGGCTTTGACAGAGATTGTTTCCCATCTGCGCCTCAGCTTCCGCATCTTGTGGCTATCAACAACTCAGTAACTCAGTTTAGGAGACATTAATCTATTTTTAGTCATTTATTAAGTTTTAATGTAATAAATATTTGATTATAATTGATTAATATATCCTTGAACCCACTTGTTATTGACAAATGTAAACAAATAATATTATTGTATTATTATTCGCATTTATAAGCAACTATGATTAAAAAAAAAAATATATATATATATATATATATACACTCAAATATTACTATCAAGTATAAAAAAATGTAGTGGTTTATGAGGAGAGATGATAAGTGATTATTATAATATTTAATTATTATTTTTTTACTCAAATTTTTGCTAATATGTTATTTATATATGGATTAGTCAAATGTTAAGCTATGAGTAGCTAGGTATATACCTATCATTTATTTATAACAAAACATTCACTTTATATAACATATCATATATTCATATATCAGTCAAATTTAAAGTTTGATAACTTTGTATAATAATTACACATAAAAAAATTTAATACACATAAATAGGAGGATGTTAAGTAGATAAACAATATATTAACTTATCTAATGGTCTAGATATTTTCACCAATTACACAATATATTAAGAGGTGCGGAGCTAATCTCGTAAACTTACAACTGTGGCGGTAATTTGGTAATTTTAGAAAGTTCGGTGACTTTTTTACGGCTCTTTATTGATTCGAAATTTTTTGTATAATCAATTAAAAACTTTTGTTCTATTGTCGATTCGATCATTTGGTTATATAAATAACTGAAGTCAATGTACACGGAAAATTTATAGAAGGTTTATGCTTGTTTAAAACTACACTATGTCCAAATTAGACCCGATCATATGTGGGTAATTCGTTGTTTTGGTCGGACTACTAGCTATATCCGAATAATATGTTAAAAGTATATAAACATATTGATTAATATATAATATAAAAAGTAATTATATATTATGTATGATTATAATATTTAATATAATTATAGTAATTAAATATTTAATACATAACTAATTGTATAAATTATACCCGAATACATTTATGTTAAAGTAATAAGTAATATAATTTTCTTAAAATAAATAAAAAAACAGGTAACAAGTCTTTGAACACGAGTTCATACTTGACAAACAGGCTTAGTCCGAATTAGATCCGGATAAACGAGGTTGACTTTCTGTCAAAGCTCATCCAAATTCGCCCACGATCCCGATTCCATAAACTCTAGTCTCAATCTACATAAGCACAAAAGGTTGATTTGTATTACTCCTTGAGCAAGACATCCTTCAAGGTCATCCTCTCTCTAGTCTCGTATTTAGATGATAAGACTTTCTGAAAATGAATTGTACTCTCTAGGTCCATCATGTTTAGCGCGATGCTAACAATGTCATGTGATTACTACTTAATCACTTTTTTTAATTAAAAGCGCGTCTAGGTACGCCGGGGCCACCGACTCTCATTCCCACCAAAAAATTGTTGATATGTATATAATATAAACTAAAACTCAAATAAGTACCCTAAAATGAGCATAGTACCTCCCGGACGCACTCGCACTACGAGTGCATCCGAGTTCTATCATATGAAGCGTATTCTCATTGAGTTTCAGTGCATCCACATTGAGTATTAGAAGCGCAATTATAGTGTGTCCAAAACCGAATTTAACATTCGAATCCAACAACTATAATTATAAGTGTTATGGCAACGTTTAAATTTTACACAAAACAAGAGGCTGGAGCACTTTCTAAGAGCGTTGGGGAGCATAGACGCAATGTTCGCAATCCTAACACAAGTAGGAGGCGGATTTCGATCCTGGCGCCATTCGGAGCAAATGACAATTCCGAAATATAATTATACTCATTGATACATACCCACATTGATTTTCAATATAATTTTGCCCTATACATATTATAAATATATAGACTAATAATTAAAGAATAAAGTGTGCATAATTGTATCATAATTTTGCAGCTAAGCTAACTCAAATTTGTATCCACACAATCAAACCATCCACATAGTTCTTCACTAATATATTGAATTTGTTCCCTTTTATATATATATCATTTCTTTGTAGATCTCGGCCGCCCCAACATGCTTGTGGTCTATGATTGAAAGCTTCAAGTTCCAAAAACCAGTTAGTCAAATTACCCTCCACTTAGGCCTCGTTTGGCTAAAGGCAAAACCATTACCATACATAAATCATATTCTATCTAACTAAACTCATTCCAGTAAACACATGAGCTACGATAATCTCAAAACTACGTTCTCTATCACGAAATTCGAATTTTACAACGTAACCAGAGAAAATTTTACAGCAGTAACCAAACGAAGCCTAAATTAAATCAATAATCAAACCGTTAGTTAACGAGAAGCTGGAAAAGCAAGCGAGATCTTCTGACAGCAAACAGCATATCGGTAACAGTAGAAAGCTTTCCCTGAAATGAGAGACAAGAGGAATCAATTTTGAGTTATAAAATGAAGGAAAATATAGCCGTTGGGTGGAAAGCTGTGCAGCTACAACAATGGCGGATCTTCCAAGTGTTCCCCATTTAATTATAATGATTCAGGAAAGTACAATTATTGAGTGATAAACAAGTTTTCAATTGGAGGGCAGAAATCTGAAGGATCCACATGAGAATCTACGCATCTGTAAATTATAAGATCGTAAGAAGCAAGAATAATCTACCTGGAATAGCTAGCTAGGCTAATTAGATTAGGTTAGCGATGCTAATTTGTTAATTAGGGTTTTGGGTTTGTGATATGGGAAGTCTAGTTAATCGAAGTGTGTTAAGCATAAGCATGGGTTAGAACGGTCTGGACCCGACCGTTCCGTAATATAGCGGACAGTAGGACCGTTAGGAATTATACATGTTACCGTTATGATTATGTTCAATACAAATAAGTCTATGATTCGAACCCGCTTTTTAGTTATAACTTTTTAAAACAACATAGGGTTCAATATGGTCCAAATTCAAACCGAACCTTAAATAATTTTATTTTTAGAAATACCAAAAGGAAAAAGCGGGAAAAAAAAAACTTAAAAAAGGTCACGAATCGGAACGGACCGTAATATCATAGACCGTACCGTAATTTTGCCCAAAACCCAAACCGTAACCTCCAATATGAGTGAAGAGTAGTATCACTAGTACATATAAGCTATCAAACGTCGTGCAATACCTTGGGTGGCGTTTTTAGACGCCGTCTTATAACGCCCTAGTAGTGACGTAGTGACCCGTCAATACGAAAGTTTTTTCATGACATTTTCAAAAAATTTATATATATATATATATATATATATATATATATATAAGGAAGGTTAGAATTTGAGAATCAACTTAGAAATCCCCACATAGAAACATAATCGGAGCAAGTCATCATGTTACAGCAGATTTGTTTCATATGTGATGTTACCTAGCCGGTAAACAAGCGTTGAGATTCGTTGCAAAGTTGGTTTTGTAGACAATTGGCAAACAATGAAACAAGGGTACATTGTGTAATTTATAATAGTAAATAATATATACACGGACTTCAATTTACTAATGGGTAGAAATTTACATTTTGAGTATCTTCGGTGAGTGTAACTATTGACCAACTTATTGACCGTTGGTGTTCAAAATTATTAGATTTGATTCTGTTGCCCACGTCGTCAGCGTCAAGTTTTTTTTTTTTTTATAAAAACAATATTGGCGACGGAGCCATCCGACGACACTCAACCTTGACACCGGTGCAATTCAAAGGGGTCAATCCTTGTCTTGCGCCAACAATCCCCCTACTCAGCTCGTCTTGCATCGTTAGCTTACAACTTTCGTCGACAACCAGTAAGTCTAACATCGCGCAAATAACACTCCCCTTATTAATTCACACTTATTAGGTGTTCATCGGTCAAGTCCAAAAAAAGTCGAAATATGTGGCTTTGTCCAAGCCGTATGCGCGTTAAGCCACTCATCTATAGACCGTGGAGGGTCTACAAAGGAACATAGGCATTTGTTATTTTCTTTATTGTTGTAAGACAGTTTCATCTTGTCACGAGCTGGATTTGTACTAACGCTTTTCAGATACATGACCTAGATTTCATCGTGAAAGTTTTTAATCTAAAATAATAAATATAAATAAAATTCATAAGATCACTGATGTTCTTATATAATGTTTTATATAGTTATGTTTATATATTTTAAAAAATAAACCATATTGGTTAAATTGTTAAAATTGAAAAATGACCCAAATTTATTTTGACGTGTTTTATTTTGGACATTTGGAACCTTTAATTTAACGATAATGTATTATTATGGATATTTGAAAGCTTTAATGTTTTTCGTTTTAAATACGATATATACAGATATTTTTGTGAATACAGTGTAAATTTTAAACAAGGTAAATAAATTCATGGCAAAACGCCGTCCTGATCCCAGTCAGGATAGGAACCGGTGGGATTGAACCTAAATTACCCAAGGCCCGTCCCGATCTCGTCCCTTTTGAAATACTCGGGATGGGATTGAGATGACCTCAATCCCGTCTCATCCCGTCACATGTCCACCCCTAAAAAATAGAAAACATGACCATTATCGCATTACGTACATGTGAAGTGAAATTGAAGTTGTAGATTACACAGTTGGGACACAAAGTATAAGTTTTAAACTAGATTATGCACTTGGCGCACGAAATAGAAACATGGTCTACAAAAATTAAAACCCGCATTTTCTATTCCAAGGACTAGACGAGGAGTATGTTTCTATTCCGTTATCTAGAAGTGTCATACTTTTTTTCCGCATTCCAGATGCGAACTACTTTGTTTCTATTCTGATTGGTCGGTTTCCGTTCCCAAAGTTAATTAAAAAATTGACAAGTTTCTATTTCTCAAAACATACATACGCATAAATGGCTCATTTTGGCTCTAAACAAGCTCTTATGTGAAATTGAATCGGTAAAAAAATCACGCTCGAAGTACTGAATGAAGAAACTTTTTAAAATTTTAATTATATGGATTCGTCTAACAATCAAACTACGTACATACGAAAAAAGACCGTGAACAACGGAAAAAAAAAATCAAATTCAGCCGTTTTTGTGCGTAGATTACCGTAAATTTTTTCTTATGATTAAGGAATTATTATGATATATATATTGGTGGGTGTTTCTTCCATTGATCATGTCAGCCGCCATGGTATGGGACAAGCTGTGGTGTCTACAACTATTGCAAAAGGGTTGTCGCCATTGATGAACACCGTTGAAGGTGGCCAGACTATTATTCTTTTTTTACTCTTTTTAAACGTATATTAATTAAACAAACGTTTTTTAAAAAAAGAAATTAAACAAAAAAAATTTTAAAGTATAAAACTTATGCTTACAAATGGGCACTTTTATCAAAAATGAATATGTACTTGTGATCTGAGTGTTCAATAAGTTAGGATTGATCTCATAAATATCCGATTATTCGATTAAAAAACGGGTCAAATTCGAAAAGATGGATTTTCGGTTGACGGGTGAAAGTGTTTCATCTACCATTCGACCTTGTATATCAAATTATGTAGAATATTACCTAGCTAGATATAATGTTAAGGGCGTGTTCACGATGCTTGGGGAGACCAGGGAGAAACGGGTTGATGTGGAATATGGATTTAAGCCTCAGTCTCCCCAAGCATCGTGAACATGTCTCTCCCAGGTCGGGACCAGACCGTAATTTTCGGTCCGGTCTGGTACGTCGGGCTGGTCCAAATCTACATACTGATACGTGGGAGAGTTTCAGTCGACAAGGTTATCAAGCAAGGGTTGGTTGTGGTTCATCCTCACATCACCCGACACATTGTAAGCTTTATTTTTATTTTTTCTTATAAGGAGGTCCAATAATTTCCGCACATTTCAACACATATTATTATTAACCGACACAAAGTTATGTAGTAATGATTCGATAATCCAACTCTTGCATGAAGCGGTAAAAGATCAAATAAACTTTCAAAAAGATCAGCGAGTACGTTAAGTCTAAACACATACATAAAAGCTACACGATTGTTTCACAGTCACATTCGCACACAATATATACGGCGAATGAAAGTTCTCGCATTGATAAAAAAGTGATAACGGGTCTAGTATATTATAAGGTTGGTGTACTACTCTTTATATTACCAATTGTTTATAAAATGAATTTACAAGTTTGATCCGGACTCAACGCACATGTATACTCGAATGCACCCTTTACGTTATATATACCCGTCATCATTTCACATTATATTCCTAAAATCGATTTAAATTATTATATTTTATGACACTTGTTTTTACAAAATTTATCCTAACCGACCAGATTTTATGTGATCTCATTATCAATGCTTCATTTTCAATCTTCAATGTTGAATAAGCAATTTTGCACGCAACTTTCAAAGGTAAAGAACGTCTACTAACACTTGGGTCAAATTTGCTAAACACGCTTTCACACAATCTTAATCATCAAAGGTAAACATCTAGAAATTTAGACAAAAACGCAATTTCAATCAACTTACCATTGACTTTACCTAAATTTACTTTTAACTGCAAAAAAAAAAAAAAAAAATACAAGCCAGAAAATGAAGAAAA
>BSUD01000008.1:136902899-136923070 GCA_033239045.1 Fagopyrum esculentum | reverse complement strand
TTCCGGTGAGGAGGACCCTTGCAGATAGGAATGAGGAGAGCCGGGGTGGTGACATGTGACATGCCATGTCACTTTTTTTTTTTTTCCCCAGGTTTTCTTTTTGTAAATAAAAATTGGTGTTCATATTTTTATGAGTATGTGTTCATTTTTAAAAGAGTGATTGTTCATATTTTTATCAATAAATGTTCATTTTTTCCTAACACTAATTATTCGTTTTTTAACATTAATTGTTCATTTTTGTATTTTTGTAAAACATTTTTTTTGGATTTTAAAAAAAAATTATACTATTCTTTCAAATCGTGTTAATAAAATATGATGGTCATTTTTTTACAAGTATGTATTCATTTTTTTTTACAGTTATGGTGTTTATAATATGATGTTCATTTTTTTGAAAATTATACTTTTATAAAAAATCGTGTTTATAATATTCAAAGATCGATTACATAAAAAATTGTGAAATCAAAGAGAATACAAGACGATTCAGGTTTTGTTTTTTCGAATTTCTACTCTCACTATTTAGATTTCCATTCTTAAGGTTTAGGTTTCATTATGATTGATGTTTGTGTTCGTAATCAAATTTGTTTGAATCATTTTGTGTTTGATAAGTTTGATTGAGAAAATACATGTATATACATATGTTGAGTTGGTCTAATAGCTCCAATTGAATAATCTATATGCTCCTTTTAGTGTGCACGCAAACTGTTCGGTAAAATGCCTTATAGAAAAATAGTTTATAATATTCACAGGAACAATGATATAAAAAATATGAACACTGACGAATAAAAACATGAACAATGGCGTATAAAAGTATGAACACCAATTACTTATCTATAACTTTGACACATACATAACATATTATGATAATCTTTTAACGTTTTATGATGAGTTTTTTTAATTTTTTATGGTTATATACAGTGAATGAACATCTGTACATTATAAAATGAACACAAAAAAATAAATGGACATGACACTTTGATGAATAAAAATACTATGAACACCGATGTATAAAAATATGAACAATGACATATAAAAGTATGAACACCGATGACTATTTTGAACGTAAGGGTATTTTTCCAGATTTTTTTATCAATTTACAAAAATGCCATTAATGATGAGCGTGTGAGAGCCCTTGATTTAAATCCATCCAATGGCTTACATCCCTCCTAATTCCTATCTGCAAGCTCTCTCCTCACTTGAACTAAATATATATATATATATATATATATATATATATATATATATATATATATATATATATATATATATATATATATATATATAGAATATAGATCCTATGAGAACACCCTCTAACGTGAGAACATGAGAACAGATTCATAATTATTATCAGTTTTGTTACGAATGTGCCATATCGTTTAATGTATTATTCGTAGTTATTGTTGGTTGAGTGGATTATTCGTAGTTATTGTTGGATTCCTAATTATTATTATTATTCGTAGTTATTATTATTTACAGATCCTATGAGAACACCCTCTAACGTGAGAACATGAGAACAGATTCATAATTATTATCAGTTTTGTTACGAATGTGCCATATCGTTTAATGTATTATTCGCAGTTATTGTTGGTTGAGTGGATTATTCGTAGTTATTGTTGGATTCCTAATTATTATTATTCGTAATTATTATTATTTTTGATATCTACTCTAAATCTCAACCCTTAATACTCACATCCAACGGTGTACGATTGTTCTCATGTTCTCACGTTAGGGGTGTTCTCATGGGAACCACACCCCTATATATATATATATATAATTGTGGAAATTTTAACCGAAACACTCATAATCTAACCGTTGGGTGTACGATTGTTCTCATGTTCTCACGTTAGGGGTGTTCTCATGGGAACCACACCCCTATATATATATATATATATAATTGTGGAAATTTTAACCGAAACACTCATAATCTAACCAATCTTTATTGAAAGTGACACTAATCAAACAATCCGATAAGCTAAACAAAACTTCAATAATAATTTTTCACTACATAAATTATTCTGATTCGATGCTAAGTACTTAAGTTACACTCATTTATCGAAACGAATCAGTCAAGGCAAGACTGAAATAAATGATCAATTAGCACAATCCAATTGACAAATTTGGTTATATTTTCTCTGTTATCATAATTTCAGTCACGACTTTGAATCCACAGTTGGTCTTTTACTTTGTGTGGAGTGAAAAGGAAAGCTTAGACTTTTGTGACAAATCCAAACTCGTGTTTTACGCGCAAACTCAACTTCCTTACATCCGCCATTTTCGTCCTACTTTCCTTCTTCCTTATACGCGCTTCTTCATCTTCCTTTGCCCATTTATCCTTCTTCACTCGCTGCAATTCCCCTTTGATTTCAGCTTCAATTTTGGATTCTCAGCAAATCAAGGCTAGAAACGTAGAATAAAAATCGAAGCTTGATATAATGTTAAGGGCGTGTTCACGATGCTTGGGGAGACCAGGGAGAGATGGATTGATGTGGAATATGGATTTAAAGCCTCATGCTTCAGGCGAATTCTCCATGGCTGTTGTTCAAGCTAATTCTTCACTTGAAGATCAAACTCAGGTTTTCACTTCCCCTTCTACTACCCTAATTGGCGTCTACGATGGCCATGGCGGCCCTGAAGCCTCTCGCTTCGCCAATTCCAATCTTCTTCCTCATTTACAAAGTATGTATTCCCTTGATTTCGTAAATTGATTCATGATTCGTCAATTAGGGTTTACTGTGGGTTTATGAATTGGTTGACCTAATTCTATGGTGTATCTAGGGTTTGCGTCTGAGCAAGGGGGTGTTTCGTCTGATGTGATAAAGAAGGCATTTAGTACAACTGAAGAAGAATTCTTACACTTAGTAAAGAAAACTATGCCAAAGCAACCTAAAATTGCTTCTGTTGGTTCATGTTGTCTTGTGGGTGCTATCACCAATGATGTTCTGTATGTGGCTAATCTTGGAGATTCAAGAGCTGTGTTGGGACGATTGGAATCGGATAAACGCGGCGCCTCTGTGGTGCCGGAGAGGCTATCCACTGATCATAATGTTTCTGTTGAAGAGGTTCGACGGGAAGTTAAAGCTCTTCATCCTGATGACTCTCATATTGTTGTCTACAATCATGGTGTTTGGAGAATTAAAGGCATTATACAGGTAAAATTAACTCAAACTTCATACTTATCAGTTTAGAGGGCTTGTTTGGTGTTGATTTCATAGAATCAGCAATGAGAATGATTAAAAGAAGGAATCGAGCCCTTAGATTCCGACCCAATTTCAGAAACATACCAAATGAGCCCTTAAATTGCTGAATTTGGAGCTGAATTTAGAAATTATGTGGCTGTTTATGTTCTGTACAACCTTGTTGTTATGTCTATGGAAGAAATTTGGCTGCTAAATGTGCACTTTACTAATGAAGGATTGTAGATCCTTCCATTGTTGTTGCTAGCTAATCTCTATGTTGTGATTTTCAACGAGTTAATCAGTGAATAGAGAGAAGAGAGAACTTATGTGGTTTTGCAGCACAGAACTTGCAGGCTTGCAGCTAGGATTTTCAATATACTTTCGTGGATAAAAAGAATACAACACTAAACCTATATGTTTATAACCCAAAAGATAGAATCCATCTCGCTTGGTCCTTGGCCGGTTGGCCCATCGTATCAGTATACCTAGCTATGTTAACATTATTGTGGTGACTTGCTCATTTCAGGTGTCGAGATCAATTGGTGACGTCTATCTAAAGAAGCCGTCATTCTACAGAGACCCCATCTTTCAACATTTTTGGAACCCAATTCCTCTTAGACGACCGGTTATAACAGCAGAACCATCCATACTCAAAAGAAAGATCAAACCACTAGATTTGTTTCTGATTTTCGCAACAGACGGCTTATGGGAGCAATTGAGTGATCAAACTGCTGTTGAGATTGTTTCAAAGAACCCGAGAGCTGTAAGTGCAAAATATCCAAAGAACAAGCTTAATCAGACATTTACTGTCATTCAAAATGTTCATCTGATGAACAATAAATTTCTTGCAGGGAATTGCCAAGAGGCTTGTTAGAGCTGCTGTAGAGGAAGCTGCAAAGAAGAGGGAGATGAAGTATTCCGACATTAAGAAGATTGAAAAGGGTATTAGACGACATTTTCATGACGATATCTCAGTAGTTGTTATCTATCTTGATAATCTGAAGAGCAATGGCGGGATTAAGCTTAATCGGAGTGCCATTGGAGCAACCGTAGCTCCTCTCGACATCTTCACCCTCGACGTACATACTACATAGGGGAAGTATTGTGTTTATACAAATTGTATTTGATAGAGCAATCTTCTTATGTAGAGGGAAGATCAAGGAAAAGGAAAACAATAGTTATGTATATATTAGGCTGATATCGGCAAAAGTTGTGGTAAATTTTGTAATCGAGTTTCGGATGGTTTTGTATAATATGAAAATCTAAAAAGTGTTCGGTAAAAATAGATTTTGGTAAATTTTTTATAACACTTTCATCAAAAATGACAAAAAAAAAAGAAGTTGTAATAAGGAATAGGGTAAACTTGAAATAATATTTTAATTAACTCTTAAACCTCTAAAAAAATACTAATATAAGCTTTGAAAATCTATTAAAAAAACCTCTCAAGACACTAAGGACCCGTTTGGTTTTAACTCCGAAATCGAAAACGGGATGAAAACGAATCTAGTTCATACGTATACTCTTGTTCCTTAAAGTTTTTGGAATCAGTCCTTGTGGTTTGAAGTAATTGGAGCAGAGTTTAATTACTTTTAATACCCTATAGGGAAACAAAATGTGGAAAAACAAGTGCATTTTTGTATTAAATCACAATTAAATGATTCCATAAAATTTCAAGAATAAGGATATATATATAGACTAAATTCATTTTCATTCTGTTTCCGAAGTAGGTACCAAACACGCCATTAAATTCTTGGATAATATAATTTACCAAACACACATAAGCGGTAAAAATTGGATAATCTTCTAAAAACCGACAAATAAACACACCCTTAAGGTTGTGTTTGGTGTGTACGTCAATAGTGGTTAAGCTATCGAAAACGATATTTTAACCGATAGTTAAAGAAGTTGAATACAATCGTAATAACATGAAAATATAGCATAATTATACTATTCTGCTATATTTTCCACATAATATTTCGTTTGCAGAACCAAACTTTTGCCCTTAGGATTTTAAACAAAATGCCCCAAGTAGTGCATGTAAACTAGCCTTCTCAAATGACAACACAAGATTCACTAATAAGTAAACCCTAGCCATAATCACATACAAAGAAGGGGGACAATGCATTTGCAAGATCAAATGCAAAACTGCCCCAGTACAAATACACAGCAAAGATTGAATCAATTAGGCTGGAGGGTTGGGATACGCCTTCGGCTTCGGCTTCACTTCGATTTCATTGACACTTCGTACAAATATAGCGTCTGGTTCATGACTGTATTCAAAATATGAGCAGCTTTCGAGTCAGTAAGAATAAGGTAAGCTGTAAAGACCATAGCCAGTAAGAAACTATGAAGAAACTTACGATATATCCCCCTCTTCAAAGGTGTAACTGGAAGCCACAGCCAATAGACGGCCATCCCGGCTAAAGGATAGCGCAGCAACACTTGTTGGGTACTTTGCATACTGATAATATGAAACATAAACAATCGATGCCCGTTTGGTTAGAAGGGTGAAATGGAAACGGTTAAGGGAAAGAAATGAAAATGTTTATGTTACTTTCATGTGTTAAACAAACATAATTTTTTATTGATTTGGTATCATTCCGTTTCCAGGAATGATCTTAAAATTTCCAGACGGTCCATCAGAGTTGTGCATTTTCCCCCCTGAATTGGGGATAGCCCATTTCAAATTATCTCACTAATGCATGGATTAAAAAAAACACAAATCATAAACCTGATATAGCCTCTTCTTGTTGTTTCCATCCCATACATTCACTATACCATCACATCCACCTGTAGCAAACGTCCCGTAGCTGTAAACGACAGGGTAAGCCATTAGAAAGAAACTCGCACGAACAATAAATATGGATAGCACAGGAACTGATGATTTTTGGCCAGCACAATAGAGAATCAATTGACAAACATCAGAAGTTTTCAGCGTTCAACACATATTCCTTAGTTCTTTATGTGCTCAATAATGGCAGTATTGACAGCCAGGCAACCCTTCTGGTGTAATAGTCCTTCATTAAATTACGACCACAAACATAATCCTGATTTTAATACTGTGTAGGCATGAAAGAGTCTATTTGCCATTACAATAATCTGAATCATACTTGAGCATTTTCATGGAGAAAATGGAAATACTAAAGTAGAGAATTCCAGGTAAGAAATGAGGCTAGGCAAACCTTATTACCTTGTGAACAACCACTTAAAAGCTGTTAGCACTTTTAAATGACTAATAGGGCTGCCTATCAACTAAAATAATACCCTGTCATATATGTCCGCACTATGTAGACTATTTTTCTTGCTTAACAGTTTATCTTAACTATAAACAAATGAAAAACTTCCAAACCATCATACAATTAGAACCTGGTGGTAGTAAAATTCAAAAGAACTTACATGGGATGAAATGCAATGGCATTCACAGGGTAGACAATATCCCTACCAGCTTCTGATTTCCGGTGGCATTTGAATGCATACCTGGACAGAAGTCATATTATTGGAACGTCATAACTGAAGTGCGATCACAAAGGATATAGCATTGAAGCATACAAAACAGAAGAAAAATGCAGTTCACAACCAAAGTAACTAAAAGGAAAGTCGTTATAAAAATGACGTGTTGGTAAGAAACTAAGAATTACAACTACAAAACCAATTGATAGTGGTGTATAACTAAATTTGGAGGAAATGTTAAAGAAAAAAATTACACAAAATCACGATCAAAAAAACACCACCAAAACACATAGGAGGGGGCAAAAAAGACTCGCTATCATGTAAGAACTCTAGAACCTCGAGAATGGAGATAAACGAAAAGGCACACTGGTTTGCTGAGATGTGGTAATATAGCCTAAAATCTTGACTAGTTTCCTTCTCATGCAGAAGTTAAAAAAACTGCATTTAAAAGGTCTTATCCTAACCTAAATAGAAACAACGGAAACAACTGCAACACTAGTCTGCTTTTCCTTCTGATACACGTTCTACTTCTCTTAAACTCTTCACTCATCTGCTACAACAATGGAGGGATGCAGTTATCCTAATAAATTCATATCTTGAACAATGAACAACATTAAAGAATTTGTCCATTATGCTCCTAAGTCTTCACTGACATAGACTACACTACGAGACTATCAAATTGCATGATGTCTGAAATAGATAAATAAATTATTAGACTTCCCCCGGGCATTTACATAAAAACCCTTAAGGAGTGTTTGCTAAAATAACATTGTCGCACACAAGACAGCAGACAGGTAATAGAATTTTAAAAACTTGCATGAACCCGTTAATACACTTTTCTTTTAAGAGCTGAAAGCTAAATTGAAACAAACTTTTTAGCTTGACCGGCCTCAGAAAGATCAAAGAATTCCATTGCAACCCGACCTTCCACCGAACTAAGAGCATAACCTGCCAAGCAATTTCAAACAAGTTAACAAAATATTACAAAAATTTTAGGTTTAAAAATAAAAAAAATTCATAAGAACTAAATACACTTTGGAAGAAAAATTTTGTGCATAAACCTCAAACTCTTTCCTGAAATGTAAACAACCACAACAACACATAAAAGTTGAAATAAAGTAGTACAAAGTATTAGCAAAATAACGAGGCAATTGAAGGAAGAAAACAAGTAAATCAATCGACAAATATGATCCTTTAGAGCAAATAATGCAGTCAAGTGGTTCCACAAAAAATTAAGCTGGTACCCAAATGGACAATCAATATGCCCTTTATGGAGAGTCACATACCCGTGCCATTAGGATAACAACATACACTCCTAGTTTGATACTTCAATGAGGACTCCCTTCTTTGTTCAGGTTGAGACATATTCCGCAAATCGTAGACATTGACATGCCTGCCAGCAGTAGCTACAACTAACCGATTACTGACCAGAGAAACAGAGTAGACACGCTCAGGCTGTGAATATGTTCCAACCATAGTGCGCTCCTGCCCACTTGCACCTCTAGGATCCCAACACTTTAATGTCTTGTCCCAGCTACCAGTAATTACCTGACCTAGAACCATAGATTAAAAAATTACAGCTCATGATAATGCAACTAAATTATGAATAAAGCATGTTACATGCATACATGTAAATTACGGTAACCAAAGCCCTTTATATCACTAGAAACCAGAGTATTTTACTAAGTGAAAAATATTGTATTTTTTTGTACACACGTCCAATTTATAATTACTAAAACAAAAACAAAGCACATCTAAGAATTTGAACATTATGACGGGAAGGAAGAGGAGTATAGAAAATCTAATAGACCAACATAGTGCCCGATATCAATGGTGTCTCAGTATACAGCTACAACGCCTACAAGGTCGCACCTAAGATTAAAAAAAACTTAGGTTTGTCATGTTCAGACACACTAAGATTTTAAAATGTCATCTCTCAAAATTTAAAACTGTGTTTTATGTTAAACAGGGAATACTTTTAAGTCTTCAACATTCATTTGCACACAAGCAAGTAACCAGTTACTCATGAACTTTGGCAATCAACAATATCATACTGCTTTTGAGTAAGCCAGTCAGACATTATTTTTATGATCCAGTCAGCAAATCTCGTTACCTCTCTTCAAACCTCACTCCCTCCTTTACTGTGAAACTTTTCTAACAGCACCCAATCAACAAAAATATCTACTGACTACCGCAATATCTCATCAATGTCGAATGTCAACCATGCTCACCAAATCAAAATTATTATATAAACAAAAAATCAAAAATATCTAGAACCCACCAAAACCCTTCTTCCTTCTCCTCCACTCGACCTCCCTTTCACCTATAGTCCTATCACAAATTCACGATCATTATCTCTTCCTCCATCCCACAATCTCTATTCTCAATCTCTTGTCACCAATAATGACCCACACCCAAATATTGCTCCCTCTCCCAGAAATATAGCAAGCCCTCACTTAATGGATAATCTAACAAAGATGTATAAACAGTCCTTGCTTCAATGTTCTAATGGACGTAGTACTTGAAAATAAAATCCTCCCAAAAACTATTGCTCCCATTGAAAAAGATTCATTTTCAACTGTGTAAAAAGATGACAACCAACTGCTATGCCATAACATACTAGTATCAATCAGGCACAAGACCAGATGGGGTAAACAGTAAACTGCTATTGTACCGTAGCAAACACAAAGCTCTAGATGCAACGATACACTCAAGCACAAAAAAATACCTGTTGCATATGAGTATTCCACACAGCGCACAGGTGCATCATGTCTTCCCAAAATATCCTCCTTTCCATAGTTAAAAACAAGCCTAAAACAACAAAAGTAACAATTACTGAGCACTGAATCAATTTTTATATGCATCAAATCTAAAGAAGGCTTTCAACTGAAGTCCACATGCCATATTGATGCTAGGTTGCACATCTCATGGAACAAGCGAAGTCAATAGAAGGATTTGACGACTAATGATGTTGCCCTGTTTACCAAAGAAAATTGTCGAACATTTACCACTATCTAAACTTTTTTGGTGAAGAAAATCACAAGTACCTTGAAACGGCCAGATTTTCATAAGCAACGAAATAAGTTCACTAGATAATTTTTCAAATAACTACTGAGGAAATGAGACCAATTTGAAATAGCACAAATCCAGGCTTTTAGCCATTGTTTTTGGATGTTGGACCAACTCAGCAACTAGTTTCATGATAAACATAGCCAATTTTCTATGACATGTAACGATGGAGAAGTTACATACTTGAAAGAAAAAATCTTAGAGAATTAGATTCACTTTTCATCAAAAATAACTTATTCCAGACAATGAATTTTGTGAAATAGTAAAAGTTACAGACATAAATAGCTTTTCTCTCTAGCATAAATGGACATAGGTGTACTACATTGGTCCACCCACTCGTGAAGGGCCTAATCATGTGTGCTACACTGCTAATTTGCACATTGTTGTAACATACGTTATAGAGAAGTTTGGCAAATGAAAAGGGGAAAGAGATACAAAAATGGAATAGGAATATTATTATTAGGAGAGAACGAGTTCATCATAGTGTTGTATACGCTGTACTGGTTCTATCATTTTGATGCACGTTGCAGATGGAAACTGAGACAAAAGCCAGCACGCTAGATGTAAGGCTAATTTCCTCATAATCTCTAAATAGTTAGACTACTTCTGTTCAATTTCCCGATGTGTTAAAGACCAAAGGTTCAATTCAACCAAAAGGAACACCACAGAGCAGCTCAAGGAACCAATAGAACAAGATAGAAATCAGGAAAGCAAGTTTTCAGCCGAGATATTAAGAAAGAGCGCAAAACCAATAACACATCAAATTACCGCCTCACAGTATTATCAGCACTGACACTGAACCCCGAAGAATCATCGTGGAAGCAACAATCGAGCACCGGACCACCGTGCTTGAACTCTCCTCTCAACACATCAGCGCTCGCATCATACAATCGAACACTCTGACCACCAAATCAACAAAGCAAACATCAAATCAACAAATTTCAGAAAGTGGAAAGTAAACGAACTAGGTCAGAAAAGACAGAAAAGTGAGTTTAACCTTGTCCCAAGAAGAAACGAGGAGGTGATCACTGGTGTTAGAAAACCGAAGATTGGAAATACCGTCAGTCGGAGGATTCGACAGCTCCCTGCCGGTGATGGAGGGCGGCGGAGCCACGGCTGTCATCTCTGATGCCAGAGGAAAGAGAGAGAGAAGGGTTTATCGAGGAGAGAGAAAGGAGGGTTTTGGAATCGATTAGCGAATGGAGAAGAGGGAGATCTGGTTTTAGTCGACAGGGAGGCAACTGATTTCAAATTTTGAAAATCTTATTCAAAATCATTTTGATGGTCACATAGTCATGAATCATGAGAGTAGGGTTTTCTTTTCTTTTAGGTTTTTACTAAGAAAGTTCGGTCAACGCGTAAAATACGTTGACAACGAAATCGAATGTACGATATTACTTACCTATAAGAGCGAAATATAATCAAAGACTTCGTATTTGTAATGTCGATGAATGTTTTATTAAAAAAAAAAAAAATATTCACACTTGTATACAAACATGGGTCAGGTTTGGGTTAAACCGCCAAACCGGCGGTTCCCAAACCAGCGGTTTAGATTTACCGGTTTGGAAAACTGGCAATCCCTGGTTTAGGTTTAGGTTTGGCTTTCGGTCAAACCTAAACCGGTGGTTTACCCCAAACTGCCGGTTTTGTTTCGTTTGGTTTTTTCTGGTTTAGGTTTAGGATCCAAGTTTACTTGTATACATGTTTGGAGTAAATAAAAACATTCAACGCTCCATAGTTGTAGCACAAGAACTAAACTATATGGAGTATAAAATTGCAAATTGAGAAAGAAACGACTATAAAATTGCTACAAGGATAACAAGATATAAGGATACAACAATATTACTGTAAAGTGTTGAGCGTATTCACCTAAAGGCATTTTTCAAGTCACCTCTTCTTCCTTTCTCAATTGGACTTCACCGGTCCGTGGCCGCGGCTCTAAAACATTGTCACCCGTCCGTCTATCTCACCGGTCCTCCACGAACCTCCTCCACGTCGTCAATGGGAAACATCGTCAAGCCAAAGATATTCACAATAACAACATTATCCTCTCATGATTTTGCGACAAATGTAGCAAATCTTCTTGTCAAAGGGTAATGTTGACATCCCGGTCGGCATAAGAATGCTAGGCATTGTCGTCTTATATTGACGGTGTCCGTTCTTTCTTGATTTTATTTGTTTCTAGTGTGTGAATGTCCTCCAGTTGAAATTCGAGATCAATTAAAACTATTCACTTGTAAATTTCGAACATACAGTTTGTTTATAATCAACGTTCGACAATTTTATCTCCAAGAACGATATAAAATTATTTCTTGAACGTAAATCCTTTGAAAATATGTATGTGTCATATCATCTACATTTGCTTAAAATTATGCATAAAAACTATATGTCCCCTTTTGTGGATTAAACTCTCCTTATTGCAATAAGAATATGGTAAAATTGATCGCAAATTCTAGTCACGATCTATATATAGGCTTTGTTTGGACAGCCAATTTTACAAATTTACGGGAGCTTAAGAGCTTATTAAAAAAACAGGTTTAATTATGTTGAAGTTATAAATAAAATTCGCATATAAATAAATAAATCTCGACCATTAAATGATAATCCAATGGTTTTATTTTTTCTATAATATTTATTGAACTTCACCCATAGTAATTCTAGGGAAGCAAGACTCAAAAACACATAAGTTAATTACGAAATGGATTTTGGTACTCAAACTTACGAAAGTTTATGTTTACTTATAGAAGCTTAAATTTATCTTATTACATAAACTATTTTAGGAAGTTTATTCATATTATCGTAATTTTTTTAATGATATATTATAAATATAACCCTACAAAATCATATCCAATTCAAAAGTAATTTCTTTTTGGTATAATTAAGTTTTATTCTCCCAAATATCATCAAACTTTAAAAAAAAAATAAGTTAACTCAACTAACTTATCATTTCAGTTACTCGTTAAGGTTCAACTACCAATAAACTTCAACTTCAGTTTCATCTCTGACAAACTAAGGATGAACATCTCTTTGTTACAAATCTAGTTGAAAGAGAAAGGTTAAGCAATTACAAACTTTTTCTTTTTCTTTTCATGTATACACCAGGGAAAGGAAAAATGAACCATGAGTTATACTACAAAAGTGTCACTAAGAAAAGTACAAAGGGGACACAAGTCATTAATTTGACCCAAAAAGAAAAATAAAAGAAAGAAAATGACAAGAAAAATAATGCACATCTCCTTTCAACTATGTCATCCCATGACAAAGTTAGCATGTTTGGCATAGGAGATCTTCCTTTCATTCAACTAAACAAGTTATTACCTAACATGTGAGCTAAGTACTATTGTACGTTAGAAGCCTATGTGATTGTGTGTATGTTTTGTGAGTTAAAAAAATGAAAGCAATCGTACATATATGATTGATGATAAAACTCGCGGGATTTGATCGGTTATATATCTTCTAACAATGGGATCATAGAAGGTTCTTGAGACGAGCAAAGTGCGTAGATGTCTTCGAGCATTACTGTCCCGCTAACGTAATCCTTGAAGTTTTCCTCGTATACGTCTCCTACGTTGATTTGAGGGAAATCGTCGAGCAATAAGGATGGATAAGGAGTTGGGTAGTTTGCATTCAAGCAATCTGTTATCTGCACATCCTGCATTCATTTAGACTGCAATGTTTAGTATATAATGATCATATATTTGTGACTTTAGGGCATATAATGATATAAATATAATCTATCTTGCATGAAACGGTTATAAACTAAACCATATTTTTATATAAATATAATCTATCTTGCATGAAACGGTGATAAAGGGAAATTCTGCCCCTTAAGGGTAGACATGTTGAAAACAATGAAGATTTGGATGCGGGTATGCGAGGAGAATGTGTTATAAAGATGTTAGGATATGTGTTTTCATTTGTCTATGTTTCCGAGTTTCCATAGGAAGTGGAACTATGAAATTTCACGCCTTTAGAGTTTTCGTGTTGATATAGAATATAATTATGAGGGTAAGAATGATGTAAAGATCGAAGATTTGGATTTGGTATATGAGGAGAATGTGTTGGAAAGATGTTATGATTCATGCTTTCGTCACTTTGTGTATTCGAGTTTCCTTAGGAAGTGGAACCCTGAAATTTCGTTCCTTTAGAGTGTTTGTGTTAATATAGAATACAATTATGAGGGCAATGATGATGTAAAGATCGAAGATTTGGATGATGGTTTGCGAGGAGAATGTGTTGGAAAGATGTTAGGATTCATGTTTTCGTCATTTTGTGTTTTCGAGTTTCCTTAACAAGTGGAAACATGAAGGAAAATGTGTATTAGGATTCATGTGTTTTCATGTCAATGCAAAATATAATCATGAGATTAAACATGATGTAAAGACTGAAGATTTGGATGTGGATATGCGAGGAGAATGTGTTGTAAAGATGTTAGGATTCGTGTTTTCGTTTGTTTGTGTTTTCGAGTTTCCTTAAGAAGTGGAACCATGAAATTTCACGCCTTTAGAGTTTTCGTGTTAATATAAAACATATCAATGAGGGTAAGCATGATGTAAAGATCGAAGCTTTGGATGTTGGTATGCAAGGAAAATGTGTTGGAAAGATGTTATGTGTTTCCGAGTTTTCTTAAGAAGAGAAAACACGAAATCCCGCGTGTTTAAAGGTTTTCTATTACGGAAAATGTGTATTAAGATTCATGTGTTTTCATGTCAATACAAAATACAATCATGAGAATAAACATGATGTAAAGAATGAAGATTTGGGTGTTGGTATATGAGGAAAATGTGTTGGAAAGATGTTTGGATCAGTCAAAAAGAAGCTATGTAAGATGATGAAGAAAAGAAGATTATGTGACTAATTAAGTAAGAGTAGCTTGTTTACTATAAGCTTTAGGAAAAGAAAGAGTGAAGTTCTATCAGTTTGTAGATACTTTTTACACTTTTGAGATCAAAAGAGAAGCTTCAAAGGGTTTCTATACTTTTCTTTTATTTCACCTTTTTTCTCAAGGAAGACTAGCTAGCTAGCTCAAAGAAATATGTCATCATAAGTACTATACTTTTAATCATATATGATCCACAAAAATATATCTAAGATCTGATCAAGATCTAGATTTTTTAAATCATAACTGTTTCATAGAAAATGTAATAGGGTTTGGTTCATAATCTCAAAATGTGTGTTTTATGTTTTTAAAACACAATAGTTTTTCAATAAAACAGTTCTTATCTTTCAAGTAATAGTTCATTAAATTACTTATTTGTATTTTATAGTAATGGTGTGCAACTTATTTTGTCTGAAATATAACTTATTTTTAAAAAGATTCATACTTTATATATATATATATATAAAGTATGAATCTTTCAAGTAATATATGATTGATCTAGATTTTGTAATGGCAATTGTTTCATAGAATGTAATAGGGATAATTATGGAAAAAGATTTAAAATTGTGTTTTTATTTCATATTCTACTAAATTAGTTATTTTTTAAAAAGATTCATACTTTACAAATTTGTTATTTCATACTCTACCAAATAATAATCTATCATCAAAATTGTTTTTATTTTTCAAGTAATAATTCAAAATTAACTACTCAATAATAATTATGTAGATTTTTTTAAAAAATAATTTCCTAATTTACTACATAATTGTTCATTTTCAATGTGTTTAGGCCAAATTTTGAAACTTTAAAAATTCCTAAAACCAACTCAGTTTTTTTCTAACAAATTCAGTTCTATCAATCAAAATTATATATATATATATATATATATATATATATATATATATATATATATATATATATATATTCACTCAAAATGATGTGCATAGATGTGTGTATATCATATACGTATAGTTTGTACGTACCTCGTGAAAAAGATTAGATAAGCAATGGCTAGCAAGAGGGTACAACGAGTTGGTAGCGTAAGGGACGTTAACGTTGTCACAGACAGCGACGCTGTTGGCCTCGTCGGAGTTGATTGGAGTCCGATGATGGGCTTCATCTGTCGGCGACGTCCCTTGTGTAAGTTCCGACGAAGCTTGCGAAGGGAACTTATTGGAGCAATCTAACTCATTCTGACCTAATACCAAGTTATCTTCATCTCTATCAAATGATTCCTCATTTACAGTCACTTGTTCATCTAAATTATCCCTCATACTGCTGTTTCCGCCATTGTTGTGCTGATCCTTGAGCTTTTCAATTTGCGTCTTCTTGAAAATACGACACAGTGCGTATGAATCCTGTAGAATCAAAATTGAAAGCTAAGAACGTTTGTTTTAACGTGAGATTTGAAGATTAGAGTTTTTAATTAGGTCATTAATTGATACCTTTAACGATGGAGCAGTTCCAGGGAAGGATTGGAGAAGACGATACTCATGCATAACCCAGTCGGTTCGAATGCCGTGTGGGGCCCGCCCTCTGTAATAAACAAGCGTCTTCTTCATCCCAACGGGCTTTTTCTTCGAGCTTACAGTCCGATCCTTACCCGTTGCTTTCCAGTACCCGGCCCGGGTGGCCCGGTTCGTCCTCGACCCGTTCGGGTACTTTCTGTCTCTCGGGCTGAAAAAGTACCATTCCATGTCCTTGCTCGGCAAATACGATTTCTCTGCAATTCAAATTCAATGAACACCAATTGATCAATCGATTGGTCAATTAAGCTAGGGATTAGGGTTTATTGATCGTTACCAGGTAAATCCCAGGGCTCGCACTTGTAGAGATCGATTTCAGGGATGATTTCGAGCTCGATTTTTCGACCGGTGATCTTCCGATCAAGGTAATAAGCGACGAGCTCTTCGTCTGTGGGATGGAATCGGAAGCCTGGTGGGAGACTCATCGGCGCCATAGCTAACTGATTGATTAAGCTTGATTGAGAAAGAGAGAAAAAGGAGAGAAAGAGAATGGGAGATTGTGAGAGGGCGATTTGAGTTGCAGGACAGAGAGCTTTATAGTGTAGACTACTGTTTATGTTGCAGGAGAAAGAGCTTTAAAATGAAGATCGGTTTGGAGGGGGTCGTACTCTTCCGTTTATACCCTTGTGATTGGAGTTTATTACGCTTCTTGCCACTGGGTCTTGTTAGAAATAGTTTATTATATTATCCTAGTTTATATTAATATATCCTTTATGTCTCCTATAGATTGTATACAAACATTTTCAGAGTCAATACCATACACAAGATTTTTAACTTCTGATTCTTTACAGGTGAATTATGAGTCATGATCGATTTACGAAGTTATTAGGAATGATAATGAATCGGATAATAGTTGAATAAATCTTGATTGTTGTTCGATTTATCAACAAAAGTTATCGATCTCGCCTGACCCACTACTTGTCATGGGTTTCATCTGCGCCTAACCGATGAAATAGACGAAACAAATAAATCGGGTGAAGTATTAGACACAACGTATTATATGAAAATATAAGTAACAACTGAAAATCAGGTGAATTCTCAATTAAAAATAGCATAAGGAAATGAAGATAAAAATGTATAATATAAAACCTACAAATTTATAATATATCAAAATATACATAATTTCGATCCGGTGAAAACAAGTCAGATGGGTGGATAAAACGTCAACTGGATTCTACTTGATCCATTATCCATCATCCGCTCACTCGCAATTTCAACTTATTTCTACTCTTTTTCGTTGGATCGGGTGGTTGGTAGACTCGGTATTCATTGTCATCCTAGTTTTAAGATGACCTATCAACCAAACAAAATAGGTCCGAATTGAGTTTTTAATGGTAAACCGGACCGGTATCAGTTTGAATCCGGTTAAATGCATTATATCAAATAGCTTTGTTTGTTTTTTCAAGTTGTTTTGCCTTTTTATAAATTTATGTTTTAATTCCATATTGGGTTCAAATATGATATTTTTTAACTCTAAGTCTTAAATGTTCTTATTGTTTATTATTATATTTATGAGTTTTTAAATTTATAACAAGTACTAGGTTATCATATTGTATTTTTTTAATTATACAATTAGGTGTCTTATATAGTTTTTTTTTCATGAATATTAAGGCCTTTGGTGTATGTAAAGCGGGTAGGGTTAAGTTAACAGATCGGTATTAAATATCAGGGACATAAGTCCACCTACCTTAGACATAAAGCTTACATTACTACAAATTTTCACTACAGATTTGTTAACTTAACGCGTGAACAGTAAGTCAGATACTAATCTTTGGTTAGGCTCAATAGGTGGGGTACCGTTCTGATAGTTTAAACGACGGGGTAGGGTTAAGCAAATTTTATTTTTTATGAATATTAAGGCCTTTGGGGGTATGTAAAGCGGGTAGGGTTAAGAAGCTTTAGTTGATTCTTTGAGGGGACAGTAGTGTGAAAACCCAAATACAGAAGCTTCATCTCTGCTCAGCTGATTCGGGTGATTCGGGTGATGTGCTTTTCCAGTGAAAGTGAAATCAATCCAGTCAGAAGCTAACAAAAATTCGTGGGGTCCACCATAAAAGTTCCATGTCGGACCCACCTAACCCTTTAACGGTCCACAGCCTGCTACACGCAATCATATATGTGCCATCCAAATTTAGATTTCATCATACAAAAATGTTGCGGTTAAGATCATTGTTTATTCAACCTTAATCGGACCTATTTGTCTTTCAATATATCCAACCGGATCGTACGTGATAGTATGATTAGATCGTTGTTTATAGGATAAGGAAGATGTTGCGTAAAATCCGTTAAAAGTATAAGCGTTTGTTCTTTTAGAGGGTATCTAAAAGGCCGGTAGTATCTTAGTTATAGAGATTGAAGGTGACAATTTAATGCTCATCAGTGCAATCAACCAAATATGGAAGTCACTATGGCAAATTGATATGATCATCTTGGATGTTTCACATTGATAGTTGGTTTTGAGCAGTTCAGGGTCTAACATATTTTAGGAAAATCAACACAGTAGCCAACCGACTCGCACTTCGTGGTTTCAACCAAGTAACGGAAGACGTTGAAGACCTGATGCTTTGGGAAAAATAATCTCTAGAGACTGATCCTCCTTTTCAGCTTACTCTTGTGCAAAAAATTTCATAAATTTTACCCCTATAATTCCCTCATTATCAATTGAAAAAGTCTTCGGTGTCTCTCCCTCTTTCACAATTGCCTTTGTTTATTCCGTTCGTATAATAGAATTTATGAAAAATTCTTCACGTCTTTTCCTCTTTCACATATAATCTATCTGATATGTGTTTGAAAATTTTTCATAAATTTTACTCCCTATAATTCCCTTCATCCCCAATAAATTCTATTAAACGAACGGAAAAAAGAAACCTGGCCCGCTAAATTCCGAATTTAACCGAATTTATTATGTTTTATTTGTTTTTTAATGGGAATTTCGTAAGATGGGTAATGATGCTCTTACGGACTTACCACTCGGTGACATAAATTATCGCCAACCCACCACTCGGTCAAATGATTTGTAATATTCTATATACTTATACGTATAAAATTAAGAAGGGAGAATTTGACATACTAGGCTTTTTTGAGTTTTTGTTTAACAAAGTGTACCCCAAATTTTTTACCACTTTCATTTAATAGTAGGTAAAAATTATTAACCCTTCTATTTAGAAAGAAATGAACAAATGATGTTTATTATTTGTTATATAAGTATAAGTTTTAATTTTTAATTACTGAATTTGTTTTTTTATTTTTTATTTTTTATTTTTCTTATTTTTATTTTTTATTTCTTTTTTATTTTCTGGACTAAATTTCTCATACCGGAATTTCTCATACCAGAATTTCACATACCAGAATTTTTATACCAGAAATTTCATACCAGAAATTTCATACCAGAAATTTCATACCATAAATTTCATACCATAAATTTCACACCAGAAATTTCATACCAGAAATTATCTACCAGAAATTTCATACCAGAAATTTCATACCATAATTTAAATACCAGAAATTTCATACCATAAATTTCATACTAGAAGTTTCATACCATAAAATTACATACCATAAAATTACATTTTATCATACCAGAATTTTTTACACTAGATTTTCATACCATAAAATTACATACCATAAAACAACATACCATAAAATTACATTTTATCATACCAGAATTTTGTTACACCGAATTTTCATACCATAAAATTACATACCATAAAACTGCATACCATAAAACTACATACCACAAATTTTTCATACCAAAAAACTAATAACAAAATTTTATGGTAAAAATTTTACATACCAGAAAATTCTGGTATGAGTTAATTTCATACAAAAAATTCGTACCAGAGATTTTGGTATGAAATTCATACCTAAAAACTCGTACCAGTCACAAAATTTCAGTCATACCAGAAATTAGCAGATTATTCTGGTATGAGAAAGAACAAGCAAATTGCACAGCATTCTCACATGCCTAACGTCTGCACAGCATTCCCACAGACACCGTAACTTGATTGTGTTGCTTTCGTACGGACTCAGGCACAAGCGAGGTTTACAAAGTCAGCGCAGGAAACCAGAAAGACCCC
>BSUD01000008.1:136774661-136894380 GCA_033239045.1 Fagopyrum esculentum | reverse complement strand
TTTTTTTTTTTTTTTTAATAAAGCATAGTGGTTCGATGCACTAAACGATCTATCTTCAAATAAATCGAAAACAAAGCAATTTGTCAGACGGATTAATTGTCACGAAAAAAAAAACATTAAAAGAAAATTTAGATTATAGCGAACCGATCAAGAAGTAGCTTTGGCTTTTAAGGTGGTATCTTCGGTACACCCTCTCACACAATATACAAATAAATATATATATATATATATATATATATATATATAGATAGATATATATATATATATATATATATATATATATATATATATATATATATATATATATATATATATATATATATATATATATATATATATATATATATATATATATATATATATATAGATAGATTGACTCATATGTAAACAACTCCTACCATGTAAAATGAGAACAAACTCTATTCGTTAGATCGTTAAATAGATGGTTGATAAGCGAATGTATTATTTTATTTAACGATATAACGAATACAATTTGTTCTCATTTTACATGGTAAGAGTTGTTTACATGAGAGTCAACCTCTCTCTCTCTATATGTATATAGAGTATAAATCCTATGCGTACAGGCCTTATCGTGTAATCATGAGAACAAACCGTAGTTATTATTAGTTTTGTTACGAATGTGCCATATCGTATAATATGTTATTCGTAGTTATTATTAATTATGGTAGCTACCTAAATCTCCACCCATTATACTCATCATCCGATAGTGTAAGATTGTTCTCATGATACACAATAAGATTGTTCTCGCGGAAACCGCACCCTCCCCTCTCTTTGTATATATTACTTTCCTTATCCATAAAAATATGAATTTTATTTTAAAGGATGATGAGTAAAGCCATGGCATAGTATACTGCTTTAATCATTTCATTTGTAATCTCTGACCAATTTCTTGCATCTCTACTCCATATTTGAACTGACCCTTAGGTCATCATGTTCACTATAACTTTTTAAAAATTTTACTTTTTAAAAATTTTACTTTTTATTTATTTAAGAAATAATCCAACAAAACTTATAAAAAACCTGCTTTGATTTTTTAAAAAGAAATATACTCATAAACCATCATTTATAAATATTGTTTAGAATTTTCACGATATAGGAATTTTATTGGAATGAGAGATACACCTCGCAAGTTAAAACCAAACATCAAAATGAAAATAATTTAATCGATTAGTCCACTCCAACTTTGATGATTTTGATTTTATGAAAACAAATGAGAATATGGTCCATTATAAGATATTATCTATTTCTAAAATATTAAACCATTTAAATAATTGAGGAAAATACCGAAAATTACTCCTTAAATAGGGTCATTTGTATCTAACCACCCGTAAAATTCGAAATTACTGAAAATCACACTTTGCGACGGTTCCGTTAGCAAAATAACATCCCGCCATGGTTCCAACTAGGGCTGTGCAAAATTGGACCAGACCGGAAAAACGGACCGGACCGGTTACGGTCCGGTCTACGGTCCAGGGTTTTCAGAAAATCCGGGTTACGGTCCGGTCCGATTTTTGGACCGTATAAAACCGTAACCCGAGTTTGACCGTAACCTACGGATTTCCAGTCCAGTCCGGTTTTTGGACCGTTTAAAACTGTAACCCGAGTTGGACCGTAAACTACGGATTTCCGGTCCGGTCTACGGTCCAGGGTTTTCTGAAAATCCGGGTTACAGTCCGGTCCGGTTTTTGGACCTTATAAAAGCGTAACCCGAGTTGGACCGTAAACTATGGATTTCCGGTACGGTCCGGTCCATTTCGGTTCGATCCAGTCCGGTTTTGGTCCGGAAAATCTCACCAAAAGTGCACCATTTAGGTACAAACCGGTCCGGTCCGGTCTACGGTCCAAGGTTTTATCAATTTTCGGTCCACCGGTCCGGTCCGGACCGTATGCACAGCCCTAGTTCCAACCAGTTTTTCGTTAAGGAGCCCACTCTAAATTATTTTAATATTTTTTTCTCTAAACCATAAACTGGTTGAATAAAACATAATCGAACCATAGTTTATTTTTTTTAAAAAAAAAACAAACCAACCCAACCCCTTTCCCCCAAAATAATGCCGGAAACCCAGATCTGGAACCTAGATTTGGAAGAGTATAGAGGTGTCGGCGGCTTCGACTCGGGCGACGGTGTGGAGGTTTCTCCGTGGCGGAATCCGGCAAAGCTCGATCATGGTGTAACTCGCACAGGACTTGATCATCCAAAATGTTCCTAGCCTCTATTGTCTCCGAAGAGTTGCAGATGTATGTCACGGTGGAACTCAAGCAACAATTTCTGAAACACAGTTTAAGAGGGAAGGGAATGTCAGCGGCGCCGGCATGGAATACAATGGGCCGAGGGTTGAGGGGATTCGACCAAAGTTTCCGGCATGGCAAGCCGTCTCAGCGACCAAAATGCAAGCTAACATGGAGTATTGAGAGAGAGGGGTTCTAGTGCTGCCAGAGCCGAATGGTCAGTTGCAAATGGCCCTATAGCAATTTCCATATATCGAAATGAACCAAAACGGGACAGTAATAGTAAAAGCAAATGATCAAATACCGAACAAGTCATTGACAATGAGAAGACAGGCTGAGCAATGTAAGAACATCTAGTTGTTTGTTATCAGCAACAATCCCAGCAAAATTCATCATGTTTCAGCTCTAAACAATACTAAATGGTGAATCATCCAAGCAGACGTAAAACCAACACGCATTTGCCACCACAAATGCCGGAGAAGCTGGTAAGACAAGGGATTATCCGAGCAGACACTTGCATTTGCTACCACAAACGCCTGATAAGTTACCTGCTACCCGAACGTGCCTGTATAGACAACTCTTTACATCAAAAACTAATGATGAAGACTAAATGAATCGAGTTGAATATAAAACTTTCCCAAAATTGTTACCTGTGGCTGTGGGGAAATTGATTTTGAAATTGATCTTGACCTGGATCTAGGTCTGCATGAAAATGAAAATGGTGAAAAATGATACTATGTAAGAATACAGAATTGATTTAATTTACTTACACTTGCCTAGACGGTTTGATAGGAGAAGCAGACCTAGACCTTGATCTTGAAACTGATCGCTCAGCTGATGTTCTGGTAACCATGGAAAAAATGCATATCATACCAAGTCTCATAACAGAGAGCAACCGATGCATAGAGAATCACATACCTTCTGTTCTTTCTTGGGCTTCTGCTTCTGCTAGGACTACGGCTCCTGCTCTTTCTGATAGGGCTTCTGCTCCTGCTCTTTCTGATCGGGCTTCTGCTCCTGCTCTTTCTGATCGGGCTTCTGCTTCTACTCTTTCTGATCGGGCTTCTGCTTCTACTCTTTCTGTTCGGGCTTCTGCTTCTGCTGGGACTACGACTCCTGCTCCTTCTGTTTGGGCTACCCTCATATTTTTTCACCTGGGGTATATCAATGGAGAAATGACCATAAACATAATAACTGAATGACCACTCTGTGAGCATGGATATTTGTTTGAATAAAAACATCAGGCTTGAGAGACTTACCCTGATAGCAGTCTTAGCCCATGGATTTCTGAATTCTGTGTCATCAAGTTTGCGAATCTGAGTAACATAACAACTGTAAGTATACGAGCACTTGAACTAAAACTAGACCAAGTAATCAGGGTTCAACTAAAACCAATCGAGTTTCTAGAAGATACTTACAGCATATTTCATATCTTCAGAATTTGTATAGTCAACCAAACCGAAGGTTCCTGTAGCATAACCAAAGTGTATGGAATGGACAAGTCACAACCAGATGCTCGGAAAAATCACATGCATGCTTGGATGGATGATTGGCATACGGTTAAGTGGAATGATGGCTACCAACAAAGCCTATACCTTCAGTGTCACGGGAAACTTCAGCAAAGCAGACATCACCAGCTTTCCGCATGTGATCCTGAATTATTTATACCACCAATTAATAAAATCGCTGAAGGTAAGGTGCCTATTAACAAAATACCTGAAAATATAAACTCTTAATGTGCTGAAAGCATACTCTTACCTTCAAATCCTGCCACGAAGCAGAGGAAGGAAGTCCACGCACAATAACTGTCCAAAAGACAAACAGCAGAACAACTTCAGCATATCTGTGAGACTAACATTATCAGTTGAAGAATGTATGAAACAAATAGAAGTCACATTCAATGTGACTCTGCATACCTCGATACTCAGAATGGCGTGAGGCAGCACCATGTCGGCCTCCGCCACCTCCCCCTCCTCCACCGCCGCCACTACCACCATAGCCACGACGATCACTTCCTGATGAACCTCGACCACCATGAGCAAGTTCAACCTGAATTTGTTTGAAGGAATTTAGCACACAAGTGGAAATTTGTAAAATGTCAATGAAATTTTAGTCACTGAGAAATACCCTAAGACGACAGCCATCAAAATTATATCCATCTCGTCCCCTTATTGCATCATCAGCATCTCGAGAACTCTCAAACTGCCACAGAGAATCAAATATCTGAGATATATGAAACATAGCTAGATGATAGCAAGAATTAATATATCAAGCAATCAAGATACCTCTACAAAAGAGTAACAGGGGGGTCTTGGTGGAAGCTTGAGCTCGATATCCACAATTCGTCCATACTACAACACAAGAAAAAGCTTAATGTGAGATAACATCCAACAAAGCAGGTATCATAAGGTCATAACATCAAAACGACAAAACCTCTATCTCACTCATGTTAAAAACTAGTATTTCAACATGACTACACTATGAAATTCGTATACACCAAACCATAAATGTGCATAGCTAAATATTCCAATACCAGCTGTGTTTAAGAAGGATCACACAGCGTTGCCTCTGCAAAGGAGAGGCTAGTTGAAAAGGTTAGCTACTGCTATGGCGGAGTTTTTCATCACTACTGAGTCAAAAACTCATTCTCATAATGAAGAGGGTTTTATTATGTAAGTAATTGGATCAAGGGCAGATTTGTGTTGACAGTGGAGGAGAAAATTCAGAATACAATTCAGTAACCTAGTTAGATTCTTATAAGACCAAAGAATATACACAATATTACAGGACATTCCTGGAAACAGCATTAGAAGAAGAGGATGATGGCTCACACCTTGTAGAACAAATCTTCGATTTCCCACTCTTTGACATCTCCGGGCAAGTTACCAACATAGATAGTACGAGAGAAACGGCTGCTCATTTTCTAAAGCTTTCAAAAGAGTTACTCAAGTCCTGCAAAACAAGGAAGCCATCGTGTCAATACAGGCAACACTTACCCATGAATGATAAATTGCTATTGGTGAAATGAGAAGGCCACTGATAACTATTACTATAATTAAGTTAGTGATAACATATCAAATGACAAAGAAGCTATAAAGCAAACCAAGAGAGCAATCCCAGAAGTGAGCAGCACTCCAAAAGCTCCATTGCAATTTGCACATATGCTCCAAAGCTATAACATATTTGACATATTATATGTCTCCAATGCTCTATGAATTTTGAAGAGTGAGCAAGAACCTCCATTAATATTAAAAACCCTCATATCTCCACCCTGTTTCATCCCACTCCCACTTAACATCCCTATGTATGATTCCAAAGCTCCTATTACTCCAAGCGCTTGCCATCTATCATAAAGAAACCATGTGAGTCATGACATGGATAAGAGTGGCATACATTCACACATTTACCTTAACAAACATCTTTGAACTACAACCATGAATTAGATGTCTTATTTTCACATCCGCGATATTACAACTCACAGACAACAATTGAAGAACAAGAAACTTCGGTATAAGAAAGAAACCTTAGCCCTTGATCATCACACGAACTCGAACTAAACTCGATATAGATCTACGGCTAGAACAAAAGAAGAAGAATTAAACCTGGAGATGGAGATTGAGCGAGATTCAGCCGTGGAGGGGCGAGATCTTAAACTGCAAACTGCAACGATTGTCCTGGAGAAGAAGGATTTAAACCCTAGCCCTGAATCATCGCACTAATTTTGTACAGACAATTATTTCACGAGTCTCTTATATGAAGAGTTAGGCCCGGTCCGTGAATTAGATGGGCTAGGCCCGGTCCATTTATCTCAATTTCTAGTATTGTGGCTGAAAATAATATTACAGTTAGGGCTGTAATATGAGACAAGCTACTCGGACTCGGCTCGAGCTCGGCTCGTCAAAAGCTCGGCTCGAGCTCGTTCATTTTCTAAACGAGCCAAGTTTGAGCACATTTTAAAGCTCGTATAATTTTTAAGGCTCGGCTCGGGCTCGGCTCGTTTATAAACGAGCCGAGCTTGAGCATGTCAAAGCTCGGCTCGTTCGGATAAAGCTCGGCTCGTTCGGCTAAAATAACACTATAGGAGCATTATTTTAGCCGAGCTACTCGGGCTCGGATCGGGCTCGGCTCGTCAAAAGCTCGGCTCGAGCTCGTTCACTTTCTAAACGAGGCAAGTTTGAGCACGTTTTAAAGCACGTATAAATTTTAGGCTTGGCTCGGGCTCGGCTCGTTTATAAACGAGCCGAGCTTGAGCATGCCGATGCTCGGCTCGTTCGGCTCGTATTACACCCCTAATTACAGTAGTACTTTTAGGGCTTGTTTGGTTTTAACTCCGAAAATAGAAACGGAATGAAAACGAATCTAGTTCATAGGTATATCATCGTTCATGAAAGTTTTGGAACCATTTCTTGTGATTTTAAGTAATTGGAGTAGAATTTGATTACTTTAGATACCTTATAGTGTAACAAAATAAGAGGAATTCAGTTTTTTTTTTGCACGAAATCAAAATGAATAATTTCAAAAAAATTCATGAACAAAATATACATATGAACTAGATTCATTTTCAATCCGTTTCCGTTTTCGTAATTACAATCAAACGGGGGCTTAGTGTGTGAGCTCATGTTCTAGTAATTTTACCAGAATAAAAAATTATTTATTTATTATACTTAAAAAAAAGGGTTATACATAATATAAATAATTTTTTATTATACTTTGAGAAAATACTAATAACTCCTCAACGATAAAAAATAATATGACGACTGATAAATATATATTAAAAAAATTCACCAAACTATGGTTTATAAAAATAGATAAAAGTTTAATATATAATGGTTTTATTAGTAGTTTTTAAATTAAAAAGAGGTGATGTAAAAGAGAATATTACTTATACTCAATAGTCAAAAGTCGAGGATATGATCTTGTATTGTATTTTTTTTTTACTTTAAATAAATTTATAAAAGATCCAAATATCCAATTACCTACAAAAATCTGTAGCTATATCTGAAAAAAGCGATATAAAATTATTTAAAAAATTATTAAAAAAATTATTAAAAAAAATGCTTCTAAACATATAGTATATAGAGTTGCATGTACAAATTGATTTCAATTCACCAAGCTATGATCTTGTATTGTATTTTTTTAGGAGGTGCAGTACCCTCTTAGAGTTCTAGACTAAGTATTTTTTTTAGGAGGTGCAGTACCCTCTTAGGGCATCTTTATCCCAGATACTCTGAATTTATTTACTTATATAAGAAACAATTTAATTATTGAGATGTCAGATTTGAGGAGAGAATCAAGGTGATGAATAGAGAGAAGTTTCTCTGCAGTAAATATGACACTTATTTTGAGTTCTAACAATAAAGCAAAAAATATCAGTGAACAAACCAAAATTGGATTTATGAGATGAAGATGGCCTTAGAGTTCTAGACTAAGGGTCCGTTTGGCGGTGATAGGTAGATTATTTGGAAGATTAAAATTTCACAATAATCTCAATAATCTCGATAATCCATGTTGAAGTGGATGAAAAAAATGGGCAGAATAATCTCCCAAAATAATCTACCGAGATTATAATCCCCAATAATCTTGATAACCTTGGGTCACCGAACACACCCTAAGTATTCAGCACAAGGGATAATCCTACCATTACATAATTAGATAAAAAGTTCATTACATCAATAGCCGAAACCTAAACCGCGGGTTAGGTTTCGGAACCTATGCCATAACTCAAACCGGCGGTTTAACCTAAACCGCCGCATGGGCTATGGCCAAACTGGCGGTTTGGTCTATGGTTTTTTTTTTTTAAAAAAAAGGTATATAAACCGGCGGTTAACCGCCGGTTTGAGCCATAAAAAATAAAAATGGGTCCAAACTGAAAGAACGGAGCTAAACCGATAACTCACGGTTTGGTCAAACCGGAAACTTAAACCGCCGGTTCAGCGGTTTAGTCCAAACCGGACTCATGTCTAAATAGGAGGTCAAACAATACACTTAATATAAGAGGATATTAGTTCGCGATAGGCATGACATAATTCGATTTGCGGACCTCTTCGTTGGTCATCAATTCAATAGTCTTTGCAATTATATTACCCTTGCGTATATTGATCGGTCGCTCCAAGTAGATGCCGCGAAAGTCAACACGAGGGAAAAAGGAAAGCTTTTGAGAAAGGGCATAACCTACACGGTTTGTTTTAGGGTTCGAAGAATATTATAGGTAACTCGAAAGTTGCTTCCTACTACCGTTGGAGTCAATAAGCCGCATAAATTATTTTAAATGTAACTTATAATAGGGTGAGAAGCTCATCGACCTTACGTACCAAATTCGGACTATCCCGTAAAGACTTATATATCTCCAACGTATACAAAAGAAGTTAGAACCAGTCGAGGTCAGTGTGATTCATATTCAAGTGATATCATTGAATAGTTACCCTATTACAAAAGGGTTTAACTTGGTAAACTTATGGATGTGCATAAAGCCAACATCTTACATACATAACCTTATACAACCCAACGTATGGATGCAAAGCATGACTTAGCTCGGATAATGCATACTTCAAAATTCAGGATTCAACGATTAATAAAAGAACCTAACCATGGTTAGGTTCAAGCTAATTCTTCGTCATCATCTTCATCACGATAGCCTTCCTCGGCGAGCCATTTCTCCTTATAGACATACCACCTAGCAAACACGACGAACACCGCAAAATTCACGACGCTAAGGCCCGACAGTAACCAATAAAAGTTATAAAGCTTTCCTTTGTTAAGATCATTCGCAATCCAAGGATGCCGATCTCCTGTGAACGCGTGCACCATAGCGACAAGCATGGAACTCACGAAAAACCCTAGAGAAAGCGTGCTTAAGAACAAGCCTGTACTGATCGTCTTCATGCCACGTGGACATTCCCGGAGGAAAAAATCCAGTTGACCGGTGTAAGCAAAAGCTTCACCGGCGCCGACGAGGAAGAATTGCGGGACTAAATAGAAAACAGTCAACGGGGGGAGGTTTGACTTTGATACGTGTAGACGTTTGAGTTCTGCGAGAGCGGCGGCAGCCATGGCGATGGCGGAGAGAACGAGGCCGACTCCGATGCGTTGGAGGGGGGTGAGGCCGGTGGGGTGGTTGTGGAGGAGGCGGGAGCAGATAGGGGAGACTATGCGGTCGTAGAATGGGACTGTTAAGAGGATGCTGATGACGAAGAAGGCGGTTAGGGAGGCGGCGGGGATTGTGAAGTTGGGACCCATGCGGCGGTCCATGGTGGAGGCCTGGGCGACGGAGAGGGTGGTCATTTGGGCGTAGATGGTCCAGAAGAGGATGGTGGTGGCCCATATGGGAAGCATGCGTAGGATCATCTTTACTTCTTCTACGTCGGTTAGTGTGCTTATTCTCCATTTGTTGGGCTTGGTGGCTGTGTCTCTTGTGTCCTTTATTGCTGCTTTGTCCAAGAACCTGAACCAAGTTTAATTATAAGATTAAAATTTCACCATAATCTTTAATAATCTCGATAATTCGTTAAAGTGGATGGAAAAAAAGTGCAGAATAATTTTCTGACATTATAATCCCCAATAACCTCGATGATCTATGTTCATCGAACGTACCCCTAGTGTACATGTATACTGTTATAGATTATATGCAAGTATATTTGATTAATTGATTATTTATACTTATTTGGGATATTATCATGGAAAATTTGATGACACTAAGGGCCCGTTTGGTTCCAACTTCGAAAACGAAAACGGAATGGAACGAATTTAGTCCATATGTATATCCTTATTAATGAAATTCTATAGAATCATTCATTGAGTTTACATGTAAAATGCACTTGCCTCCCCATATTTTGTTACCCTATAGTGTATCAAAAGTAATCAAATTCAACTTCAATTACTTCAAATCACAAGGAATGATTCCAAAAACTTTCATGAACAAGGGTATACATATATACTAGATTCATTTCCATTCCGTTTCCGATTCCGAAGTTCCAACCAAACGGGCCCTAAGTTTCAAAAATTTTCCATTGCCCTCAAAGTTCTATTTGTATCCTCAAAGTTCTAAACTAAGTGCCCTCAAAGTTCTATTTGTGTCCTCAAAGTTCTAAACTTGACGGCTCAAGGTTATATTTGTGTACTCGAAGTTCTAAACTTGGCCGCACTAAGAGGAAAAATTCTTTTTTTTATCTTAGATTATCGAATTATTAAAAAATATTGTTGATTAAGACATCAAAAATCACACATTTAGAAAATTAAAATTACAAGGTATAGTATTTATTGATAGGATGTAGAGATATACGAAAAAAAAGAAGAAGAAGAATTGTTTTAAAAATATAAAAAATTTATTAAAAAATTCATAAAATTATAAAAACTTCATAAAATCACACATATTTAAAAAAAAAAAAATTATAAGGTATAATATTCAACGTTAATCATCCATAAAGAAACTTCTAGCTAAACCAAAGGAACAAAGCTGCTAGACTCCTTAAGTGTTTAGCCTGAAGATTCGAGTTCGATCCGGACGTAGATCGGCGAAACCGATCGAACCGGGTGTTCTAATTATTTAAAAAAAAAAAAAACGAAGCCAACAAAAAGCACGTGAACTAACCTGAATTGCTTGCTATGAGGCAACTTAGGCTTCCTCCTCTTAGCCATCGCCACATCATCAACAAAAACATCATCAACATTAAACAACATCGAAGAATCCGACGGCAACTCCAACCTCCTTTTCCTCCACGCCGCAACAAACACCGCCGCCACAAGCGTCAAAGGCGACCCCACAAGCTTCTTAAAACGGTACCGTTTTGTCCCCGCAAGAAAAACCGCAAGCCCCACAACAATAGAACACGCACATATACCGTACCCCCACGCTCTCCCCATATTGTCTTCTATGTACACAAGAACCGTAACCGCTAATAGCGACCCGATACTTATGAAGAAGAAGAACCAATTCAAGAATTTCGTCATTCGGATCCGCTCTTCTTTGTTTGATTCGTCAAATTGGTCGGACCCGAACCCGGATACGCTTGACTTTAGCCCGCCCGTTCCTAGCGCGATTGTGTAGAGTGCTAGGTAGAGGACTCCGAGTTGGGTTGTTGACGCCGGTATGCAGTCTTTGCTGCCGGAAGTGCAGGGCGGTGGTCGGAGAGTTGAGATTGTTGTTGATATGGTGAGTATTATAACGCCCTGTAATGTGTTTTGTAACGTTAGTTATATTAGCTACGTAGCAACTAAACTGCACCGATTGGAATAGTTCGTGGATATTTCTTACGTAAATATAAAAAGAAAGTCTATATTTTCATAAAAGTACTAAATAATATTGAAAAATATGAATTATTGTTTACCAGATATTATAATTAGTCATTTTATATGTATCTACTATCTACAACATTTTGGACGGATATATTTTTTTTAAACTTATGAATAATAAAATGTCCATTTTAAAATGGTATAAAAATTCATATATATATATATATAGACTCTTAGGTAAACAACTCTTATCTTATCATGTAAAATGTGAATAACTTTTATTCGTTAGATTGTTAAATAGACGGTTAAGGTTAGGCGAAAAACAAATCGTGTTATTAATGGAAGAAATATTCGCCGGACCTGACTTTATGTATTCGGTAGTATAGTCACATATATTCGATATTTACATATTCACATGTTAAGAGCCATTTAGATATGAGTCTGGATATATATAGAGTATATCATGCGAGAACAGACTTATCATGTAATCATGAGAACAGATTCGTAATTATTATTAGCTTCAAAGTGTAATTTATTTATTTATTTATTAATAGGGTCATTTTCTATAACATATTAATCCCATAATTAGCGATAATACTCCAATAATAACATTTTTTGGTTAATAAAATAATGATAATTCAATGTGGAAATTCTTACCGTTGCTTGAACGACAACAAATATGGCAATGGTCAAGTATCTGTTGAAAGAGGAGGAAAACAAATGAAGTTAAAAACCAATAAATAATAAAAATATTTTTTAATTATTAAAAAAGGCGTATTAATGGAAGAAAATTAGATCAAAATAAAGACCTGCCGAGGAAGGTATCGGCGATAAAGCCACCGAGAAGGCAGAGCATGAACGACGTTCCCAAGAAATTGGTAACGGCGTTAGCAGATTCAGCGTTACCGAGGTGCATAACCCCCGTCAAGTACGTCACCAAGTTAACCGCGATTCCTAACGTCGTCAGTCTCTCGTTTCCTTCTATCCCTGCAAATTACACGTATAATCCATTCATCATCCATTTCAGAAAAAATAAATTACAGTTTGAAATAGGGGAGATAAACTGACCGAGAATCATGGCGGCGCTGACCCAACCGCCGGTGGTAGATCGGCGGGCGGGGTGGCCTTTGTAATCGTAGGCGTCGGGGACTATGTCGGCGTCGTTTTCCGGTATATTCATCGTCGATTGTGTTTTCCGTTTGCTTAGGGTTTAAAGATAGATCGGAGAGATGAAGTCTGGAAGGGGAGAGTGTGAGTATTTATAGGTGGACAGATGGATCACTCACGAGGTGGCGGTTCAGAGCTTGATGATTAAATTATAGAAAAAGATTATATAATAAATAATATTACGAATTTTGGACAGTCGGTTTACTGCTAGTAATTTTAGGGCTAAAAAGCCTGAAAGGGTAAATAGTTTTAAACTGAGGTTAAAATTTTAAAAGTAAAAATTATGAATTAAGTTAAACATATGAACAAACATATGAACTTTTTCCATTCCGTTTCCGGAGCAATAACTAAACGGGGCTAACACTCCTTCTCTCATTCAACCTCCGCCGGAAACTAGCTCACTGCACGGTAAACTCCGGCAACCGTGTCAATGGTGGGGCTTGGAGGCGCCTCTGGTGTTGGCAAGGTAGTCGGCTAAGTAGCTGCCCACTGCACACCCACAATATATATATATATATATATATATATATATATATATATATATATATATATATATAGGGTGTGGTTCCCATGAGAACACCTCTAACGTGAGAACATGAGAACAATCGTACACCGTTGGATGTGAATATTAAGGGTTGAGATTTAGAGTAGATATCAAAAATAATAATAACTGCGAATAATAATAGTTAGGAATCCAACAATAATTACGAATAATCCACTCAACCAACAATAATTACGAATAATACTTTAAACGATACGTAACAAAACTAATAATAATTACGAATCTGTTCTCATGTTCTCACGTTAGGGGGTGTTCTCATAGGATCTATACTCTATATATATATATATATATATATATATATATATATATATATATATATATATATATATATATATATATATATATATATATATAGAGAGAGAGAGAGAGAGAGAGAGAGAGAGAGGGTGTGGTTCCCATGAGAACACCCCTAACGTGAGAACATGAAAACAATCGTACACCGTTGTATGTGAGTATTAAGGGTTGAGATTTAGAGTAAATATTAAAAATAATAATAACTACGAATAATAATAATTTGGAATCCAACAATAACTACGAATAATACATTAAATGATATGACACATTCGTAACAAAACTAATAATAATTACGAATCTGTTCTCATGTTCTCACGTTAGGGGTGTTCTCATAGGATCTATACTATATATATATATATATATATATATATATATATTTGTTTGTTTATGGTGAGGAAACTCCTGAGAGTTAGGGAAAATTTTGTTATTTTCAATACTATAATTATTTTTTTTTATAATTTATATTATTATTTTATTTTTAGTATCGTTGTACATTTTTTTTTGCATATTATATACAAAAAATGAAATATTTTTGTAAAGATATTGAAATTATTAAAAAAAATTTGTAAAGATAAGAGTTTTCAAACATAAATAAAGAAATATTATATTATACTTTTAAAAATAACTAATAAACTTAATTATTATTAATTTTAGTTTTGGTTCATGTTTTTGGATTTGATTAATTTGAGACATTAAATATAATTAACATAGAACATGTTCCTTCATATTTTTTGGTGATTTAAGCTTTTATTGATAATATGTTTAGTTTATTGTGTAGTTGGTTGCAAGGGTGAGCAAAAAGATCCGATCCGTCAATCCGAAGATCCGATCCGAAAAAATCCGAATTCGAAGATATCCGGCAATTGATGATCCGAGTCCGATCCGATCCGAGCCGAGCATTTTTTTCGGATCATCGGATCGGATACGGATCGGATATATCCGACTAGTCCAAGAATAAATGTCAGGATCGGATCTTCAAATCGGATATCCGTCCGGATAAAAATTTTCAGATATCCGAGTATTGTCGGATCGGATTCGGAACGGACTTTTTAGAGTTTATCGGATCGGATATCCGAGTCTTCGGATCAGATCGGATATCCGGAAATGCTCAGCCCTAGTTGGTTGAGTGTTTTTTTTTATATAGTTTTATAAAATATAAAAATTTATTAAAAAGGATAATTGAGGGTTTGGTAAAAAATATTTTTAAAATATATTTTAATTATAATATGTAAGCATGAAAAATCGAAAACATCCTAGACTAGTGAACTTTTTTTGTTTTTTATCTCCTATTTATATTGTCTTGGACCCTAATTTGTAACTACTACTTTTTTTGGATATTTGTAAAACTTTTTGTTATTATATATATATATATATATATATATATATATATATATATATATATATATATATGAAAGAATTGGATTAAATAGAATTTTTTTTATAGACTCCTCTAATTTAATCTTATATATAATTATTCTTAAATGAAAAGATTTGAATTAAATAGTGGTATATTTACTGAATGAGTTTATGGCAGTGGTAAAAAAATATAATTGGTCATTTACCTAGGAATGAGTAATTAGATTATATAAAAGTTTTTTTTTACCCACTATATATTATGTGATAGTTTTCTCATATGATTATCAAATTTTAAAGCTTACTATGTTTGAGTAAATAGATTATTAAGAAGTTTTTTTTTTTTTTTGAAGAGTTTTTTTACCATCTTTTTTATTAGATTTGCAAAGTTAATGGATAATAGTTTTTTGATTAGTTTTATGAGTTTACTAAAGTATTATTTCAAAATTACACAAGTCATTTTTCGAGTTTGTGGCATCTTCACGTTTCGGAGAGAGTTTGCACTTATTTTTGGTTGTGCATTGAGGAATTGTGATGAATGCCTAGAGAATGAGAAAACATAACCCTTAGTATGATATATGCGTTATTCGTGGTAGGAAAGTTGGAACACACACGCGTTTCGTCACTGTTAAAGTATTTCCACGTTGTGGGGAAAATCTCGAGAACTTGACGGTGCAAACTATATCGTCATTCATCATAATTCAATGGGTTTAAACTTAGACATATACACGGGGACGTGACATTTAGGTACAAGGGCTACGAGAGTTTCATTGGGTCCAATGGACATGGATTAGACTTGGGTCCGGTTCAAACCAAATCGTCGGTTTGACCAAACCGGCGATTTAGGTTCGCCGGTTTGGTCAAACCGGAGGTTTACGGTTTTGGCTAAACCTAAACCGACGTTTTGAAACTTTTTATTATTTTTTTTGACTAACCGTCGGTCTAACCGACGGTTTTACCGACGGTTTAGCCAAGGCCGTTGCATTTTTTTTTTTTAAATAGTGTGCCAAACCGGCGGTTTGAGTTGGACCGGTTTAGGTTTAGGTTTGAGACTCATGTCTAACATGAATGCAAAATCGGAAAACAATCTCAACACATCGAAGCACGGAAAAGCCAATAATATCCCAACAATGTTGATCGGACACAACATGAAATTCATCGCTACATGAAACTTTAAACAAACCCAATTTCTACAAAGAAGCCTTAATCTCACCTTCATATTAAGACTTACAAAAAATTTTGACCTTCTCACAACGTTGTTGTGAAAAATTACATGATTAACTTCTGAAAAGCACGTAGAGGAACCTCAATGGAGTTCTTTCTTTGTAATATTTGATTGCGTTCAATGGCCCGATCCGAAATCCAAATTCCATAATCTTTTTTTACGCCATTCACCCTATTGTATCTTCTTGCGACCAGAGTGCTACTTTGGTAGAAAGCCGTATTAGATCACCCGTTGTAATTGAGTTGTTGAAAATCGAAATTGTAGATTCATTAATTCAAATGTTTGTATGTTTCTAGCGTGGACATTTGTCCGACGTCCCGATCGTGGAGCCAACTATATATACATGTGTCATCACGTGACGTGGCATTTTGGCTTGCCTCGTATACATGGTGAAATTATAATATGCCGTCGATTAAAAAAATTATATTAAAAAAAATATTGTATAAGTTGGTATATATTTATAAATTTTTATGTATCTATAAAATTTTATGATGAAAATTATATTTTTTCATTATAAAAAAATTTACAACTAATAATTATTAGTCATTCATATAAACTTAAAATAACACACAGTAACAAACTTTTTGCGGATCTGACCGGTGGTTAACCGCCGTTTTGATCACTTTTAAATTTAAAATATAAAATAAAAAAATAATCAAATTGCCGGTTGAACCTCTAATTTTGGTTTATTTTTCCCTAAACTTAAACGTATAAATCGTCTGATACCTAAACCGTCAAATCTAAACCGTTAGTTTACCCAAAATTCCGTTTTGAGTCGGTTTGAAACCACCGGTTTGACGATTTAGATCTACTCAGACCCACCACTAGTTCATATGATAAAATTTATCAGACAGTCTATCCTACTTAACAACATACAAAAAGATTAACACTTGTGAATCCAAAGAGATTGGTCACTATAATAAGGCAATAAATTTCAAATCTTTATACATGCGAGGAATGATTTATTACAAATAATCAAATTGTTAATAAAATTATATTTGAATATTAAAATTAGCTAAAATTTCCAATTTAGTCATTAATGCATAGCTATAAGCTTATAACACGGACAACTTATCCTACTCAACAACATGCAAAAAGATGAAGACTTGTGAAGCTTCTTGTGGCTCAAAATTGAAATTGAGTGAGGATATAAAAAGGTTAAAAGTTGTGTACGTGATTGTTAGCTCGTGAGAGGCTTATTCATATTGGTTAGTTGTCAATCTATTCACATATGGTATCGATATCATTATCACACGTATGCTGCTTTTTGTATGATAATGTATGTGGATGGGATTCAATCTTGTAACTTCTAAGGAGTTGGACCTACATCTAAATATTTCGATGAGTCAGATGTTGGAGATAATAAGGTCTCTGAGCCTAGTATATAAGCTTGTTGAGTTATTCTTCCTATTGTCAGTTGGTTTTAGATGGAACCTCGTCGGGTTTATTTGTTGGGCTTAGGCCTAATGTGCATGTGTGCTCGTATGCACACGACCCTCACTCTACCAGTCGGTCTATATCGGACTTTGACATGGTATCAGAGGTAATAAGGTCCCACATCGAAAGATGCGCTCGTATGCACACGAACCCCATTCTACCGGTCCGTCTATATCGGACTTTGACATCAGATACGATGGGAACTGAAAAGGATTTTGTTGTACGTCTGAGTGTATGTGTATGTCGGGTCCAGTGAGTATCTATTATAGAATTAATTGACAATAGGAGGAAGAATTCATCGACTTTATATACGTACAACATGAGTTATTCGTTTGTTTTTATGAGTATATCATGGTTATACATACAATACGAGTTATTCAGATTCCACTCGAAAAAAGATCGATATTTGTCTAAATAAGACTATGGGTTATATTCTCATCTGATATAACGGTCTTGAAGATGCTTAGATGAGTATCAGGGTCGTAGTATGAATTAGGGTTGGGCATGGAATGAGACGAGACGGGATTGAGGTCGTCCGCAAATTATAAGTGGGACGGGACGGGATTTACAACTTTTTTTCTTTGTCCTGCGCGGGATTTGTTCCTTCAACAAAAATATTATTACATATACACGTATTTTAAATCTAGCGAAAAAATAATTTAAAATTTAAGCTTTGATAATAAAAGAATAGATAATATTATAAAGAATTCAAGTTAGGACTTTAAAGGATATACCAGTAGGGATCCAAGTATAAGTACGTTCATAATTCCAACATGCTATATTATTTCAATTTTCCATGTTATATATGTTTTGTTTTGTGATATATAGGTCCCATTCGAGAAGCCGCGGATGAAAACACTATATAAATTCAATCAGATATTTGGAAGCCTTAATTAAAAAAAGTTGATGGAAGTTGATGAAACTTACGAAATGTTATGAATGTTGAGACGGGATGAAGATTTCCATCAGCTCCCCATGATAAACTTACGTAAGTTTAAAAAGTTGATGTAAAAACATCCTCGTTTACAAACTCTTCAATTATCTGTATGGTGAGAACCACAACATATGTGACAATACACAAGCATTCATCATCGTTCAAACTTTACAAATCAAATATAACCCTTACTTAACAAAAATTGAACATGAAACAAAATCAAGAATTAAATCGTGAAAAAGAAGGATACATAACATACAAATCAAATGTATTTGTGCTAAAAATACACAAGCTGTCATCGTTGTTCAACTTCGAAAGCTTGGATTTAGACAAAACATCAATTCAAAAGCTTGATTATAACCCTAACTTACAAATCAAATGTAATTGCATTGATGCTGAACTTTGAAACCTTGGATTTAGACAACATTTTCGCAAAGGGATTGAATGGTAGAGGAGAAGCCTAAAAATGATATTGGAGGGTTTAGTGTCACCGTTTTTAAGGCAGAGGAAAAGAAGGCTGAATACATAACTAACTTTTTATTTATAATAAACGTGACTGATTGGACGGAGACCACTGACTATCCTCCTACCAAAGAAAAAGAAAAAGAAGGATGAAAATGGGTTGAGAGACGGGTTGTTTTATTTGTATATTGAAATTGAAATTGTCTATGCAAAGTGTAATGGGAGTGATCTTAGAAAAAAGAATATGAACTTCATTTTTTTATCGGTAAAATGGCTAACTAGGTCTTAAACCACTATTACTCTGTTAAAATACTCATTGCGTAAACTCATAAAGACCCTGGTCGCTAAAGCGAGATTTTTGAGTAGTTTAAACTTCTTGGGTAGATTTGTTAGTATAGTTTCAAAGAGCTTTGTAATTTTCGAAAATATAACAAATAAGCTAACTGATGTTTGGTAAAAATAGATTTGTGGGTATTTTTTGATGGTAAATTTACCAAAAAGCACAAAATAGTAGAAATTGTTAAGGAGGTAAAAGAGAGGTACAATTGTAAAAAAAATTTCCTAATCTACCCAAAAAAGCTATCCTATAAAGTTTTTTCAAATCCCACCAAAAAGCTCCTCAAAAATCTCTTCAAAAATCTAATCTATTAAAAAATATACGATGTCAAACACCGTGTAGCTTTCAAAAAATATAAAGCTCTACAATAATCTACGCAATAATCTCCACCGAACAAATTGCTTATTTCATCCAATTCTTTTATTTTTTTATTTAGTGAGATTATTAAAGTTAAATATTTTCAATCTTACTTTTGATTTAGGTTTATATGTATTGAACTAGATCCATTTATATCGCTATAATGATAATTATAGGAAATAACGTATGAAATAAGATACTTATTAAAAAAATTATTTCACAATTATCAAAATGTATAAAACTCATACATATAAATAAGTAGTCATTTAAAATTGTTAGGAAAGGTGACCCAAAATTTAGAATTTTGTTGTTACATAATTATTATAATAAATATTATCCTTTTTTCAAAATTTTACGTTCATTAACAAATATTTATCAAAAAATGTGCGGTGAGCGTGGATCGAACACGCGACCTTTAGATCTTCAGTCTAACGCTCTCCCAACTGAGCTATCCCCGCTTGTTCACTATTTTACTAAGATGCATAAATCTATTCATCTTATCACCTATTTCATATATTTTCTAATAATATTTGATTACAATATTACGATCTATTTTTTAAGGAGGAAAGGATATCACCGTATCAGGTCCTTTGCACGAGTTGCTGAAAGGTATAATTCCAAGTGAGGTTTTTGGACAATTTGAGGGACATCAACTCAAGCGTCATAAAACATGTGACCAAGAGAAGATAAGTAAGAGCATCAACTAAAATATTGACTTTCCGGAATACATGTGTGATACGTACTTCTTCAAACAATTGGATGAACGTCACGAGGTCTTCAATAAGGATCTCCACTTACCAAGGGGTCAGTTTTTGTATGCAATTAATGACAAATTCATTGATTTTATTATTCTTGTGGAAGTTATGTTGACCGATTATCATTTGATTTCAATATTATTTGATAATCCACCAAGAGTGAAATGTAGATCTAACAATAAGGAATTTTTTTCCTTCAAAATGTTTAATGTTTCAGGGAGTTTTGTAATCGTTATTCCATTGTTTTGGTATATGATGCAACTAGATTCGGGAATGATATGAAATGACATTCAAACAAGATGTGGTTGTGGTCTTTTAGGTGATAACCACAACAAACTCATTCCAAGGAGACTACAATTTGTTGTTGTCTAAGTTATATATTTTTGGAGAAATTCATTTTTTACATCCTTATATATGATGTTTCTAATTTTGGTTATGGTCATCCCACTTTAGTAGTTGCAGCATTTGTATGATGATCACATCTCTCAAGAGATGTGACATTTCGCGAGTTCAAAGTGTATTTCTTTTTTATTCTAATATATTAAAGTGTTATGGAGATTAATGAAATTATTAGAGGGATGTAATTTGACAAAAAAATTAACTCATTCACTCTTTGATTATTGATATCCCAACTAATTTAATCACAAACTATCAAACGGAACCATTCTTATTTCCATCAACAAAAAACTATATATCACATTTGAATGTAATAATTTCTTCAAATTTTGGTGTCAAATTGTTCAACACAAGAAGCTTCGCATGAGATTTTAAGCTCAATATGTAAGTTGATGTATTCATATACAAATCTCATGTTGGTTATTTGTTAGAAACTAGTGTAGACGCGCGTGCTACGCACGCGCGCCGCTGTCTGTAATTGTATATTGTATCGGTGAAAATTTGAAAGGAAATACTATAATATTGAATGTAATCGGGTCAATAACCATTACATGATGAAGATGGACAAGTGCTACATACAAAGGAGACCGGTATTACATACAAACGGAACATCAATGTAGCGATCAACTTACTACACAAGTAAGAACGAAAAGGAAGTTGAAAGAACTATTTGTCTTTGATTCTTTGCTATTGAGAAATGTGTGTTTAAGATCTCCCTTTTTTGGCGAGAGGGTTTTGTTAACTCTTTTGTTATGGTGTCTTTAGTTGCAGTATCCCAATTTCAGCTTTATGACAGTGAATTGCATTGGCATAAATGTGCCCGACTAAATTTGAAAATTCTCACTATTATGAAGTAAAATTGAAACATGATCACTGATTGTGTACCAGATAGGCAGATTTGCTAATGAAGTGCTTGTATAACTTTAAGAATCTTAATTGATTTGAAAATAAATTATGCATTACAATCTTTAAATTTTGAACTGAATGTGGAAATGATAAATGCTGATAAGCTTTTGTTAATATTCATATACCTATGTATCAGGTGTTTTTGAGTCATTTGCCCCAATTATCAATGTTGAGATGACTCATCAGCAGCCATACTATAGTGATAAGGTCTCCGCCTTTATTCAAAGTCCTGATATGAGCAGTTGGTTTGGATTCAGCAGCAGCCCGACAGAGCAACTCAACCCAAACTTTGCTGATTATCCCCCACTCATTACTTCCCGTCTCCTTCAGTTGTTCAACCAACTGATAGCTCTCATATAGCATGATGAGAATGCACGCAGTCAAAAAATCCATAGATAAGTGCAAGAACAATGATTTGAAAAATAAATTGAGAATTAAAAAGATCAAATCAATTTGGATTGCTCTAGATCTTTTGTTTCAGTACAACATTTTTCACCTATCAAATATACTTCTATGGCTTTTAGTTTAGTTGATTGTAGGAGCAGGAGCAGCACCACCGGTAGTCGGCCTTCAAACAGAAAGACATGGATTTTAGTAAGTTGATGATAATGAAGAAATAAAGCTAATGTAACCATTGTTTATTTGGAGTAATGAAACTTACGGTCTCACAAAGACTTTGAAGGCAATGCAGATGTTTGAGAACCTGGTTAAAAAGCATGAGATTCATGGATCAAAGCATATACAAACCTAAAAAGTTACAATATTGTTCTATCAAGAAGTCAACCTCTTCAATGTTGTTGAGAGGCATTTCATTCATTGAGAGATAAGACAAAGTTATGCAAAAAGCTGCTACTACAGTAGCAATCAATATCATAAACCTATATACAAACACTTATTACCTTCAAAATGTTCAAATATTTAGGAAGAAGCTCAACAAATTCATCAGAGATGAACACTTCCAGCATTTTTACCCAGATGAGAAAATATCCTCCCCAACAAATGTTTTAGTCAACATCTTACTTCAGCGCATCTAGCCTTTATTGTGAAAATTTATTGGTGACAATAGCTGACTTATTCCTGATGAAAACTGATTCACATATTAGTGTTTAGAGTTTGATTTAGGAATTCTATAGGATTTGGATCAGTCTGTTGACCTGCTCATAATTTGTTTGGTGGCCAGTGGCCTTATGACCTATTGGTCCTAATTTAGGTGAAAACTTAAGACAGTAGAATGATTATTTTCTCCAAGTTTCTTATAGATACTTCCTTGAAATTTCAAATGTATAGTGGATAAACTGCTTATTCAATTAGGTACAAGAGCTTAATATTGTCTGTTGATTGTTATAATGACCCGGAATTCTGTGAGAATTAACAGAGAATTATGAACGACAAACTAAATGAACTAAAACAATTTCAAGCATAGCATAGATTTATATAAAAATAGTCTAGAAAATAAAAGATGATTGGCATATCACCTGATTAGAAAGTGGCACCTCTCGAGCAACATTCCATATAATGATAGAATTTTCACTTGCATTGCTTTTAGACTCGTCACTCGATGATATGAATTGGGTTCATTACTCATAAACTCAACATCGAGTATGGGTCCAAGACGCCTTACATATTGGTGAGAAGTCTTGCCAGCTCTAATGTCCCATAACTTGAGGCTCCCCTTTGATCCCCCAGAAAGAAAGAGATTGGAATTGCTTGGATGAAATTTTACGGCTGTGACAGCCTGATCTTCTGTGAAAGACTGGGTTTCCACTCCCTTCTCAACATCAATCAGCTTTGACGAACAATCATATCCACATGAGAGTACAAGGTGTCCCTACTGCGACCACCTTACACTTTTCACTGCAGCACTATGATGATTCAAAACCAGTGCTTCTGTTATTTCCTTTACTCCACAGGTTCCAGATACAGATATTGTTGTCCATTCTAGCAGATGCAAAAAGATGGACTGCAAACTATGAATAAATCACAAATCAAAAGGTAAAACAAGATACTGCATAAGAAATATGTGAGTGATCGTTTTAAGGGTGGAACGCACCGTGATTCAATGATCATTGTATAGAACAGACATGTTTTTGATGACCACTAAGAGATTGGGAAAGAGTTTCAGGAAGTTTCGCCTTCGGAGCATGCATGAGCTTTTTGTTGCCTTAATAATGATAACATGTTATGTTGCAAATCTGAGATGGAGATACTCCCCAACACTACATCAACATTGGAAGATAAATTAGGCATGCCAAAAGTGGAGTGCAGACTGGAGACTGTTTCAAGGTGAAAGGAAAAGTTGATCTATCAAAGAATGATAATTTAAGGTAGACAAAATGTAAGATGAGCAATAAACATGTTCAAAAAGACTTTTAATGCCCTAAGGAAAGTGGAGTGCAGAGTAAAATATATAGTCCTGGGCCAAATGGTTCATGCATGAAGCTTAGTAGTTTAATTTATTTATTTAGAAACCTATCACAAGTTATAATCTCAAATCGAATTCAAAGAAAAATGATGACATCCATTCAAACATTGAGAAAACCTACTTTCACATGCTAATTTCAGTTAATGGACCTACCTGGATTCATTTAATTCAAAGCTACATATGCCGCTCTTTTTTGATAAACAAGCTACGTAATTTTCGATTAGCTAAATTCACAGAATTTGGGAACCAACACTATTTGGGAACTAAAATCAACAAATTCCAGATCCATCAACAATACTTGGAATCCCGCAATCGAACATAAGAATATAATGAATCTAACATGCAAAAGATGAAATTTAAGGATTTTAAACCAACATGATTCAGTGGAATCAGGTTGAAACCTGAAGGATCAAAAAAGCAATAGAATGTATACAAGCTTCTCATAATCTTCTCACAAACAGAGAATATGATTCAAATTTCAAGTGAAAACAGAGAGACAATTGAACGGAAATAGAGACTTGAGAACACTAATTCAAATGAATTGATATTCAAATTCATAAACCGTAAGTGACAATTTTTTATATGAATTGTATCCTAATAGATAGGCAACTGAATTTTCGATAGAGAGACAACGATTAGAGCAAATGAAAACCAGATCTATTGCAAAATAAAGTTACCGATTAGTGAGAGAGAAGCTCGCACGCCCGCACTTCCCATCCCTACACAGTTTCCAAATAAAAAAAAACAGGACGAGGATGAAAGGCATAATAAAGGAAGCAAATATCACTTCATCACCTCATATTCTATTAGCATTTGAAGCCAAGCTGTCACAAATAAAGTCTAAATCAAAACTGTAAATACCTGATTCAATTTGAGGGTGCGAGACCAAAGAGTATGAATCGTTTGAAGAGTTCGAACATCCAGCACTCGGAGAGGAGATTGAAAAGCTTACCCTGGAAGCCGGTGCACATGGAGTCGATCCACCCCGATAGCAGTAAAGATTGTGGTTCCACTTCTCTATTTCAATAAAAATTATAAAACACACAGTAAACATTCATGCAACAATAAATCTAGACCTGAAAGAGGTATAATTTAGGCACCGAATCAAAGTGCATCATCTACCAAAACAAAAAAAAAAGGAATTTTAAAGACGGAAGAAACACAATGAATCAAAATAAGATCAATCACGGTATGTATAATATCATGGAATAGTAAAAAAAGTTGCAATGCAAAAACATGTGAGCCCATCAATTGCTTGAGAAAGGATTTTGTGGAAGAGGTACAAAATCTGGAGAAACCCTTTAAAAAAAAAATCCCCAAATCAGTTTCCAATAAAGAATTGTTCTTCAAGATGGATGAGCCAAAAAAGAGGTTAAAAAAAAAGCATACCAGAAGCGGTGGTTTCAAGGAGCGCTTCAACCGGAAGAATCGATGTAGCATTCCTCTGCTGAAGTCCAATTTAATCGGCGGAGGAAGCCTGCTTGGCGGTGGCGGCGCAAACAGTAACAACCAGAACTACGGCCCAAACAAAGCGGCGTCTCTCTCCCATATTAATAGAAGAGTCGGAGCGAAGCAGCTGAAAAAGGCGAGAGGAGAGTTTTGGGACGAAGGGTTTGGTATCCGCTGGAGATGGAGAAGAAGAAAAAAAGAGAAGGCGGTGAATGAACCGAAGAGAAGATGCAACACGTATGCTACAAACGCAACACGTATACTACAAACGAAGGGGAAGGCTACACGTATTCAGCCAAAAGTACAAATAAATTCGAAATAAAAAAAACGAAAAATAGAAGGGTAAAAATGGAATTCCTCTATTCATTTCGGAAACTCTCACCTTTATTATAGTAAGGATTTGTAAATAGAATATCGGAGATATGTTCTTGCCAATTTGTTTCACGAATTCCATATTCTATCAGAAAAAGGTTGAAATTCCCCCCAAAAAATATTTTTTTCGTCCCGTAATCATCATCTTTAATATGAAAATAATAAATAAAAATGATAAAAATATATCTAAAGTTGCTTTCTATAGTCAGATAAATTTTATAAACTTTAAAACATTGTACTCCCTTGATTTTATGCCATTAATATACTTTCAATAAATGTTTTATTTTTTTAATTAATTTTACCAGCTATTAAATATTCACGCCCTTTCAACCTGAGTGAAATTTAGAATAAAAAACGATTTTTAAAATTTGAATTATATTATATTTATGGTAATTAACCATTTTTTAATAAATGTATTTAGAATTATATTGTGTTTCGACTATTGTTATTTTTCTCTTTCTTAGCGAATTAAAAACCCTAATTTTGGCTTCCGCGCCTCTCTCCCTCTGCTCTTCTCTCCCTCGAATCTTCTAAACTTGAACTGACTGCGATGGCGGCGGAGGATTCAACAGCCTACGGCGGTGGAGCTGGTGGCAAGTTCCGTAAAAAGCCTTCCCGGCGGTCCCAAGCGACACCGTATGATCGACCACCGACTGCGGTTCGAAACCTTAGGAAGAACGACGACATCACCAGCAATGGAGGTTGGCTTTCAAGAATTGTTGATCCCGCTTCGAAACTCATATCCGCTAGCGCTCACAAACTCTTTTCATCCGTCTTTCGCAAGCGGCTTCTTCCCCCTCCTCGGCCTCAGGGGCCTCCAGGTTTGGCTCGATCCCATTTTGTGTTCTTTAAATTATTCTTTTTTGTTAAATCAATCCTGGCCAGATAATTTATCCATCATTGTGATTTGCGGCGTCAATCACTTGTCTACCTGGTCTCACACTTTCACCTGTTAAAGAGTGATAACTGTATTTGATAAAGACGGGCGTACACGAGCTTTCGAAGTGAAAGTTTTATGCCAAAACTATCTATTCATGTATTCAAGAAATAATTTGAAGTCAATTTACATCCATGGAAGTAAGTCAGACTAGCCAGTCACTGTTGCTAGTTTGTAGAAGGGCACGTTTAAGCAGAAACAGCTTACCCTATAAATGAACCCTATTAGTAGAACACAATAGACCAAGCATACAAGTATATAGTTAGGGTTCCATTTTTACAATTACCAAACTTTGAACAAGCAGAAGCATTATAGCAATACAAGCCCCAAATTTACCTGTCACTAATCACAGTCCTAATGGAACCTGGGTTTATCATGTTTCTCAAGTGAACTTACACTTCAAATGCAAAAGATTGACCACTTGCATATGAACACGAAGATGCATGGTTCCCTTGATCGGCTCCCTTAGAAGGTCTTGATTTTCTTCCATCACTCATGTTTGGTTTTCCTTCTCCTTTCTCAGGGATATTAGTCACTTGATTAGGGCCATCATTAGTGATATCCGTAGCAAAATCAATTGAATTATGGTTATGAATAGCATTTGAAGGGCACAATATGATGAACACTGAACATAGGCGATTTGGACCCAAACCATGCAAAACCTCTATGCACAGTATGTCTTGGAGCTTTAGGAGTAGGTCATATTATTTTCCGGATTTCATGAGGCAGCTATATATATTGTTCTCTAGTGAACCTTTTGTTCTCTGTATGAATACTAAAAGGGGAAATAACATTGTTCTACGGAATGCTCTAAAACAGAATTTCCAAAGTAATTTATTAAGTAAAAGTAGACAAATGATTATTATGATCAATAAAACTATATTCATGCTTCTCCACCCAAATACACTCGTGACTATTCTGTTTGCTCACATAATTGTGATTTTGTGCCAATTTTGTTAGATGAAGAAGCCCAGCCTTCGGAGAATCGTCTCAGAAATGTACGTAAGCTTGGTAATTCAACACAGGTTTCAAATATGACCGCGATTTACTTATTTATTTGAATAGTATGCTTGCATGACATAATGGGTATATAGCTATTTAGTACTTTTTTTGTTATGTACAATTTTCTCTAAAAACACTATTGCTTATAAATCTCTAAGTTGATCGCCACCATGCACACTTGCTCAGAAAACACACACCTTAGTATCTTTTTCACTCCAGAAAGTTCACTTTTTCTTATCTGCATTGCCATTAAATCTCGCACAGCAGCTACCTTCATACAGTCATACCTGTTTGCACATATGTTATGATGCTCAGGTTTCACTACATAAGTTCATATGAAATGGGTTTGAAATTGCCAGATTTGTCTATTTGTAGGTGCTTATATGCTTTATACTGGGTCCAAACATCTTGGCACTCCCGCAAGAAATCTCATATTGGTGTAATATGTCATGAATGTCCTGTTTCCAGTCCTTTGGAATGTTTATTGCTTCCAAAACCTCCAATAGATGTATTAACATATGTTACGAACTTATGATTGTTTATGAGCTCTTTATCCGTGTTATATTTGTGATCATCTGGTGCTTCTATATATTATGTTGTACCAAATACCTTCATCAAATGTTTGATTAGTATCATTGCTTAGGAAATACACATCGTTTGTTTTTTGTAATGTTGCTACTTCTGTTAATGATTTAACAATTAGCTAAGGATCTATTTTTTTCTACCGTAGGAGGATGATTCTAGGATCCCAGAGGGGGATATGAATGAGGGGAACATTCAAGTCAATGGTTCTGTATCGGATGGAGTTGTGGAACTTGAGCACATGCTAAAGCAGAAGACATTCACAAGGCAAGTCTTTGTCGTCCGAAATTTTCTTAGGCATGTTATCAGAATAGCTTCATTGTTGTATTCTATACATAGAGTAATATTTCAAAAAAATCCGAAGTTGTCTTACTTTTCATAACTTGATTACTTTTGTTCTTCAACATTTGTGTAACAGTCTCACTTGCTTTAATTGATTAACTATCCTATATTTTTTGATTAATGCTTTTGGCACGAGGCATTGAGAATATGCAGATTGTCCAACTTTTGGGCGTTAGTATCTTTATTTATCAAGAGAAGTCACAACATATGAATATAGAAATTGTGTTCTGCTGGAGGCTGGTGAAACCTTTGAATGTGTGGGGCCCTTTTTTCTTGGCCTGTACAACTATGTAGATTAGTATAATGCGGTTATTTGTTGTAATTATTATGCAGGTCTGAGATAGATCGTCTAAGTGCTTTGCTGCATGCTAGATCAGTGGACAAAACTGGTATTTCAGGAAATAGAGGGTTTGAGGTGGAAAAGCCTCCTGAGCTTTTTGCTCACGAGAATGGCTTTAATCCCTCTGGATTACCAGGAGCTGAGTTGACCCCTGCCTTTAGATCGAAAGTATGGAGATTCTGAATGGGAGTTATTTCATTGCTCATTTGTCTTCAACATGATAGTATTTTTTGCTAAAGCTATTATGAAATAGTGATGCAACTGCTTATGCTTATGTTAGGTAAACGATGATATTGTTGCTTCTCCTGCTGAGCTTGCAAAAGCATATATGGGTAGCAGGTCCACAAAAGTGTCCCGGCCTGTCTTAGGTTCATTGAATCAAGCAGCTAGGGACGAAACTCCCGCTTTTTCATCATTTCAGTTACATGGACCCACTGTATCTGCTTTTCATAATAAGTCTTTGATCACTGCTGGAACTTCTCAAAATGATCTTGTTGTCCCCAGATCTCATGGTAGATCTGCAGTATACAATATGGCTCGAACACCGTATTTCAGGGTCAAGCCAAGTGCAACCAAGGTTTCTGCTACTTCAACTAATTTATACTTGGTCTGAATTTGTTTCTATAACACTAATGCTAATTTTTGTTGTCAATCTCGCAGGGTTCAGGAACTAGAAATGATTCTTTTGATGGATCTATGTCATCACAGAAGGTAATAGAAGATATCACTAATTATGGCGTTTTTTGGGGTAAATTATCTTGATTTTTTTCGATTCATAAAATATTTTGGTTGGCAGGTTCTCAAGCGTAGGAGTTCTGTACTCGAAAATGATATTGGCTCTGTTGGACCTATACGAAGGATACGTCAAAAATCGAATCTTCTCTATCCAAAAACATTGAGCCTTCCTTCTTCCTCAAAATCACAGGAAGGTGGGGGTGACAAGAGCTTACCTCCTTCAAACTCGCATGTTTCTGCAGTGTCAATAGAGGCAGGTCAAAGAATACTTCAGGTACTAGAGATGATGACACCACCACCAAAGGAAAAATCTTCTGAGAAGGAATCGCGACCTTCAGGTGGCATGTCAGTCTCTGAGTTGACACCTGCCATGCTACATGGACAGGCGGACAAAAGCGTGGAACCAGTAGGTTCACTCAAGTTTGGGCAGAGTGACCAAGTACATTTTAAGAAAGTGAATACACACGGTGTTGCTTGTGAAGTGCAGGATTCTATTCCTAAGAAACAGGAAAGTATTGTTCCTGATAGCAGCAACAAAGGTTTGTCCAATCCATCATGTAAAGTCAATTACCAAAATGATGGAGCAGTGATTCCAAATAATGGTGTTATGGTTACTGCTAAACCTGCTTCCCCAATCACTTCAAACTCAGTTGTCGATGTTCCCAAAAAGAGGGGAGCTTTTCAGATCAGTGCACATGAGGTACTTTTGTATTGTATCCATTCGTTTAGTTTCACCCCTAGGGTGTTAAATATTTCTTTTGATCTTTAAATCAATACAATCACCTTTTTGCCCCTTCTTGCGAGATCTTGTATTGTTATTAATTTATTATTTACAGTTGCATTTCTCTTACACTTCGTTTTCTTTCCTTTGAAGGATCATCTGGACTTGGATGATGCACATCCAAAAGAAGAAATGAAGGAGGATACATGGAAATCGGCGACTTCTTCGATGCAATCAAATGGCATTATGCTCCTACAGAATCCTCCACCTGAAGCAGCGAAAGCAACTAAACCAACTCTTTCTGAAATACAGCCTACCTCAAATTTATTGTTGAAGAAAAATATTGATGCAGATTATTCAACTTCTGTTGAAAATTGTGCTAGCCCAGGCGTTGCCACAGACAGTGCCTTGAAGAAGATGAATTGCTTTTCTGCAACATCTTTTCAGCCATCCACTGGTTCACAAGCATCTCTATCAGATAAACCTGATGTTACTCCTGCTACCACCAGCTTTGGCTTCAAGGCATCTGATACGGTGACTCCAGCTTCGTTCGGTCCATCTTCTGCAGCGCAGTCTTCAACCATAGAGGCTGTGAAATCACAATATTCTAGCAGGTTTGTCTGCATTTCTTATCATTGTTGGAATTTAGTTTCTACTTGACCCCACACACCATTTTTCTTCTTCTAGCGCGTGCCTTGATTCTACACGTGTCTGTATGAAACAAAATGTATCTTGGAAATTCGTAGAGGAAAAGGTTTGTTGCATGCACAGATGAATTTAATGTAGTTCTCTTAAGTTTTAGTATAGAGAATTATAGGGAAATAAAATCATGTCATGGGGAAAGTATTAGAAAGAATGTCCAGTTGCCTCTCTATGTTATAGGATGTGCAAATTTGCTGTTATGGAGGAATATAATAATTAGGATAAAAGCTGCATGTTCATCCCTCATACCCTTAGAATTTGACAATGGTTTAATGTAAAATTTTCGCCACTGATGAGGTTTATAATATTATTATGATTGATCTCATGTTTTGTTGTGTTTTCTACAACTTAGAAAGATAAGGATACTATAATCTCCACAACCCTAGGGGATTTCCTATTCTTCTGATGAGTGGTAGTTGAAACTCTAACCTTGTTGGAGGTTGAGGTACCTCCAAATCCATCCGTCTAACTGTTTTAATATTTTAGAATGGTAATTGCAATAGAATACTATTGACTTACCGCTTTTTATCTTTTTTCGCCGAGTTGTGTATTATGCTAGTTTTGGAGGAAGTGATTGAATTTAGAAAATTTTGATATAGATTGTGATGTTTTTTTTTCTCTATTGCTTGGCTCTAACGGTTAATGTTCATGATTTTGTACCAAGTGAATCTGTTCATATTATCTAATTACTGTCATTCATCTCTAAATTGTGTTTGAATTTTCAGTGTATTTTCTTTTGCTGCTGGGGCAACTAGTTCTGCATTGAAGTCATCTGGAAATAATAAGAGCACGGACACTGCAAATTTTTTGAAACAATCTGATAATACCCGTCTATCTTCTTTACCCGGATCAACTACCAGCACTGCCTCATTTAAGATGCCTGCTACTCCAATCGGAAACATCAGTTCCCTTGGTGGCAGTTCTGATATAGGTGTTTCTGCTAAGAAAGTTGGTGATGCTACTGACAGTGTGAACACTATCATCAATGGTTGCAGTAATAACTCAACAAGCAATGTCATCAATGGTGGCATATTCGGTAATTCTTTGGCGACGACGACACCTTTTGGCAGTTCAACTAGCACCGGCCTTTCTGCTACTACTCCGTCGTCCCTTGCCAATGTAGGCTTCCAATTTGCTCCTAGTACTATCAGCCAGGTGCAGGCTTCTGAAAATACCCCGAGTTTGCTTTTCTCTTCTGGATCGAGCAGTGTGGATGTCAAAACCGATGCTAATCAGCTTAGCTCCTCAACCTCTGTTTCTCCTTTCATTTCAAGCTCGATCTCAGCAATCAACAACTCCGCATCTGGACCTGCCAGCGGACCATCTTCAAATGGCTTTACTGCTACTCCAACACCTACATCAGTATTCATGTTCGGTTCATCAGGTTCCGCACCTGCTTCAAACACCACCCTTCAGCCTTCTCAGCCTGTATTTGGCAATGGCAGTTCCGTGTTTTCCTCAAGTCCGGGCAAGACTAATCCAATGAACGTGGAGGACAGTATGGTCGATGCCATGCAGTCTTCAGCCCCCACGACACCGACCTCTACTTCCGAGCATGGTATGCAATCTTCTGCCCCCACAACACCACACTCCGCTTTCGGCCAGACTCCAACAAGCAGCTTCGTTTTCGGAGCAACTCCAGCTGCAGCAGCGGTTCCTTTCTCGTTTGGCACCCAACATAACCAGGCCGCGGGCACTCAGAGTCCATTTCAGGCTGCAGCCGGTAACCAGAATCCATTTCAGTCTACGGCAGCTACCCATAATCCATTTCAGGCTACGACGGGTACCCAGAATCCATTTCAGGCTACCGCGGGTACCCAGAACCCATTTCAGGCTACCGCGGGTGCCCAGAACCCATTTCAGGCTGCCGCCGGTAGTTTCAACAGCGGGGGCTTCTCATTAGGAACTGGTGGCGGTAACAACGAAAAATCAAATCGTAGGATTGTGAAGGTGGTTAGAAAACCGAGGAAGAAGTAAATTTCCGAAGAAGACCAGGTAACAACACTTGCCCACACATTTTTAGTTGTACGATTTTGTAGCTTACTCTTTAGGGTTATAAATTGTGTTTTCACTGCCTATGATGACATTGCTTTTATACGTACTGCTAAATTGTATAATAAAAAGGATGCAGTGAAATTAAAGTCAGTTTTTATGGGTTTTGAAATCTCTTTTTTTTCTTCTTTTTTTGGTTTAATATTGCTGACATTTCGGTTTTTATTCATTGTAAGTTTTTATTTTATTTTATTAATTGTTAGATTAATCCATAGATTAATCATCTGAAGATTTGATCACGAGCGTCGTTTTAGCTCACTTACAGGTAAAGATTTATCTCCATTTTTTGGGATAAATTCGTCTTATAAAATTTAGTGGTTATTTTGACTAATTTCAAAAGTATAATAAAATTCATAGCTTGGAAAGGGTGGGAATTCGGGAAGATAAAATCCAAATTGCTTTGAGCCTGTTCATTGAGAAATGATCGATAACACTGTTCAGAGAACAGAGTAGGGGTGTCAACTGGACGGGTTCGGTTTAGCATAATGTCTCCATCCCCTCCCCTGTATTCACTCGGGAAAGGTATAACCTTTAGTAATCGGAAATCGGAGATTTCCGTGGCAATCCCCAATTGCGCCGGGGTAAGTTGCTCTAAACCCCCTCCCCTTGCGGAGAACGACGTTTAGCCCCATCCCGTTGATGGTGAACCCCATCGGGTACCCGGAATCCCTGCCCCATTACCCCCCTAACTCCGGGGATAATGTTTATCCTCATCCTGTTTATATTCGCCGTCTCTAACTATCTTCCCATCGCATATCGGGTATTCTTGCCCCATTGACTTATAGTTCAGAGTTCCTTTCATATACAATTCTACATTAGAGCAAAGAAACTCGTTTTTGTTTGGGAGAGAGAGGTCTTAGTTTTTACATATAAAACTAGCCCGATTAAATACTAACTAATACAAATTTAGAAACTTTATTAACCAAAAGTCCAAAATCTATAGTGTATTTGGCTCTCCTTTATTCACTGTTATATTGTCAAAACAATATACCTCATTTCACGGTCAACTAAAGAGGATAACGTTGAGTCTAAATTTACAAATTTGTATCTTTTGAACTCTCTCCTCCAACCTTCTTTCCATTTTCATGCCTCTCTTCAGCTCTTCTCCCCCTCATTTGCAGCATTCTGTTGCGCATATTTTTAGTAAACAAACAAAAGCACGAAAAAACAACAGAAGAAGCATTGAATCTCATCACACCAAAAGAGACCCTTTTCCTCTCTCTTCTTCAAGATCCAATCTTTCTCTTCAAGATCCAATCTTTTTCCAAGCAAACCCTCCTCCATTGAAGCCCTAGTTTCATGTATGAAAAGGGTAGAAAGCCCTAGTTTCATATTTCTTCCCCTTCTCAATTCAATGCCACCCAAGATCAAGAAACCAAAGAAAGATATGCTTTGATAGTGATCAAATCACTTAGCCATGGGAAGAGCTATTCCTATGATCAATGATACATCCTCACACTACAACCTCCTATCTATCTCACTCGTCGTCGTGTGCATGGCCGCGATCATCGCCATAAGTGCTACCATGTGTGGTACTCGGTTTCGGAAGAAGCATAAGAAACACGAATCACGAGAAACAACGGACAATGAAGCGGACACCACTCCTCCGCCTCCACCACCGCCATCTCCGCCACAAGATCAAGAAGAAACCCTAGGAGAAAAAGTTACAAATGACATTGTGATAACTAAAACAATATCATTAGTAACAACACCAATAGGAGAAGATGAGGTTTTAAGCAAGCCTCTACCGCCACCCCCGGCTGCAGCCGCGGTAGATAGTGTTCCGTTAGACCGGAAGAAGAAGCCGAACATTGACAAGTCCTCGTCTTTGCATAACTACATGTCGACTAAAACAACGAGGAGGAAGCTCTCGACGGGGAGTATAAGTATGCGAATGCCATCAGCCGTGATGTCGTTGAAGCGTAAGGAACCTAGTGTAGAGGACGATCATAACGAGGATAACACGACGGATTCGAACAATGAGGAGTCTTTATGGACTAAGAAGATTTTGTTGGGAGAGAAGTGTAGGCTACATGATGAGGATGAAGAGGGTGATGTTTTGGATGTTGTGATTGAAAATCGAAACCGGGTTTTTAGCCCAAACGAGGAAGGGAATGGTCGGATATCCAATTCGAGGTGTAATTCATCAGCTGAGAAAGGAAGGACATAGATCTTATGTGTTTGTTAGATTAAAGATTTGGTTTTTCCGATTGTGATCAAAGTTTAATGTTGTGGGTCGGAAGAGGTTTGTTGTTTTTGGCTTGAATTCATGATTGTGTAGCGAAATGTCGGATGTTAATCTTGCTGTTTAATGATCGAGAAAAGAGTGTTTGATCGGAAGAGATTTGTGAATCGTTTGTACTATGAATCATTGATGCGAGAGTTTATACTTCATAACAATCCAATAATTTAAGTCTAAGGGGATGAACAAAGTTATCAACTTTCACCTTCAATGTAATCATCTTAAAACAATCTTCAATAACCCAATAATAATCTCTTTACCAAACATACCCTTACCTGTTTAGTGTTTTCGTCGTAAGTTTAAGTGTCTTATTAGTATTATTCATCCAAATGATAGGGTTTACAATAGTAGGGAAAGTTACTTGAAGAACAATTCATGTTATTAGAGGGATGTAATATGAAACAAGCCATTCGGGTTCGGCTCGAACTCGTTCATTTTCGAAACGAGTCGAATATGAAAACGTTTTTAAAGCTTGTATAAGATTTAGCTCGACTCGTTTATAAACGAGCCGGGTTTGAGCATGTCAATGCTCCGATCATTCGGCAAAAATAATACTATAGGATCATTATTTTATCCGAGTTACTCGGACTCGGCTTGTTCGGGTAGAACTAGGCTCGTTCGACAAAATTAACACTAATAGGAGCATTATTCTAGCCGAGCTACTCGGGATCGACTCGTATAAAGCACGGCTTGAGCTCGTTCACTCTTTAAACGAACTGAATATGAACACATTTTAAACCTCATACAGTATTTATGTTTGACTCGTTTATGAGCGAGCCGAGCTTGAGTATGTCAACGCTCGGGTCGTATAACACCCCTATGTTATTGGCATGATCTTCCAAGGTTGCAATTTGATGTCCGGCTGGACATGGTACAAGTTTGAGTCGAAAAAAGCTCAGATCGGGCTTACTTTACTTTTTCAAACGAGTTGAGTATAAATAATTTTTTAGTCGTGTTAGAATTTAGCCTCACTTCATGCTCGTTTATAAATAAGATGAAATATTAGTCATGGCTCGACTCGTTTGACCTAAAAAGCATCGGTAGTGATATTACAGTCGGTGTTGATTTTCCGGAGTTTTATGTGTTTTATATAAAATTTAATTTTTATGTTATTTACATTTAATTTTTATGTTTTTTCCGGAGTTTTATGTGTTTTATATAAAATTTGATTTTCCGGAGTTTTCGACTCAAAGAATGATGTATTTGGTCTAATGACAAATTATTGAACGAATTTAGCAAAAAAATGGATTGACAAATGTGTGTGTATAAACCCAATAGATCATTTTCTAATTTAAATACACTTTTTACTTATTTTTGAATTTAAAGATGATTTAGAAAAGAAAAAAATAAGTAAAGATAAGGGTAGTTTAGCCTAAATTTAAATCTCTATAAACTTGTGTAATATTTATAAAGGTGATAATTTTCGGGACGGGCTTTTGGAATTTTTTTTGTCGTTTATATGGGCCGAGCCTGGATGTCGGACTTGGACTCTTGTCAGTGTTCATCTAGTAATAAATAATTATATATATATAATTCCGGATCAAACTTTTCGACTCGACCGAACTTTTCATGTTGTCCGAAGTTGTCCGTTTTTCGTCCGAACAGGATGACCCGGTTAGCATCGCATCAACTTGTCCAAAAGTCCAAAATGTCAAATATTCACTTAGTGCTAGTAATTGTTTTATAATATATGATGTCCAAATCGACATATTTTTACTATTAAAATGCTGAGTTTTTTTGTTTAATTTGTCTTGTTACGTCATTTTAATTAATTATTCATTATATTAGTCTCTTAATTCTTACAATTTATGAATCATTTTACTTTTATAAAAAGAAAAATAGACTTGTAAAAACAAACCTGGTCGCATACTCCAATTCCTACTAGGGTCTGCAATAGGGGTGAACATCTCCGGATTTCCGATCCGACAAAATTTAAAAAGTCCGATCCGAGAAAACTCGGATATCCGACAGTTCTATCATGACGGATATCGTACATTTATTCTTAGATTAGCCGGATACATCCGACCCGATCCAATCCGACTTTTTCCTCTAGGATCGGATCGGACTCGGATCACCAATTGTCGGATATCTTCGGATTCAGATTTTCCGGATCGGATCTTCGGATTGGCGGTCTCGGATTAGGCGGATCGGATTTTTTTTTTTTGCTAGTCCGTCTGCACTTAATTGAATTTCAATTTTCTTAAATTGCAAGTTATCATATAAAAGTATTTTTAAAAAAAGTTAAAAAGTTTTTAAACAAATTATTTAAAAAAATAAAGTGACACCACGTATCACATGTGGCAGACATATAAAACTCCACAATCGACGGTCCAGATTCAAAGGTTTGGATTCTCTTTTTTCTCCTCTTGTCCATATACATAGGTGGAATTTTGATCAACTGCGGGGACCGCACAATAAGGGACAGACAATCGGACACGTGGAGATCACTTATTGGCAAGAAAGAATCTAACTTAGAGAAGCGAAGCCCCACACGACACGACCATTTCGCATACTCACTGGCTCAAGCATGACGTCACTGGGGATTCTCAGACATATGATAACGTCACCGCCAGTCACCTAACGGTGGAGATGGGTCCCACCGCCTACTTTGAGTGAGTGACCTGTCCTTTCAATTATGTGTTACTACGTTATTTGTTATTCGTACCCACGTATTCATGCTATTCGTACCCTCACTACGCGTACGCAATGCATAGCCGTAACAAGAAGCTCATTTCGTTCAAAAATAAAGGAAAATGGTTACGACTACTGCGTAGTCCTACTACGCGTACGCGATGCGTAGTCGTAGCTGTACTACGACTACGCATCGCATACGCGTAGTAGTCCGTAACATATATTCCCTTCGAAAAATGAAGGGAAACTTACTACGCCTACGCAATGCGTAGGCGTAGTAAGGTATAAAAAAAATAATAATAATAAAAATAAATTTTTTTTTTTTTTTACTACACCTACGCGGCGTAGATGTGGTATGTATAGCATGTATATGGTGGTATGAATAGCAGGAACCTACATAACAGTATATTTGAAATAGATATACCGTTATATGAATTTAAAGATAAAAAGTTTTTTTTTGAAGAGGTATGTAGATCACTCGGTTAGATTGGCATTGCCGCTATACGTTCGGATTGGGTAGTAAATCGTGGTCCATTGCTTGGAGATACTCTCCTAATGTCAGTTTTTTCATATGCGATAAAAGTTTTGGAATTCAGTACTTTCACATTATAACACTGTATATTTTATTTTATTTATAAGTTTGCAAACTCCTATCAAACTTATTTTTTTAACAGTTTGGTTTACCAGACTTTTTCTAATTTTGTGTTTAGTAAATGTACCCCTTGATAGAAGAAAGTGTAAAGTTTGAAAACAAATACAAAAGGTTGGGGTATATTTACTTAATTGAAACGTTAAAAAACTTAGTTACTACTCTACCTTTTCAAAAAGTCCTAGTTACCAAAATTGCCCTTTTTTTTTAGTAGTAGTTTTTTTAGGGTTATATTTGTAATGCGTTATTCAATAAGTTTTCATAAGTTACGTAAACTTACTCAATGTAGCGTATAAAAAAAAATTAAAAAATTATATTCTTATATGCTGGAACTCTCAAACACCCAATTTATAATATGACAAGTAATCTAGCAAATTTATATACTAGACTGTAAGTTTATTTATTAATGACACGGGTCGATTATGTCACCGCACAAATGACATAAAGAAGGTAGATACAACCATTTTCTTGATTAAAAAGTACCCTACTTTAGTAATACGTATAAAATGACAATGAAGATAACATTATGATCAATTCTTAAACTTATATATTATCACATATTTGTCTTTTACCATTAGATAATTTGTTAGTATTAAATTCAAATAATTTAACAAATAATTCATAAAATGACAAAAGAGTTCGATTGCACGATAGAAAAGGGAGATTTGACAAAGATAGAACCATTGGCGCAAACACATGGTTTACTCACAACACGTTTATCATCCCATTTCGGATTTAAAAAAAAAAAAAAAGAGTTTTTATGATGATGTCATGAGTATAGAAATGAACTATATATAATTATCATATAAGCATCCGAGTTACTTCTCCTATTGTCAATTGGTTTTAGATGGTACCCCGTGTGTTTGTATGTGTGGTTCACCGGACGCGTGTCCTTCGCTTCATTAGGTCCCGAGACGGATATAAGAAAAGTAGCATGGTATCAGAGCAGGTCCGATTCGGATCCGGTTTCCTGACTTCGGGGATTAGCTAAAAGAGATTGAGATGCGAAACCCGTCGAAAGAAAAAAAGAAATTGTGGGCGAGCTAAAAAGAGAATGAGATGCTTGACTCGAGAAAGAAAAAAGAAAAATGTGTCAAGGGTTAACTAGTTCAGGTAGTTAACACTTGAGGGGGAGTGTTGAGATGTAGGGAAAAGAATCTCACATCGATAGCACGCAGTCAAGTGAACCAACCATATAAGCTTCTGGGCTAATACTATTGTCAATTGATTTTAGGATGGAACCGTGTGTGCTTGTATGCGTGGTTCACCGGGCGCGTGCCCTCCACAACGGATATAAGAAAAGTAACAATTTATCTTATAAATATATTATCACATAATGTCTATGTAATATAATTTCAATTAACAGAATAAAAAGGAATTGACTTTTTTCCTTAAAAAAACTTATAATTTTAGTTCGATTTATATTAACATTTCATTTAAAAGGGTTTGTTAATTTAATTTATTAATATTTTTTTAAAAAAATTAAAAGTTAAAAAGTCTTTCTAAAAGAAAAAAAATAAGACACGTATTAGTCTCACAACGTATTTAGTTGAACCAATGTGGTATACATGAATATATTTTTTTCTTATTAATATTTTTTATTGAGCCTTTTTTCTGTTAAAAATACAAAACGTCATCAAAAATATAAAACGAGACAAAAAGGACGAATTGGTCCCCATTTTCGAACCCTACTTCAATAATTATAAACCCTCTATAAGTCGATATTGTTATTCGTATCCACGTATTCATGTTATTCGTACCCTCACTACGCGTACGCAATGCGTAGCCGTAGCAAGAAGCTCTTTTCGTTCAAAAAATAAAGGAAAATGGTTACGACTACGCATGGCCGATGCGTAGTCCTACTACGCGTACGCGTAGTAGTCCGTAACATATATTCCCTTCGAAAAATGAAGGGAAACTTACTACGCCTACGCATTGCGTTTTTTTTTTTTTTTTTTACTACGCCTACGCCGTGCGTAGGCGTACATGTGGTATGTATAACATGTATATGGTGGTACGAATAGCAAGAACCAAAGTTCAACCTATATTCCCTCCAAAATATCTAAAATATACAAACAATAATTAAAATACTTTTAACCTAAATTTTGAAATGCTTACATTAAAAAAGCTTTGAAATTGTACTTAGTTAAAGTAACCGAGATAACGTGTTGAAAAATGCGCAATCCGTGACTCCACTAAGTAAAACTTTAGGCCTAACCGTATACTCTATGCTTACGTTGAAAAAGCTTTATTAATTTTCCTTACGTTCATCTCGGGTCCAAATGCCGTGGAGTATACACGTTGAATGGACCACTCAGAAACACGGGAGATTCTATCCAAAAATTAATTAACAATAGAAGGTGTAACTCATAAGTTTATTATGTTAGTCTTGTAACGTGTTGGGTTATCCCCCAGCAATGGGCCACGACTCCTACCCGATCCGGACGTAGGAGAAGTTCAATGACCTTATAGATTGTCTTTTATCTCTTTATTATCATTGTGAGAACACTTGTCGATATGTGACAAAATGTTGTGTGAACTTTGACCCGTTACATGATATAAGAGAAGTTCGATCTTCTTCGATGTGGGACATATTTATTCAAAGTTCACGCGGAGTTAAGTAGGAGAAGTCCACTAATTCCATGTCGATCTTTTATTATCAATGTGATAACACTTGTTGACGTGTCTAAAAATCAATTTTTCCAATCGGACGGGATAATTGTAGTTCAAGATTTGTCAATAGTTGCCTTTTAAGGCTCACGAGCTCAATAAGACGGGACCCAAGAGATCGAACTTCTCTCGTATGGTCGGATCGCAATTCACACGGATGTCACCGTACGTCTAAACGCACGTGCTCGCTAGTTCTTAACCCAACATTTAAATTTTGCAAAATTTATCTTAAAATCAGCAATAAAAGCACTAGTTCGATATATTAATATTTTTTATTATGTACGTGAGAATTATATAAACACATATGTCATTATTTATAAATAATATTAAATAATACATGAATTAAATATATATATATATATAGGGTGTATGATGAACTATCATCTATGCTCGGTGGGTCCCTGGACACATATATGACGAAATCAAATTTTATTTTTTCAATTTTTTTCTACTAGCCACGCAAATATTACGTCACGTAAATGAATGATAACACAACCAAACACGTGACATGCTACCCCTCAATGATTCCATTCACATCATTCATTCCAACTTGAAACCCACGACAATTCCTTTTGTCAACCGGCGCGTCTCTTACACGCGCACCGCCACGCGTGTGCATTTCTAACACTAAAATTAATTAGTTTAAACAATATAATTAATTATATGTTTATAGTTAATCACCTTCGTTAACACTCGTTCAGCAGTTCCCCTTCCCTCCTCATTACTGGAGCTTCAGCTTTTATAAATTCCCTCTTCCCTTCTAAGCAATAAACGAAAAAATCCCCCTCCAATTCGCGCCACCGCACAACCACCGTTCGCCGCCACCACGAAGCGATTTCAACAGAGTTTCGATGATCGGGATGCAAGGCGGAGGAATTCGACTAGAGCTAACGAGCACATCAACGCTGGCGATAGACGCGGCGGAAGAGTCGCCGGCGATTAAGATCCAGCGACTTATAACAGAAAATCCGGCGGTGATTTTCAGCAGTTCATCTTGCTATATGTGCCACGTCATGAAACGGCTTCTTTCTACTCTCGGTGTTCATCCGATCGTCATCAAGCTTGAAGACGATGAGATCTCCGCTCTTCCTCCACCTTCGTCGCCGGGAGATGACTCCGTCGCTGGAGCCGGATCCGGAATCGACGATTCCCCTGCTCTGTTCGTCGGAGGGAAACGTGTTGGTGGATTAGAAAGCCTTGTCGCTCTCCATCTTAGCGGACACCTAGTCCCGAAGCTCGTTGAAGCCGGAGCTCTATGGATATAACGAACTCCGATCCGATGAGATCAATCTCGCTCGATCTTTCCAGAAGATTCTAGACAAGGTAAATTAGGTTTTTATATTTCTATCTTTTTACCCTTTCTTTGATCGTTCGATATGTGTATGGTAATTTATATGCATCGATCTATTGAAAACTAATTAAGCTTCGAAATAAATTTTACCCCTTGAAGATTACAGTGAATAATCTGTGGATATAAGGGATGAATCGTGTTAAATTACTGTTTCTACCGAGAGGTGAATTTGAAATGGTAATAAAAAAATTAATAATAAATTGAATTATCAATTATTTGGAGCGGCGAACATCTACATGTGACATTGATGATTCCACCGACTGTGGAGGGCTCCAGATTCGATTAATTTGAATTATTTTAAATTCATTTTGACCAAATTTGTAAATATTTAAAACTAAACGTAACACATTATTTTACAATATTGAAAATATAAATAAATAATAATTTATTTTTTATTTTAGTTTTTTTAATGTCTTAATAGGCGTAAAAAAATCTAAGTAAACGGTTGTTTTGAAATGATAAGAGCGTTAATTAAATTAATTAAAAAGTTTCTTTTAAAAATAATATGATTACACAAAAAAAGGAAATTTGTGAGATGTTAAAATTCTGAGGAAAGAGTGACGTCAGCGTATGAAAATCAGGACAGCTGTATTTGTAGTGAAATTACATCAGTTTTTTCGAGGTTGACTTTTTTGGCCGTGTGCCTAAGCTCTGTCGTTTTGATGATTGATCATCGTCTGACGCTTCGTTTCGTTGACTGAGTTTTCAAGACTTATGACATGGTGCATGCAACTGCACGTTTGTTCCCAATCTTAAGGAAATTAAGGTTAATTGGGTTATATAAATGGTTACCGTTTTAAAATGTGTCGTTAAACACAAATATTGGGCTCATTATGGTTGACGTAATCTTCGTCTTTTTTTTTCCCCTTCATTGAACCTGTCATAAAGAATAAACTCAGATTAATCTATAATAACAATAATAATAAATAAATATATCCCATTAAGGGTCCGTTTGGTTTTAACTCCGAAATCGAAACCGAAACCGAAATGGAAACGAATCTAATCCATACGTATACCCTTATTCATGGAAGTTTTTTTAATCATTCCTTATGCTTTGAAGTAGTAGAAGTGGATTTGACTACTTTTGATATCCTATGGGAAAACAAAATGTAAAGAAGCAAGTGCATTTTGCATTAACCATAAGGAATGATTTGCATAAATTTTTATGAAAAAGGATATACATATGGATTAAATTCGTTTACATTCCGTTTTCGTTTCCGGAGTTGAAACCAAACGGGCCCTAAGTTATTTAGGAGTTGTTAGATATGTGCGTTGGGGACGAGTTCAACGAATTTTCATCATAAATTTTAATTGTTGATGTGGGAATATATAACTTTGTGTGTCCCTCGGGTGTGATTGTCTGATTAGATTGACAATTGAGAACATGCTTGAAGTCCGGCTAGACCAATCAGACTAGTAGATCATAGTCTAAGATCTTCCATAAAACGTCTTCAAGGCCGACCAACACAATAAGATAAGATCTTAAATCGAACTATTTTGATACCATGTGAAGTCCGGACGGGTTAGATTTCACGTGGGGTTAGGCATCAAGCGCAACGTGCCTTAGGGACGATTTCAACACATAAATTCCATGAGTTTTTGCACTAAATTAATTGACAACAGGAGAGTTTGTTCATCGACCTTATGTATTACGTCATAGTTGTTTTATTATTGATGTGAAAGCATTTAATTCCCCACACCTAAATTTCGATTCATCAAATCCGAAGATCTGATTCGGAAAACTCTTAATTAAAAAATATCTGATAACTGGATATCCGAGTGTGATCCATGAATATCTTTTGAATCATCGGATCAGATAGAGATCAATGTGTAGAAAGACAAAATCGTCTGGGATCGACATCCGATTGATACGGTAATAAATACATGAATCGGATAACCGATCCAGTAAATTTTTTTTATAAAATTGTCGGAGATATCCGATGTTTTGGAACAAATCGGATATCCAAAAATATCATCCTTACATGAGGACAATAATGGACTCACCCCACTTTCCTTTTTAACTCCGGTACTGATGACGACGACTACGATTAAGGTTGATTAAAGAACTTATTAAACTATGCATCTATCGTGACCATGTATGTCACACTTTAACAAAACTATACAGAAATAAAGCTTCTCCAATATCAATTTATGTGCATTATTGTTAGATATCAAATTATCAGTACAACTTTGAGATTGATATGTCTATTCAAGCACACACATATCATATACCGAATAGTAACTGAATCTTACATGCTAAATAATATCATTTTATTTTATTTAATAATAATAATTTACTTTTAATCGAGAGATTTACATGATTAGATTAAGGTCCCAATTTAAATTATACAAAAAAAAAAAACAGTAAAAAGAAGGCTAGTAACAACCCTAATAACGTTACACTACAGTTATTTTCAAGCACGACGTATAATCCCACAAATGACACTCATTTAAAATACTTTTTCCTATTTTGCATTTAAAGTATTCATGTATCACTTGTTAACTATATAACATTTTATGCCTTTATATCCCCAATATCGAAAAGAACACGATAAAATTCATAAAAAAAATAAATAAAATACAGAATTGTGACCTATAAACCAGGAATCGATCGTCATCAAAACAAAAACTGCAAGATGAAGCACCCTTTTACAAAAATAACCACGATTCTTTAGGTTTTTTTTCCGTAGATACTTATTCCTATTATTGAGTAAGCAAATCAAATATCATGAATTATAAACTTATAAGAAATGTAACTTTATTGAAAGGTATCTCATCATTCATTAGTTGTATAGACTTATAGTGCACTTGTAAAATGCTCTTTTGATGGTTCATGTAGAAATGAATGGACCCACCTCCAAAGAATCTTTTTCTTTATGATCACATAAAATAAAAAGATAAGAGAATCTATGAATTTGAATCTTACATCAATGGAGCATATTCATTTAGTGTTGTGGTTGTGGAAAAATACACTTCAAAAACCATTATGAAGGGCCCTATTGTTATAGTGGAAATGTTTGGTTATACTTTTCTTTAATAGTGCATGTGAAAAAGACTTTTTCAAAATACCCTTTTTATTAGTAAAAGATACTTTTATACCACACTATGCCACATCATTATTTTCTAGCAAATAATTTATAAATGTTACAAAATAAATTTTAAATTCCCTAACTTTTTTAAAAAATGAAAATCATTGGCATCCATTCAATATTCAATTCCGCCGGATCTTGCAAGCTAACTGAAAAGTGCGAAAAAAAACAAAGTTTTTATCCCCGTAGTCGGAATAAAACACTATATAAAACGTATTATCCGAACGGCGGACATGCGTACACCTACAAACATCAAAAGAAGATGATAAAACATTATAATTGCAGTAAAGGTTGCTTCTTAAGAATATCTTAGTTGAATATGAGTTTTGAAATTTGCTAATTATTCACATAAATATTGCAAATAAAAAGGTGAACTTATTTAATAAAAATGAAACGCGATTTAATGATTACATTACAAACATTGTGTTTGAAGTGATTTCATCTCTAAATAAACTTGTTGATCATCATTTACCTCTTACATTACATGCTGATTTTATTAAGGATAATGTTGAAACTAATGATTTGACCAAGCATGATAATTCGCTTAAGTATGAAGAAGAGCGTGTTTAATTGTATAGACCATCACATGTAATTTCCGACTTAGTCATCGTACCTAAATTCATTGTTGAATTTGAAAATGCTTTTGTTTATCTTGTGATGGAAAGAACCTTACTTCATAAGAGAAGTTTGGTTAAAGAGAAAGTTGACCTAAACTCGTTACTCCGGTTCAAGACTAACCTAAACCGTCCAAGACCGGTCAAGTCCAATGAAATTGTATTCTTTTGGTTTAGTTCCAACATCAAAAATGCATTTTTTGTATAGGTCTAGTCCTATTCAGACCGGTGAATAATCCTACTAGTGTGTTACATATTACTTGATATTCAACATATTTTTAGTATAGGCTTATTTAATTCGGAATACATTACTTATATGTATCTTTTGTTTTTAGACTCTTGGGTAAACAGATTAGTGCATGTTTAATTGTAGCTTATTGGTTTATTTACGGATTGATTTATAAACTAGGGGATTAGTTTTTGTCTGTGTTTAGTTGAGGTTTGGTTTATTTACGGATTGATTTATTCGAGTGTAAAATCCACACAAAAATAAGCTAATTCATCCAAGGTTATATGAGTTTGTTTGTTTTTTTAAAACCGATATTGTTCTTGTGCTTTTACATATTGATATTCTCTATTCATCCCTTGGTATTCAACATTATTCTTCGGTTTTTTAAAGGTATAATTGTCTTTTAAATTAAATAAACCTCAAAAATTAATTCAATTAAATAACCTTATCAAGGTTATTGATATAAGCCTATTCCCCAAAAATAAGATGTAAATCATATAAACTCGTTTAGTTTATTGAGGTGTGTTTACCGAAAGAAATTTAATAATATTGAGGTTTTTTTTAAAAAAAAAAGTCACCTAAGCCCAATAATATAGACCCGTGAGCTCTTAGTACGGCCCAATCTCAAGCCCATAATTAACCAATTACTTGAACCAATATTTTTTTTATTTGCATTGGAAGAACAGAAAATGTAAATGTAATACTCAATATTCTATTTATTTTTTTTCATCTTCCAAATATCATATAATATTTATAAATCACCCATTCCTTAAAATAGCTTATTAGATTTTGTTTCTTACACAATCTTATGTCTTACAATGATGTATTTTTTGGTTGGAGACGAGTCGACGAATTCGCATTATCGTCCAATGAGTTTCGGAGAATATATATATATATATATATATATATATATATATATATATATATATATATATATATATGTATATATATATATATGTTTCATTGGACTAAATGGTACATATTATTGAACGGACTTGTGTTTTAAACACAAATAAAAGTGCAAAATAAAGTGTGCAAGTGTGTTTTATAACACAAACTTGTAAACTAGTTAAACTTTTTGCAATAATATACTAGAAAATCCAAAAAATTTTTTTGCACCATGCCAACAATCCTTGCTTGCATGCCCATTAAAATTGAGCATACATCTATCATCATTTGTAAAAAGACCATTGAATTAGTATATGGGTCGTTCGACAGTTCTTCGTGAGGGATTATTTTAGAAATAATTTGGTCAAATATGTCATTTTCTGTTTTCATTAGGTTTGTTTACCTCTTCGATTTTTACTATTTTTTAAACTTAAATATGAGCCTATTTACAATAGATAAAACTCAAAAAAGCTTATTTAGCTAATTTGATCATTATTTTATAATAATCTCTTATATAATTAATAATCTATGGGTTGGAGAATGAAAATTTTTGATCAAATAATTTCTTAAAATAATTTTGACCAAAATAATCCCTTTAAGAACACCGTAAAATGGAATTGTAACACACACTATGTCTTTGATTAGTGTTTCGACTTTATACTTTACTATGAACAACAAAACCTGAATTTTATGAATTGATGGTTTTGGATCTTGGATGAAATCCGGATGCAACAAACACTTTCTTTATTTGGTAAGAGTTTATGAGCTATGAACATCGAAGCAGTGCATCTCATGCTAGGGTCTCAAGTGGCTACAAAATTTACCAAACACTAAGAAAAACGTTATCCTTAAAATGAATGAAGCCACCGACTCATGTATGGTTCAACATATTCGACACAATTTTAAATCCAGTTTAGCTCCAACATATTGTAATCGAACCATAGCAAGGAGACTTTTATGTCTTTTGATTCAACCAAAACAAGTCGCAACGTGTCAACCCTTGCCCCGAGTTCAATGTAGAATATGTCGGGCTTAATGGAAATGTAGATTTCAATGAAGAAATGTCACATTCAACCAAAACCAAATACAAGCTAAAATTAAACATTGCAAGAAGTGCGATCTACTTCATCGATTTTTATATTATTTATGTTTTTAGAAAAAATTCTAACACGTTGTTGATAGACTTATTGCATTTCATCACGATGTTTATGTTGTATATTCACAATTTTATTTTTTTTCCAGATAGATATATTAGGATAAAATACCAAATAGGTCCTAAACACCACATACTAATTTATATATTTTAATGAATATATTATTTTTAATTCAGGAATTAATATTCAACTATATGCTACAATTTATCGATAAATTTAATTTATCAAATAGTCATTTTGATACAAGCAAATTAATTTTTTTTTTTTACGTAGTAATAAACAAAGTGCAATTTCTTTTACGGTGTGTTAAGTTTAAATTTCTGTATTTTTAAAGTTTATAGTTGATTTATGAAAATTATACTAATTTAAGAGTGACTGCATAATTTATTAGAAATATTTTCATTTGTTTGAGGAATGCAATTGTCCGAGTCAAAGTTTCGAGTTTCAACCGAGTCACAAAGTTACAATCTTTCGTTCTCGGCTTCTCTGGCCCGCTGCCCTATCAAATTTCTATCGATATACAATTTTCGAGAAGGGGAAAAAATCTCACAACATACACCTTCGAGCTCAAATCTCATTTCTACATCAACGGTGCTACGCGGAGAGAGACGGGAGATAGTCGCGAGCAATGGCTTGGAGACAGCTTCTCCGGCAGGTCAGTCTGTTAATCTTAATTTCCATTTTAGTTTACCGATTGAAATTCCCCCGTGTTTTGATCGTCAATCCCCTAATTTCGTTAGTTCGTCTGGTTTATTATGTACCCTTTTATTTCCCTTTTCACTCGACAATTTTAGAGCAATCTAGCCCTATCAAATTAGGGTTTTGCGGGCGTGCGGTTGATTTTACATGTCGATTGGATAAAGCAGCTTCCATCTTCACGGATTAGCTGAGCCTGTTTTATTACGATTTGATTGCTTCCGTGTAGGTTTCAAAGCAAGAGTCAGGGTTGGCATATTTGAGAAATTTCTATGCTAGGTCTAATACGATCCTACAGAGGCATGGAGATTTTGCTGGTATATCATCTTTGCTGGCTGGAAATGTTTTCCGTTGCTTTCTTTTACATCTTTCATGCTTATTCCTGCTGTTTTTTTTTGTTGTTGTGTTGGTCGGTCTGAAAATGATGAGACTAATCTGTACGATTGCCATTTTTGTAGGGTTTTGATTTGATGAACTAGGGGTTTTCTAGTCTTTGATTGCATATTTCACTTTGGTTTACAATTGTGATGAAACTTGACCATGTTGCAGCCCACGTAAAACTTCACCATAGGGCTACTTTACTCAACTCTACCAAATCCTAGGCCTTCCTATCCACTTAACTGTTTTCGATTCAGAGAAGCTGAAATCCCATCTTAGGCTATCTTTGATACATGCTTGTGTCTTTATTTTAATTGAATTGAGTGGTATCTGGGTTGCTTTGTAAATCTGACCTTGTTTTCCCCGGGAATTATATCAAAGGTTCTTCCACTAGTCGTCCTTTTGCTGCAATGTGATAAATTGACCTCATTTTCCTTGTTAGTTCTACCTAAATATGTTATTTATTTAACAGGAAGTCGGTCTGCAGGCATCCAGGACAGATTTCAGTCAAAATATATGGGCAGTTTTGCTAGCAGATTTCGGAACAATGATGCTGCAATTGATGCACATTATCTGAGGGAACTGTCACATAGAAATGACCCTGAAGCGGTGATCCGAATTTTTGAATCCTATCCTTCACTCCATTCTACACCTGCAGCTTTTGCGGAGTATGTGAAGGCCTTGGTAAAGGTGGATAGACTAGATGAAAGTAAGCTGTTTAGGACATTGCAAAGAGGTGGGTGTTGGGACATGAATCCCTTCTTTTCAAATCAGCAATTTAGGTGATTGAATTTCATATTGTGTGATAATTGGTTGGTTTTCTGGGTCTAAGGAAATATAAAGTCATTCTACGAATGCCGAACATGATGATTTTTTGACAACCTTTCTGCTGATGATCGAATATAATATCCTTGGTTAAAAAGAAATTAACAAACAAAGCATGCGGTTATCTCCTTTATGGTGTATTCAAGAATTTTCTTATATGGAAATCTTTCTTCTATCACTTGTTTTAGTCTATTGAGCTGCCTTCCCAATACAATTTGTGGTGCACATATATTTAAAATCAGTTGACACAGTTGCTAATGTACATATTTGTGAGGACTAGCTGGTTGATTTACACTCTTGAACTGAATTATATACCCTATACACACACACACACATTGTATATACATACAATGCTTGGTCTCAAATTCTGGACATGTTCTCCTTGTGCAAATTTCTGATTACTTGGGTGCATTGAAGGAATGACTGTAGTGTAATGCAGGAATATACAATGCTTCTCAGTCATTACCCGAGGCAGAAAACTTTGCTGGTCTTTCGGCCCTCCGGAATGTTGGGAAATCCGCAAAGGATGGAGCGCTTGGATCTGCTAGTGCCCCTATTCATATGGTAGCTGCTGAAGGAGGGCACTTTAAAGAACAGTTGTGGCGTACTGTTAGATCCCTTGCACTTGCATTTCTCTTGATTTCTGGAGTTGGAGCCCTAATTGAAGATAGAGGAATCAGTAAAGGTATTAATGTGGTTTTCTTCATCATTTGATTTATCTGGCCACAATAAACATTCTTTTGAAAAACTGAAGTTGAGAATGACAAATTCCAGTTGTTTCCAGTGGAGAACAACTTCAATCATTTTAGATGACTAAACTTTCCTAATATAAAACTGAATTTTAGGATGATAAATTCCAGTGGTTGCAGGTGTAGAACAAGTTCAATCATTTTAGATGACTAAAAGGATTCAACCTTGTTTGTTTCATTTGTCGGCTTTTCAGGTCTTGGCCTCAGTGAAGAGGTTCAGCCTACTATGGAGTCTGATACTAAATTTAGCGATGTGAAGGGTGTTGATGAAGCAAAAGCTGAATTGGAAGAAATTGTTCACTATCTTCGAGATCCCAAGGTCTGTACTCTTCCCATGTTTTGGCATATACTGTTTGAGTGCTATATTTCCCTTTTTGTAGTCAGTGAGGGACCACATCCTTACTCTCTTACCGATTTAGTAAGTAGGTAATCTTATTAATTTCCTGCATGGCCATTATGTTCCTTTCTCTAATTTGGATTATGTGTTTCGACATACCTTTCCTTATGCATTGAATCACAGGCTGTAAAATGCCTTAAATTGCAAATAAATGTTTTGGTTTCAGATTTTATAAAACTTGGATTGGCTGTCATGGGCCAGTACTTTTTGTCTTTTTGAGGCTTTTACACCCATGCTTATGAATCATGGCGCCTATTTATTTGAGCATTCAGAGTATGAATGCTGGTTTGGCTGTTCAGTATTTGTATTTTTTTGTGTCGCTGGGTACAGATACACATCTATATAAAGACAGTGTGTATGCATCCATGCAGAACTCTTTGTGCCTATACACATGTATGGTCTATGATTTTTGTTAGCGATGTCATGGTTTTTATTGCCAGTTATCCCCATCTCTACCTGGTTGCTTGATACGTTGAGTTAAAATTTATATGTTACTTCTCTTTTGATCATGACAGAGATTTACCCGTCTAGGAGGAAAGCTTCCCAAAGGAGTGTTGCTTGTCGGTCCTCCTGGAACTGGTAAGACCATGCTAGCTAGAGCCATTGCTGGAGAAGCTGGGGTGCCCTTTTTCTCATGCAGTGGTAGCGAGTTTGAGGAGATGTTTGTTGGTGTCGGAGCCAGAAGGGTGAGGGATCTCTTTTCTGCTGCCAAGAAAAGGTCCCCGTGTATCATATTCATTGACGAGATAGATGCAATTGGAGGAAGTCGTAACCCAAAGGATCAACAGTACATGAAGATGACACTAAATCAGCTACTTGTTGAGCTTGACGGTTTCAAGCAAAATGACGGGATTATTGTGATTGCAGCCACAAACTTTCCTGAATCATTAGACAAGGCACTTGTCCGACCCGGGCGTTTTGACCGTCACATAGTTGTTCCGAATCCTGATGTTGAAGGGCGTAGGCAGATCATGGAGACTCATATGACCAAGGTACTGTTTTGGGATAGCACATTGCTTCCTTTAGTTATGGATATATTCCAGTAAAGATTAATTGTTTGATCTTAGAATTTCTTACAGCTTGAATAATTGTATTTATCTCCCCTAATTCACTCATAAAGCTAAAAAGTCTAAATATTATGATAAGGTGCCAAAACATTGTTCTTTTTTTCTTCATGAAATTGACTTTTCTGAACAGCTTTTGTAGCCGAGACTCGCTTGATGCTGTATTTGTAAAGATGGCTATCTTACCACATGCTAAAACATTTTTATTTTTTCTTCTTGAAATTGACCTTGCATTTGATTGCTGTTATTTTTTCTGGTAGGTTTTGAAGGCAGATGATGTTGACCTGATGATAATAGCAAGAGGAACACCAGGATTCTCTGGTGCTGACCTTGCAAACCTGGTCAATGTTGCTGCTCTGAAGGCTGCAATGGATGGTTCCAAGGCAGTGACCATGGCTGATCTAGAGTATGCAAAGGACAGGATAATGATGGGAAGTGAACGTAAGTCAGCTGTCATATCGGAGGAGTCCAGGAAGCTAACGGCCTATCACGAAGGTGGGCATGCCCTAGTAGCCATGCACACTGAAGGCGCTCTCCCAGTACACAAAGCGACGATCGTCCCTCGCGGAATGGCTCTAGGGATGGTCACCCAACTTCCCGAGAAAGACGAAACAAGCGTCTCCCGAAAGCAAATGCTCGCCCGGCTCGATGTTTGCATGGGTGGTCGAGTTGCCGAGGAGCTCATCTTTGGCGAAAACGAGGTCACATCCGGAGCATCGTCTGACCTCAAACAGGCAACTCGACTAGCTCGTGAAATGGTCACAAAGTACGGTATGAGCAAGGAGGTCGGTGTTGTCTCCCACAACTACGACGATGATGGTAAGAGCATGAGTACCGAGACCCGACTCCTCATAGAGAACGAAGTCAAGAACCTCCTTGAGCAAGCATACAACAATGCTAAGACTATACTTACAACCCGTGACAACGAGCTCCATGCCCTTGCCAACGCATTACTCGAGAACGAGACACTCACCGGCAGCCAAATCAAGTCTCTCCTTGCTCTGTCCGACTCTCCGCCACAACCCCAGACGCAACAAAAAACCATAACCACCACCACAACCACCACCGCAGCTTCCGCAGCCTCCGCCGCCGCCGCAGCAGCCGCAGCAGCTGCAGCGGCAACTGCTGCAGCCGCCAAGAGCAAGGGCATAGCACCCGTCGGATCATAACGGAAATCTCAAGAGGTAAGCCCGTAAACGTATAAAAAAGATTCGGGTTTGATTCAAAGAGCTTTGATTGTGTATGCTTGATACAGGCAAAAGGTTATGACTTCTGAATCTGCTCGGCTTGGTTTGTGCATGTTGCTCTGATCTTGAAAGCGAGGGTATATGCTTAGTTGCCATAGTGCCACAATTAGCTTAATTGGATATTTGTTGGCGAATTCACCACGTACCCCAACTCTAAATCTATACACTATGGTAAAACTTCTAAACCTACAGTTAAAATTTTTCATTTTATATCAAATAAATGCCCTCAATGTACATTTGTGTACTCTTGTTAGCTTCTTTAGTAACATTAACCGATACCATTATACATTTGTGGCAACTAGACCTCTGATATTTGTTAGACGTGAAATCAATTTTCCATACAGATATTCTGCTTTATTTCAGTTTAACTTCGTTACAAATATGGTGTTGCGACGCTTTACTGGAAGTGTCCTGTGGAGTAACAGAAAATGCAGTCGGGATTAAAATTACCCTGTTTATATTTTGAATAAAAATAAAATGTTTTCTAAAAATATATTGTATTTATTAACACTCCGTCACCTTGGCTTCGTTTGTAGGGGCGTTATGCGAGCCGACCTAAAATAATGATCATATAATGTTGTTTTAGCCAAAGGAATTGAGTTTTATCGAGCGAACCGAACCTAAATTTTATACGAGCTTTAAAATATGTTCATATTCGGCTCGTTTAGAAAATGACTCAGTTCTAGCCGAACTTTTGATGAGTCTAACTCGAGCCGAGTCCGATTACCTTATGTAAAAGTGATTAAAATCTATCACAGCTGATAAATAAAGTCATATTCCCAATCACAATCACCATATGTGGTTTTTTTCTCTTGTTGTTTGTTTGGGTTCTCTCATGACGGTTAGTCCGTCTGCCGATTTTTTCGGCCTTTCGATCCATTAGACGGCGTGTCGTCTAGTGGATTGAACTGCTTTCCTTCATAAAAAAAAAAAAAATTCTCCAAACACGAATACTTCCAATGACCTCAATTCAAAAACCATGGCGAATTGCCTCCAAAACACCGTGACGTCTTGTTGGCCTAAAAAGATTATAGTTATTAATTAATATTTTTAATTAAAAAGGTTTGTAAATTCACCATGCATCAAGTTTGTTTCCCAACACCCCTCGCTTAAAGGGTGTGAGTGCTCGTTTGATACATTTACCAGAGAATCAATGATCGGTTTTGAAATCACTCAAACCAATTCCTTTATTTGATAGCAAAAAATATCATAATAAATGTACCAAGAGAATGAAAGATTTCAGTTTTTTATCACTAGATTTTTGAATTCTCATAGGTTTGGGTGTCCATGATTCCAACTTATTTTTTCAAAATATGATGCTTTATTTTATTAATTAATCACGTCAAATTAATAATTACTCATTTTTTTTTATTCCAATCCGATTTTTGTACATGTACCAAACAAGCCTTAAAAAGGATAAATAAATTTTAACATTGAATGGACGATTGTGACCAAATAATAGATATCCAAATTTCCACATACGAGAATAAAAAAGGGTCATGTTAGATGAATCAAATTAATTTTATTTATAAAATTATCCAACTTCGTACTTCGGGTGCGGAATTAATTATGCCATTTTTTTAAAAAGAAAAAAAAAGGTGCAGGTTTCATGCTTAAAATAAAGAATTAATTAAACACTAATTTCGCACTTCGGGACGAAATTAAGGAGATTATTAGAGGAAATATATAGACTCGTTTAAGTTAGACGTAGAAAAATTAACTCTAATAATATGTTTGATCATCATTGTATCTGCTTTGCTTCAAATACCTTTTTAGAGGTTTTTTTCGAATTTCCGGCTCTATTATTATTAAAATAATAATTTTACACCGTTATTTGGTTAGTGATGTTTTTTTCATACCATAACAATTAATACATCAAAATGAGCGAATTCAAAAAAATTGTGTAATTCAAACATTTTTCATTCCTTGATTTTTGTGGGTTATTGTTAATCCTAGTTTTAAATTTATAATCTTAAACAAAAATCGAATTAGATTATTTCATATTTTTACACTATCCGAAACAACAAAACATGATAGCTTTGCCACGTCCCACGCGCCACGCGGCAGATTCTGTGCCACCTTGAACAGTTTGAACTCTTCTATGGTCAATTTCTCTACTTCTTGGCTCCCACTCTCGTAGTTCATTTCCTCCGACGAGGCGGCAAATTTCAATCTCGATCCTCCCAACATCGCAAGACCCTGACTGCAAGATTCTGAAGCCATTACTAGATTTTCATTTTCTTCTTTCTATCACTTCTCAAACGGATTCGCCTGAATATGGCGACCACATCATCTTCTTCATCAGCGAGTGATTCTGCAGCTATAAAGCGGAACCGGATTCTCTCGAGCAAGCTCTATCTTGACATCCCTCCTTCAAAGGTAAATCATCTTTCAGACGATCGGTTCCTCTTGCTCATGATTGTTAGGGTTTATCACGTCTCTTCGATGATTTGAATTGGAGCTGTGAATCTTGTTCGTTCATTCCGATTTCTCATGTGTTTGGATAGGTTCCTTTGATTTACTCGTCCGCCTACGATATAGCGTTTCTTGGAATCGAAAAACTGTGAGCCTTCTCAGATTCAAATTTTAATTCTGTAGTACTGATGTAGCGTGATTGTGTAATTTATGGTTTTGAATTTGATCTTCTGCTCTCAGTTTGCTTTTTTGGATTAGGGTGTTATGCTCCACTGGGCTGAGCAATTGGTTTAGCTACGCTCAGCTGTTTTTTTTTTTTGACGTTTTTGAGTTCCAATCTCGTGTGGATAAAATGCCTATGATTCAAATTTAGATTTACTTCTGTTTATCTCTTTCTAAAGAAGATACCAAGTACCTTTCCATGATGAAAAAAGGGATATTTTGCAAACTGGTATTAGCTCAGACAAAGATTGAATTGTATGAGCAGTGGGAAAGTTGTATAATGGCAGTGCATCGGCCCTGTAACCATGTTCTTTGTTGTGCATCGATTTTTTGGCGAACAATGATAAAAATAAATAGTGAGACTATTTTAGGGCATAGGAGAAAAGCCATCTTCATTCTAGCAAAACAAGTAGGAAGAGCATTTACTAATTGCAAGACGACAGTATTAATTTTCCTTTATGAAACTAGAGTTTATATTGCAGAACTACCGAGCTTTTTCTAGAAAAACATTACTTTTTGTAAATACATGCACATTCAATACAAGTCTGATTTTTTTTTTGTCATTTCAATTTCTACAATCGTAGGCATCCCTTTGATTCCTCAAAATGGGGTCGCATATGCCGGTTCCTTATCGCAGCAGGTGTTCTGGACAAAAAACGTATAATTGAGCCTGAGGAAGCCTCAGAAAATGACCTTTTAGTGGTATCTTTTCTTCCTTATATTTTTTTTTGTTTCTTTCTGGCATTTCTTATTTTTTTCAAGAAAAAGCCTGTTGTGCTGTATCTAGACGTTAAATTTTCACATTGTGGTCATTTTATTTATCTTTCTTTGAATGCTTCTGTAGATTCATCATCGATGCTATATAATATTTCTCTGAAGGCTTGATTTCATGCTTTCCTATGGATATAACACATAATTTGCAATTCTCATGTTTTAGTTTTAATTTCATGAACTATACAACATACTTTGACCTCATTCCTTTATTTTGTTTTCATTGTCTGATCTCCTGATATCATGACTTTCATATGAAGGGTGACATACTAGCTGCATCAGATATTTGAGTTGGAAAGCTGTTCAATGATATTATGATGGTTTGTACTGCTATGATGTTTTGGAAAGTACTATTGGACTGATTACTGTAAACTCATTAAGAGTTTTCCTTCCCAAAAACAATTTCCTTTTATATTCGATTGATTATTGTAATATATTTTTTTTTTTCGATTAGCAGTTCATGCATTAGATAAAAAAAGACCCAATTTTGTATTTCTGTGTGCAATTCCAACTATGAGTAGATAATGCTCTCCTTTTTAAACTTATAATTGTTTGAGACCTGAAACATCAAGTCTTCTTTTCCTTCTGTTATTTGGTGTAGGTTCATTCAGAGAAATACTTGAAAAGTTTGAAAAGCAGTTTGACTGTTGCGAAAATTACTGAGGTATTGTTGCTCTATTAGCTTGGAATTACATTTTTTTGCCATGTAACTCTGGAATATGTAAGGCATCGTTTTTGTCATAATCAATGCTATGGATTGTGAGTAGATAATGCTCCTGCATTTGTCTCGAATAAATGTGACCTACAGTAGTATCTTAGCAGGCTGTTTTTATGCAAACCCTTTTCTTCAAGCAACTGCATCCATGGTTTCTCTCGCAACTTCATTAGGATCCACAAATTGATAGAAGCTGTTTTATTTTTTCCTTAGTTTGGATTTTGGAAATAATCGATGCTATGGACTGTCTCAGTTGATAGCAGAAGATTTTTATGAGAATGTTCTCTTTGGTACTTACTACAAATCAGAGGAACATAGATTTGAAAAGTTCTTTGAATCACCTACCTTTACCCGAATAGTATCCGGCATGATTGATTGTCCAGGTTGATGCAGAAAAGTCACAAAATAATGTAATCTTAGTGCTTCATTACAATTTGAAAGTTCTCCACTGGGATGTTTCATATATGACACTTGGTGACATGGGACAGTGTTTTTATGTAGGTCCCTCCTGTTGCCATGATCCCTAATTGGGTGGTACAACAAAAAGTTCTTTTTCCGTTTAGAAAGCAGGTAATTTCTTCTTTTTTCCTTGTGTGACATCATCAGGAGCCTTGAATGAAGACAATATCTGGCTCAAATCTGGGTGGTAGTTTCTCATCACCTTGGTTCCTTTTGTGTTAATTTGGGAATTGACCCTAATCACATGATATTCTAAAATAGACTATTAAACTCCTATTCATTCTGTCTTACTCTTCCTAGTTTCTACACATAGTATTTGAGTAACTTCTATGTATTGCCAAAGATAAATTTTCTAACTTATTCTCACATCTTAAACTAACTAATCTAATTAAAAGCAATTATTTTCCATCACAAATAAAAACAATTCTATTTGTTTGATTTGAAGATATTCAAATATGCTGTTAGCTTATGGCTTTTGTTTTTCCAGCCCGTTTCTGCTTCCATTTCGAACTGTCGGTGTTAAAAGTAGTTTTTCAGAGAAATTTAATGTATGAACTTTCAAGAATAGTTCTAAAGTTATAGACGCATATATTTAACTCAAAATGCTCCTTCGCTAGGTTGGTGGAAGTATTCTAGCTGCGAAGCTTGCAAAAGAGCGTGGGTGGGCCATCAATGTTGGCGGTGGCTTCCATCACTGTTCAGCAGAAAGCGGGGGTGGATTTTGTGCCTATGCTGACATTTCTTTGTGCATTCAGTTTGCCTTCGTCCGCTTAAATATTTCTAGGTATTGAAACTGAAGCTCTGAGGACCAGTTTTGTAAGAGCGTTTTCTACCTCTATGTATATTGTTTAGACTCTTGTCCTCATTCGCGGTCAATAACAGGGTAATGATAATTGATCTGGATGCTCATCAAGGCAATGGCCATGAAAGAGATTTTTCTGCTGATGGTATGAAATAATTAATCCTTGCAAAAGTACGTTTTTCAGAATCAGTCAACTGTAGTACTGATGAAACACAACCATTCTTGTCAGGGAGGGTATACATTCTGGACATGTACAACCCTGGAATATATCCTTTTGTAAGCTATCTTCTGTTATGGAAACCATCTCAATAAGAATCCTCCTCTATGAGAAGTTAATCGATGAAATATCATATCGTTTTGTAAGCTATCTTCTGTTATGGCAACTATCTCATGTTTTAGTTTATTTTATTTATTTATTCAGGATTATGAAGCCCAAAAGTGTATCAATCAAAAGGTTGAAGTACCGGTAAGTAATGTACTTATGTTGGTAGGCTTGATATTCTTCGTTATAATTAACCGGTGTTATTCGTTTTCCTCTGCAGAGCGGGACCTCGACAAATGAGTATTTGAGAAAATTAGATAAAGCACTTGAGGTATAATAAGTTTTTTTGTTCTTTTCTGTTTGAGGAAATAGTTCATGTCCTCTCATTTATTCAATTTATAGCAGTAGTACTGCTTGTGGAAGCTTTGTTTAAATTAATGATTGTACTTATATTTGTTCATCTTTGTAGGGTTAGTAGGTTAATTACTGGATGGTCCTTGATCCAAGTTTTTGAAAGAAAATCTATGGATATATCTCTAAAAACAATGATTACTTGCTTAGTTGATATGAGATTCTTTTTGGTGCTGACTGTTACGTAAATTTCTGAACCACGAAAACTGTGGAACTGTGAGAAATGTGACTTTGCTAATGACAGGTTGCAGGACGTATGTTTAATCCTGATTTGATATTGTATAATGCTGGCACGGATATTCTAGACGGAGATCCATTGGGTAGACTGAAGGTATTGACGTACTTCATACTTTACGACTTCTATGGCAAATTTTCTCCTTTTCATCTGTAAGGAGTAAATTTCTATTATTACATGTCATATAGGAGTACCCTGCATAGAAGGTCAAATGCTCATATAGTCCTATGGTCTTGCCCTACAAGAACTTACCTTTAATCTTTGGATAGAAATGTAGATATAAATATTTGGAAATGTTCACAATAATTTGGTTCTTCTTTGATTGAAACCTGTTACTGAGGCTCAAAAGAATGGACCACACTAGTAGCATTAGTGTGTGGCCACACTAATAGTAATAGCGTAAATTTATGAACCTAGGAGTAAATTTGTACTATTACATGTCATATAGAAGGTAAAATGCTCACTCATGCTGTCAACATACTATAGCTATTGTTTTTTGCTGCACTCAATAAGTGATGGTTTGACACTTCTCCAAAGTGAATGATGTATTACCATTCGCTTGCAGATTAGTCCTGAAGGCGTAGTCAGCAGAGATGAGAAGGTATTTGCCTTTGCTCGCGGAAAGAACATCCCCCTTCTCATGCTGACATCAGGCATGCTTCCAATGATCTTACGAAAGAAGTTCTTGTTTCTAGTTAACCCAAATCAAATCTGTATGCAAGTAGTGAACTTCCTGTTTTCGTGCTTGTTTCAACTTGTAGGCGGGTATATGAAGTCAAGCGCAAGAGTCATTGCAGATTCCATAATCAACCTTTCAAAGAAGCAACTGGTAAATCTCAATGAGCTTGACGTCCAGGACATTCCAATTGTTGGGAGCGCTAATCGGACTACACTTTGAAGCACCTGTTGTGTATAACTTAATCACTGTGTTGTGCGCTTATGACGGCCCTTGTATTTGGCTTGGTGCGACGTAGTAAGGGTACGTTGTACGTGTTTCTTGTTATTTCGATGTTTTGGCGAAGGTGTGTGCATGAGAGCGGGACTTGTGTTTTTATGGCTATGGAGTTCTGTCAATATGTGTTTATCAGCACTTCAGCAGAGTACATTTTACATGTATATAGGATTGTCTTTTTAGTTTGTAAAATATGTTCTTCAAATTCTGAGATATTAAGGGTGTACTAGGATACTGGTATGGCAAATGCAAAAGTAAATAAAGTCTTGTTTTTTGGAAAAATAAAAAGTGAGAAATAGACTAATATTAGCTTTCTATTTTGCACTAATTTCTCAGGTTTATATTGTGGAAATTTATTAAAAAAAATTGTGTAAAATACTTCAATCTATCTTTAATGTGTAAAGGAATAATATAATTTCAGAACATATATGTATTTTGTCTTTAAAATACACAATTTTTTTTCAATCGAATGCACTTTTCAATAATTCTTAGATGATTTTGTTATTTTTAAGCAAAGAATTATATATATTAGAATATTATACTGCTGAGCTTTGTCTATAAAATCGTAAAAATAAATATTACACAAAATATTGACAAAATTTTGTCCATAAAGTACTTAAATAAATAAATTTTGATGTTTATTTCTTGTCTAAAAATAATTTTAAATTAAATAAATCTCTCAAAACTCTAACCAATAAAGACTCTAACCAATAAAGTATGTAAGAATTTTGCATGCAAAGGGAATCCCGGTGAACAAATGGGCTTTTGTTTTTGAAACAGACAACAATGTTTGTGTTTGTAGACACCTTGAATTGAGCGTTTGTTGCGACATGTTATGTTTTTCTCCATTGATGATAGGTTGATTGTCATACACGTGTGATTGTAATTGTCCAAGAGGCACTCTTGTGATAGAGACTTTAGCGTACGATCTGGGTTGTTTCCCTGATAGTCATTCTCATCCTCAATGAGGAAGAAAAACATGACGTAAGTATTATTCTTTGCATAATATGTGTTGTTGTGTCTTGTAATCCTAATTTTCATGATCACTTTGGGTCTTGCCTAAGATCCACATTCTACTCAAGACTATCGTTAACGGGATCAAGCGAGAACCAATTGTCACTAACTCTTGAGTAGGCAAGGAGTTTTTGGAAGCTGTTGGATTTGATTCAAACAGACAAGCAAGAAAGAATACCACTCATAAGAGCCAAGACCGTGCCTTTAAACATAATAGTCAAGACTTGGCCTTGTTCGGTCATAAAGCAATAACTACGGCACAAGAGAAGAAAGATCCGGATCCCTTTGCAAAATTTGTGATCAATCCTCTAACAGGCGTGACAAGGACGGACGATAAGAGCATTCTTTCAAACTTCAAGATTTTGATCAAGCTCTCAATGCCGACCAAATTCGAGAAATTTATGATTTGGAATTTCATAAATTCAAATTTATGTTGCCGCCCTATTAGCTTTGTTTCATCGGTTAACAAATGTAAAAAAGATGACAAGAAGTAGAGAAGATTGACCGGTTCAAATCTTTCCACTTACCCTCTTTTAACACGTATACAAGATGTTAATGTAAAAGTATTTTTCTATTTTTTACAAATAATTTTTATTCGAAATTTACTATTGAATTATAATAACTTAAACTGAAAATGTAAATTCTACCTAAAATCTAATAATCAAATTATATTACCTGAAGTTTAGCATTCGATTGAAAGGAATTAATTTTTAACAATTAACATTTTCCACCAAAAAATTTCAATTAATATATCCATCGACAATTTATAAATACTATCGAATTATAAATAGATTGTATTGTTCTATGTCATGTATTTATATGAATGATACAATCATTAAATTTTGGTGATAAATTTGAAAAATATAATTATCTTTGAGTTGTTATAACTCTATATTTTTATGCCGTGAATTACCTACGTGTAATTTATCCTAAATATAAAAATATAATGATAACTAAGTGTAATTAATTTAATCCAAATATTTTATTCCCTATTATCTTGTACAGAAACGCCAAAAAAGGAAGACGTGGAAATAATCGGGGAAAAGAGGAAAGTAGATAGCAGAGTAAGCAAAGGTGATTGAGACCCGGAGAGAGAGAGAGAGAGAGTGAGTGTGAGAGAGAGTATCAAACAAGGAGAAGAGTGCGGAATCGGAGAGGTGACTGATCACTGATTTCAATGGAGAGAAGAAGTATGTCTCTCTGAATCTCTTTAACCAATTCGCTGGCTCTGATTCTTCTTTCTTTTGTTTGTTGGTTGAATCATTGGCTACATATTATCATTCGTGCACAGGGAGAAAGAGGATTGTGGAATAGTGTGTTTGTGTGATTCGTACTTGGAATCTGACATTTTATCTGCTTCCTTTTGCGCTGGATTCCGCATTATCGGATGCAATTGTTGACCTCATATTTAGGTATAGAGATAATGCAATTGTTGACCTCATATTTAGGTATAGAGATAGAGAGTTTGGTGAGAGTGATGATCTGATGAGAATGTATTGGTTGATCTCTAATTGACCAGGGATTTGAGCGGACCTTGATCTGCATTGATTGTGGAATTGGATTCAATTGGTAGATGCAGTTTCTGATTTGAAAAGGCCGAGGTTCAGTTTCTGCGGAGAGGAAAATCATGTGTTCCCCTGCGCCTCTGGACTGGAAGTTTTCTCAGGTTTTCGGCGAACGAACGGCTGGCGAAGAGATTCAAGAAGGTTATATTTGATTAGCTTGTTCATTTCTCATTATTGTTGTATTTTTAGTTTCTTTGATAATTTTGATTAATTGGATATCGATAAAGCCCTGCCAGTTGGGATTGCATGATTTCGATTAGTTATTTATGTTTTTTTTAATTGCTTCAAGGTTTGTGTTGATAACGTTGCTCTGAGTTCATCGAGTAATTCCTTCTTTTGATTTGAGTTGGATGTGTGAAAAAATGCATCATTATCTGAGATTAATGTTATCCAACAAGCTTGAGTAGAGCTAAGGTTCTTTGTTTAAGGTTTCAGGTCTCTTCGCCACTGCTTCAGTTTGTAGATTTTCAAAATTAATGTTGCGATTCCATCAATTTGGAACATTATGCTAAATTAGAGAAAATTTTATGTGTTCTGGGCTTCTTTGCAGTTGACATTATGGGATTGAGCTAATTTTTATTGATACATAAGCAAAATGCCGAGATGATATATTTGTAAATGAATAGCAAGTCTCAAAATTCGAAATGTGTAATCTTTCTGACAATAAGAGTTTCCTCTGATGAATAAATTTCTCATTATACCCCACCTTGCAGCTTACTTCTTTCTAAGGACCTTGTTCTCTCAAATTTGAAAATAACAAAGGGTGCATTTTGCGCAATGATTGTGCAAAAGTAACTCTATTTATGTGTTTGACATGGGTGTAAAAGTAATCTAAGATGCATTGATTAGTGGTACGCAGTATGTTCCTTTCTTGCTTTCATAATGTGTTGAACGTCACGGTATATGCATGTCCAGTTTTGCATCTAGGACTGAATGGTGGACAAACTCACCTTTTTAACTGCACGTGACATGAACACTTAGCTTTCTGTTGTGTTATTTGATTGTCTAATCCAAATGAAAATAACAAAGGTTTGCTCTCAATATTCTGGTGGTTTGACTTCCAAGAAATTGTGACCTGTTTTTGGTGAAGGGAAAAAAAGATTCAGTCTCTTGTTTAATTTTGGACATATATTATATGATAAAGTTTACCCCCACACCTACCAACACACCTATTGAGTAGATCTACTCATAGCAGAGGGTGGTTTTTGGGACATTAGGTCCATTTTACACTCATCTTTTGTTTCTGAAAAAGCCATAAGATTCTACCTGGATCAAACTGGTAGTGTCAATATAGAATGAAGTAGGTAAGTGATAGTTGAATTTCTCACTGTATCCATTGATAAGGATTATTTTTTTCAGGAGGTTAGTATTATTACATCTGTTTAGTCATGATTCCAGCTTCTGATGGACTGCTTTCTTTAACTTTCAGCTGACATTATATCCGCCATTGAATTCTCCAAGAATGGAGACTATCTTGCAACTGGAGATCGTGGGGGTAGGGTAGTATTATTTGAAAGAGTAGACACGAAAAATGTAAGTCAATCAGACTAATCAATCATTTTCTTATCATCCGCAATTTCTTTTCACCATCTCTGGATGATGTATGTTAATTATATCTAGCATGATGGGAATCAAAGAGATCTTGAGAAGTTAGATCAATCAATGAGTCGGCATCCAGAATTCCACTACAAAACAGAGTTTCAAAGTCACGAGCCTGAGGTGTGTCTGTTTGTTTTCCATATTTAAGAATATTTTATTGGATGTTGTTATCTCTAAATTCCACTTTTGTGACACGGTTTATCATGTATGTCAGTTCGACTATTTGAAGAGTTTGGAGATCGAAGAGAAAATTAACAAGATCAGATGGTGTCAGACTGCTAATGGTGCACTGTATTTGCTCTCCACTAATGACAAGACCATTAAATTCTGGAAGGTTAGCAACAATAAAACGCATTTTATTGAAATTGACCTCATTTTTAACAATTGTAACAAGTGCGACTTCTAATTGGGTCCGCGGTATATTATACGGATAAACAGAGGGTTTCAACTTCCTTATATATTGTGTTTTTCACAGTATTTGCTCTCCTTGTTGCCCTTCTTATACTAATTATGGAACACCATTATTTCCTTCAACTTCAAGGGGCATATACTAGACCATGACAGTAATAGGGGTCATAGCAAGATGTGTGCCATAGTTTTTATGATGAGGAGAACTAGTCTCTTACATGTTACTGAGGAAGGTAATCCAGCTCTCGGGAGTGAAACAAACAAATTTTACTTTCTGGTTTTGCTTATAAATTGGGTAAAGCAGGACAATATTTTATTTTTGCGTTCTCATGATATAAGCTTACATTCTTCTGTAGTCTCATCAGCTTCTAGACATGTTTGCTTTTGTATGAACTGGTTATTGTGGCCCATGAGTGCATTAGGAGTCCAGAAAGAATCTAGAATGAGACTGAAAGTGGTAGTAGAACTAATGACTATTATATTTGCTTGGATTAGCCTTAGGTAGATTTCCAGATGCAGATACAACTATGTGCCTTGAATACTTATGGTGTCAATATGTTTCAAAATTGTATTGACTTACTGCGGGGGTTATGGCCTAAAATGCAATATTTATTCATGGCATTGCATAAGCCTTATTGCAAGTTTGTTATTTTTTGGATAGTGTTCTTAGCCAGTTACAAAGTTATGTTTTATCTCGGACAGGTCCAGGAAAAGAAAATCAAGAAAGTTAGTTGTATGAATATGGATCTCATTAATAAAGGGGTCAACGTTTCTGCTCGTCAAACTACGGAAACTAGCAACGGATCATGCATTTCTAATGGTGTTTGCAACGCTAACAACTCTAGTTCTTTGGGCAGCAACTTCTCATTCCCTCGCGAGGGCATTCCAGCCTTACGTTTACCTGTGGTAGGTGCTTTTTCTTGAAATTATGGGCTGGGTAAGTTAAATCCTTTGATGAGAATGCCAACATTATACTTGATGTGATAGGTGACTAGTCAAGAGTCTAGCCTTATGGCAAGATGCCGAAGAGTATACACTCATGCCCACGACTATCATATTAATTCCATTTCAAACAACAGGTGCCTTTATTATTTGTCTTATGTATCGCCTTTGAATGCTTCCTGTTCATGTTATTAAGGTTTTAATGTTTTATGGATGCAAGCTTCATACATCAACGCGCTTTATCTTATGTCAATGTGTAGCTCAGTGTATCCTGTTATAGTTTTTATGTGAGTGTGACAAACTTCTTCAGTGTTCCTTTATTTTTACCCTTTTTACCTGTACACCTGTCAAAGTAACACTTCCATAGCTCTTTTCCTTGTTTTCTTCAATATATCTGTTTGAAGAATTTTAAGCTTTACCTCCTTAATTTTGCTCTAAAAGGAATCACTTAGATCCATGCTTCATACCTAGGCTACGGAGTAATTAGACACACCAATGTGTATTTAAAGCCGGCCTCCTTTTTCTTTTTTCCTTCCCGTTAAGTTACACTTCCATAGCTCTTTTTTGTATCTTATGAATTGTAACTTAACAAATGTAGCTTGCCGGTTTGAATACCTTGCTTTCTGATCTATAATGTCATCTGTATATTTACTTACTGAAACTAGGGAAAGTGATATGCTTAATGGCAATAACAAAATATTGAAAAAATCAATGCAAAAATATAAACAGGAACGAGATATTGGAGGAAGAACGGTTTAATGAGGTTTCGACATGTGGCCAAAGAGGATTTTGTTTTTGTACTGTTTAAAGATGAGTAAAAAGAAAAATCTATGAAAAGATAAGTGCACCCTTCTCTCTTTCAAAGATTAATACAATAGAACCAACTCTGTAGCAAAGTGGTATGGAGTTTGCCAATTGGTTGTACATACATCTACAGTAAACCTATGTTTTCATATTGATGATCGATGCACTGATTTTAGTTCTCTTGTGGCATTATGTAGTGATGGCGAGACCTTTATCTCTGCTGATGATCTTCGAATTAATCTCTGGAACCTTGAAATTTGCAATCAAAGCTTCAATATTGTTGATGTCAAGCCAACAAACATGGAAGATCTAACTGGTAATTTTGCACTTTCTTAATGACGACACTGTTTTCCCTTTCTTCCATTATTTTCTCTTTTTTAGTTTTACCTACTGCAGTCACTATTTCGGTTGGGGGTACATCTATTGATTCAGGCAAAAATGCAAATACATCACTGTTGCTTTTCAGAAGAAAAGAAGAGGGAATTAGAGGAGAGGGGTTATAGAAGGATATGAAGAGAAATATAGTGGGACTATATGAGTTTAGAAATTTCATTATGTTTACATTCGAGTATGCTAGCTTTTCTTCCCGATGACTAATAGCTTCATTCATGTCTATCACATACTTTGGAATTTTTTTGGTTTAAGGTATTAGATTTAAATCTTATTTGACTTATGCTTGTGATTGCAGAGGTGATTACCTCAGCAGAATTCCATCCTACCCACTGTAATACTTTAGCATACAGTAGCTCAAAGGGCTCCATCCGACTCGTTGATCTACGACAATCAGCTTTATGTGATTCTCATAGCAAAGTGTGAGATATCTGCTTTCCCATTTTCTGCTTTATCTACCTTCTGATTAGAGTACCATTGGACTTTGAGCTAAGAAAAGGGAAAGGGGAAAAAAGGGGGCCACATTTATAGAGGGATGCATCAGAATGCAACATTAACTATCTCTCATGAACTCTCAAGCAGAATTTCTTGACAGGTTTGAAGTAAAGGAAGCTCCTGGCTCAAAATCTTTTTTCACGGAGATAATTGCCTCAATCTCGGATATCAAATTTGCAAAGGATGGAAGGCATATGCTTAGTCGTGACTTCATGACTCTGAAGGTCAGTCCAACATTACTTGCTTTATATCTGAGTAAGGAGGAACCCAGGATGACCAACTACGTTGTTTCAGCTGGTTGAAGGCAGGGGAAAATAACAATACTACCCCTGAAGTCTCCAGTATGAATCCTGTGGGAGACCGCTAAACCAGATCAATCATTTTTGAATCTGAAATGATTGGAGATTTTTCTGTCAGCAACTTCACATTTTTCTGGATAATCCAGGAAAACTCTTATAGTTCTCACGTTTCCTTAATGCGGGACCTCCTACATCTGCGTATTCTAATAGTCATGGAGTTTTGTTCTTTGACTGTTTGGCTGAAAAAATTGTTTTTCTCTAGCTTAGTGTACTGAAGTACAGTTTGTTTGAATTGAGGTAAAACAAACAGGCTTCCTCTGTCTTTCTTGTTCTAGTGCATATTTTCTCTTAAAGGTGGAGTAATTTACCGAGATTTGTGGTCATATGAGGGGATGCTTGATGAACATTTGGTAGTACGATAACTGGCTTGATCAGATATGTTTTGTTTTCTAGTTGATTGCTAGTTTGTGTTATATTTGGAAGTTTGTTGCTGCTGCTGTTTTTCTTGCAACCTAGGGAACCAAATTACTTTCCTTGTTAGGAATCTATGAGGGAAAAATATAAGCAGTTTGATCATTTGTTTTCCAGCTTTGGGACATAAATATGGATTCAGGCCCTGTTGCTACCTTCCAGGTCCATGAATACCTAAGACCCAAGGTATTCTTCATTTCCAGTTAAGCAGGCTATGGTTGGTAGTAGGCTAATAACTTTTGCATTTTTATCGTGTTACAACTCTCCATTCTAATTTCAAATCTTCTTACCAGCTTTGCGATTTATATGAAAACGATTCAATCTTTGACAAATTCGAGTGTTGCCTGAGTGGAGATGGGTCACGAGTAGCAACAGGATCCTACAGGTTAGACATATATCTGAATTTTCATCCCTATATGGGAGCAACTTGGCGATGTTTCCATCGTCTCTAGTGAAAGCAATATATTAATTCATGAATGCTTTATGTGGAGTGTAAATAATAGCTGTTCAGACCAACAACAAATATGAAGTATTACCTATTGCAGATAATATCAAATGATGCTACCTTCGTGTTTTCATGACATGGGTTGTAATTCCAGTTCTGATTAATTAAGCATACAGTACATAATTTTATTATTGTTGTTTAGCAAAGAGGACTCTGGCAATGAAAGGAAATTAATGTGATGCTATACCAATCAAAAAATTTCCACAAACTTGTAGATAAATCTAAGTTGAAATGTTGTAGTGTAAACATATTTTAGAATTCTCCAATCACATAAAGGCATCATCTGCATTTGGATGTTTTGGATATATGTATTTTTATTATTGTTCAGTTACATTTTGCTGCGAATTGGATTTATGTATTTTTTCATCTCTTTTTGTCTCAGCAATCTTTTTCGTGTATTTGGTGGTTCTTCCGGAAGTGGGGAAGCTACTACTTTAGAAGCCAGTAGAAACCCCATGAGGTATGAAAGCTCTTGTTGATTTACAAACAAATGAGTTGATATGATCGGGTATTATCATATAGGATCGATTGCTCAAAGTTTCATACACATGAAAATATATAGTTAATAGCTCTTTGTAGTGTATTAAGCGGCATAGGATGCTTCACCCTTTTCTTTTTCATGTATGTTCTTTAGGAAACAAGCAACCGGCTCCACCACTCCATCAAAATCTTCAAGATCATTGGGTGCCTTTTCACGTGTTGTTAGGCGAGGTATGTGTTAGTTCTTCTACTCATGTTATTAATGTTCCTCGCATAAAAAGAATACAATATAGACACGGGGAAGCGGCAAACTATCAATTGTACTCTCTAGATTTTTAAATTGTTGAAAAGATATCATATAAAAGCAAATAAATCCATATTACGGAATAAAGAGACCTTGCAAGTGCTTTACCTTATTAGAATGTTCTGTAAGGGTACTCGTTCTTTAAATTGTCAAATCCCAGTTATTAGTTGCGAACCATAAAGAGAAATGGGCAATTCTTTGATTTCTTTCTAGTCTAACCAACTACTCTTACAATTTGTAGTCGTGGTGTTCTATTAGATGCATAATAAACACCACATTGATCTACACCAAGACAGCCGAAAATGACTTGATGCTCTTATGACCAGACACTTAAAAAACCCCTTAGAAGTTAGAACATTAAAAATAGAATATAGGGGTGAAATGGGGGAGTGAGCCTTTTAATGAGTATTGGGTGACAAAGTAGACCTTTTTGTATTCTAATTAATAAAGTATGCTTCTAAATTTTGGGTAGGCATTGAAATTCGGTTATTAAATTTCAGGTATTAAAATTGAAGTATTAAAAAAGTTCGACCAAATTCACTAACTAGGCCTTTTACCAATATTACTCTATTAAGAGCACCCATAACATAAACTCGTTAAGTAAATATACCATTAATAGAGTAATAGTGGTAAGTCAATTAGAGTGTTAAAAATTAAAGGGGTATATAAAACAAAAGCTCGTAAAAAAGAGCCTACTTGACCCAATTCTTTCAAAAAGTTCTATAGAACAAATCTTCTCATTATAATTTAGAAAAAGAATAGAAATCTTGAGATTCAATTAGTCAAGTTGATACTAGGGTGACTATAAACCAGGATTCGAAACCCACAAATTACCTTTTGAAATCAAAAACCTATTCTTTATAAATTGAAAATAGAAAATCGTAAAAAGTAGGGACCTACTTTCTATTATTAATACAAAAAAAAAAGCCTCTTTACAAAAACTCTCTCTAAAAACAACTATAATGGTGTTTCTCGAGTTTCAGAATTCGCAACAAATTTTAGATAGATTATGGTTATACAAGTGTCTGACAACGTCCTTTTCTCCTACAGCATCGGAGAACACAGGTATTGATTCAAACGGGAACGCGTATGACTTCAGCATGAAACTACTTCATCTGGCATGGCATCCAACAGAGAACTTGCTTGCATGTGCTGCTTCTAACAGCCTATACATGTACTATGCATAGATATAATTGTGCCCAGATCTGGTAAACCAATTCAAGGCAAGGTGTGTTAGATCTCTTGTTTGGGGTTTCAGGATAGAACACTGAAGTTCAAAGTACAGAATAGGCTACCTACAAGATGAGCCGTGTCACTGAAGACCAATTTCTGTTTACTTACCTTTACAGAGAGATTATTATATGAAGAAATGGCCGTTTTCCTCCAAGGAAGCCAGAGCTGTTAATCTGGGTTTCTTAGCTTTTTACTACTCCCTGGAAATAACTTTTTGATACTATCAGATGAAATCATTTGTAGAAAATTGCATATTTTATTGTTATTTTTTTAAATGATGGTGCTTGTGTGCAAATATGTATTTGGATCAGCATAAGGGAGATTTTGCATTCAAGCTGTAGATTTTATTTTGGTTATTTCACATTTTTTTGCATTTTCTTGCCTTTGTCTAGGGCTGTAATATGAAACAAGCTACTCGGTCTCGGCTCGGACTCGGCTCGTCAAAAGCTCGGCTCGAGCTCGTTCATTTTCTAAACGAGCCAAGCTTGAGCACATTTTAAAGCTCGGCTCGGGCTTGGCTCGTTTATAAACAACCGAGCTTGAGCATGTCAAAGCTCGGCTTGTTCGGGTAAAGCTCGGCTCGTTCGGCTAAAATAACACTATAGGAGCATTATTTTAGCCGAGCTCGAGCTCGTTCACTTTCTAAACGAGCCAAGCTTGAACACGTTTTAAAGCTCGTATAAATTTTAGGCTCGGCTCGGGCTCGGCTCGTTTATAAACGAGCCGAGCTTGAGCATGCCGATGCTCGGCTCGTTCGGCTTGTATTACACTCCTATTTTTGTCAATGTCATCGATAGCGTTGGTATTTTTCTTTTTTTGGGGGGACAAAAGTGAAGTTGGACAAAATAATTGGGTTTAAAATTCCAACTTTAATACATGTTTTTTTTTATGGTTATAATTGTCCATTTCTTTGTAATTTTAACATTTTGTTTTTGTCAACGAATGTGAAATGTGCGCACCATATGGACTCGGTATTTGGTTTGATGACATCGTTAGGAGTTTTGACAAACTAAAAATGTCAAATTTTCTTTTCACTTATTATCCAACCAAATGTGTTTCTCTTAATCATGAGAATTTTTCAATTTGAGATATGACTAATTCGATCAGACTAATTCGATCGTTATCCGAAGATCCGATCCGGAAAAATCCGAATTTGAAAATATTCGGCAATTGGTGATCCGAGTACGATTCCATCCGGACATTTTTCAGATCATCGGATCAGATACGGATCGTGGTTTGGAGTAAAAAGTCGGATCTGATCGGATAATATCCGACCAGTATAAGAATAAATACTCAAATCGAATATTCGGATCGGATTGAATATCTGATCCGGATGAAACTGTCGGATATTCGGATGCTCTCTGATCGGAATTGACTTTTATAATACTGTCGAATCGGAACGGATATTCCAAAAATGCTCACACCTACCGGTGGACGGACACAAAATTAGATAAATTTATTACACAGGTCGCTATTCACATCTTCCACCGGACTTGATGAAAGACTTAAGCCTGTCGTGGCCATAAGCCAGCGCCGGGAAGAGTCGGTGTTATAATATTTTTATTCTTTTATTTTTTTAAAAACATCGCTATTGCTCATTTATAAATACCTACCGGAACTTGGGACTAAGCCCTTTCTCAGTCAGTTTTGTGCTCTCGTTGAAAATGGCTCTCCTAGCGCGCACCGCCACTCGCTATGGCGCCATGTCCGCCCTCCGATCTACAGCTTCGATCCACACAACGGCTCCCTGCCTCTCTCCGTCCACGAAGCCAGCTACCTATTCCGGTTCCCCTCTCCCAGCCGCGCCTACACCGGGGATGTCGAAGGCGGCAGAGTTTGTGGTCTCGAAGGTGGACAATCTACTGAATTGGGCCAGGCGAGGGTCTATATGGCCCATGACCTTCGGCCTTGCTTGCTGCGCTGTCGAGATGATGCATACCGGCGCTTCTCGTTACGATCTCGACCGTTTCGGTGTCATCTTCAGGCCTAGTCCTCGTCAATCCGATTGTATGATTGTTGCTGGTACTCTTACCAATAAGATGGCTCCTGCTCTCAGAAAGTAATTCACCTCTTGCCTCTTTCCATCTTTTAATTGTTACAGTCCAGGATTTTGATTCGATTGAATCTTAGGTTTATGTTGTTTGGTGATGAAATGAAACTAATTTTAGGGTTTCGTGTTACTTGTTAATAGAGTGATGGTTATTGAAAAATAAGCTAGCTATGGTTACCAATTGGGGAAGGAATTTGGTTTTGTGAGACTGAGATAGTGTCATATCAATATGCTGATGGATTTGGCTTCTGCTTATATGTTTATTTCCTCTGCTGTGTGCTTTGGATGAGCGTGAATTTCCTTTAATGATAAGAAGTTCATAATATTGCTATGCTGAATGAATTGGAATTCAGGATCTCTATACCTGAAAAATAAAAATTGAATGTTGATTTACTCTATAAGGTTGAACCAGTAGGAACTAGTGGCAATTAGGATCTTATTGGATGTTATACAACAAGCTGTGCGGTGTATGACTATGCAATATAACATTATTGATTCAAACACCACCTTTAGTGTGATACTGTGATGGTATGCATCCAAACAAACCGTTAAGTCTTTTTATGACTCCGACTTGGGCAAAATATTTCGTCCGTGGTATTCTAGCCTGAATGGTTTTGGTTTATATTTGTCATATTGTGGTTCATAACAGTGAGAATTTAATTGAATACTGCTATAAGTGAAGAATAAGAATCACACCACACAACTAGTAGAAACTAATATGTTGATGGTTGTCAGGGTGTATGATCAAATGCCAGAGCCCAGGTGGGTAATATCAATGGGAAGCTGCGCGAATGGAGGTGGTTACTACCACTACTCGTACTCTGTCGTCCGAGGCTGTGACCGAATTGTTCCAGTTGACATCTATGTACCAGGCTGCCCCCCTACAGCAGAGGCTTTACTATATGGAATCCTCCAACTACAAAAGAAGATCAATAGAAGGAAGGATTTCCTTCACTGGTGGAGCAAATAATCACCACAAGAACTCGAATCTCTTCGATTGTGTTCAGTAAGTTTTGCTGTTGGAATAAATTTGGCAACACTAAAGTCTTTGCTTAGCCATGCAAGCTCTACATAAAAGTGGATACTTCCTTTTGTACTTGGTTTGTATGTGAGAAATGGAAATGGTTGTGTTTGTAATATTCTTTGTATCAGTTCATCGATGCCCTGCGTGTTAGCTATTCACTGTGAGCTGATTCCTTCATTTTAAACTTTATATACATGATGTTGAATGTAATATAAGTTCATATTTTGACATTAGTCATGTGAAATTTTATACTCTCCATCCTAGATTAGGCCTTTTCCATATCGATAATTAGTTAAGAATGATACAATTCTTGGAGTTTATGTTTTTTCTGTTGGAAATTGTTCAGTATATTGTTGAAGAGATTGATGTTTGGTAATGACTCAAAACCTTTTTTTATTAAAAATCAAAATTATTAATGAACATAATGAGTTACCAATTACCATGACTTTCACACTTCTTTTACTTTAAAATCTAGGGTGTAGTAGCACGGATATACAGTACTCCCAAGTTAAAATATAACTTGTGATATTATATTCAAGAAATCAATATAAATACCTTTAGTAGTAATTAAATAATTTTGAGTAATATTTGACGCGGAGAGAAAACGCTATCAAGACAAAGCATGTGTGTGTCCATGAGGTGCATGCGGGCTGCCCATGTGCTCATACCCTAGTTTTTTATGCCGGCTTGGGGCGCATACAAAATCCGGATGTGCCCCAACTATGCGTCTCTTGAGATGCAAAGGGATAATTGGGGTGTGTGCCGACTCGGGACACATAAGCATCTCGCATGCGCGCCGGCCTTTCAATGCATGTGCCTCATGAGGTGCATGCACTTGCCACTTGGGGCGCATGCCGTCTGCCCATTCGCCCCATATCGTAATATAAGGGTTTTTTTTTTATGTTGGTTGGGGCGCATGCGGAGTCTGGATGTGCTTCAAGTGTGCACCTCATGAGACGCACAAGGGAAACTGCATGCTTGTGCATGTGTATGGCTTGAGGCGCATGTGGACTTTGCATTAGTGACCCCTAAGTTCGCGGAAATAGTAAGTTTGTTTACATTTCAACATTAAATGAATTATGATTTTCATTTATAATTTCAAAAAAATATTAATTTCAATTGTAATAATAAATTCAATAAAATGCTTGATAATTTTATTTAAGAAAAAAATCCGGAGTATAAATGAGAGGTGACCAATTACAAATTGGTAAACATATAAGGAGAAGACAAAAAAAGTACAGACACCGAAGAACAAGATCGGAGGACTGCCCATTCAAGAGAGAGAAGCTATGGAAGCCATGGAAGGTGTTGTTCCTCCAAAAACCTCATACAAGCTGCACCCATCGCGCTACACTAGCGAAGATATCCTCTTCTGTATCGATGTCGACAAGGAGTCTCTTGTCGAGATGAAGAATCCTGACATTAATGGCCGCCCCATCACTCGCCTCGATGCAATCAAGCAATCTATTGTTCTTTTCATCAACTCCAAACTCACCATCAATCCCGATCATCGTTTCGCCTTCTCTGTTCTTGGTAGATCCGCGTCTTGGGTATGTATGTTTTTCTTTCCTGCCCTAGTTTTACTTGTTTTTGGATTTCAATCGATATTTATATCTTTCAGATTACTGACTTGTTTTTTTATTGCTGATGTTTATTTCGCTCTGGTTACCATTTTATGATCTTGAATTGATCTTTTTGCCACTTTTTTTTGTTAATATTGATGTGGCTACTTACCTGATGTCTGCCTGCTTCTCTGTTAACTTACATTTTTAAAGTTTAGAAATTTAGGGTTAGTTACACAGAATTTCCTTGGATTCTGTGCTGATCATATTAGACCGAAAATGTAATGTTAAGTGGGTGTTAAGGCAGGACTTATAATCTTCAAGCCACTATTGAAAATTTTGACGTTTCAAAGGCCGTGATGAATGTCTATTCACAAATTCATATTCTATTATCCATGTCTTACAGATATCTCTTTTGTTTTGAAGCTTCGTAAAGAGTTTAGTAGTAATATGGACTCTGCATTTGCTGCACTACGGGGTATAACTGTGGATTCATCTAGTGGGCATGCTGATCTTACTCAACTACTACGTATAGCAGATCATGAGGCCAAAAAGTCTCGTGCCCAAAACCGGATTTTGAGAGTGGTATGTTTTTTTTTCTGCATTGTGAGTTTGGTGGTTGTCTGATTGTTGTTGAACTTTTTAGTTTTTACCTTTACACTGTCTTTTACTGGATTTTTTTTTTGTTCTTCTCTCTTTTTTTCGAAATGAATTTCTGCATACGTAAATAACTAAATATACTTCCTTCATATTTGCATTTTTACTTTATAGCAGTTAAATGTTTGATTGTTTATTGTAGTTATTGTTCTGAAATCTGAGACACATGCTCATGATAAGTCCATGTAACATCGAACTGTAGTGTATTACTGTATTGTATGCATTGATTTTTATTTTGGTAAACTAAATCAGGTTTATTGATCATAACTTGCTCAATTTTACTTGTAACCGAAGCTTTTTAGTGGAGTTTCAATTATATACCAGTTGCTATGATCACTCTCCTTATAAAGTCCTCTACAATGTTGTAGATCTTCCAGGACGTGCATTCTGAAATCTGATTCTTTCAAGGAAGCTAATATCACTACCCTTTGAAGTTTGATGACTGCTGTTCAACTTCACTTTCACTCTTTCAGGACATTCCTAGGCCATTCTTTGAATAGTTGATCCGGGAAACCTTTATAACATTTGACCCTGCTTATATATTAAGATAAGAGATATTATGTTGGTTTGGATAATTAATATAGAGGACGGCTTAGCTTCTGATCCTTGGAGCTCACAAAAAAATCTAAAAAAAATCTGACAACATGTTGAAACACAGCATGCTATCCAGACCCAAAATACCTTCAAGCGGACTCTAAAAAGCTGGCAGCAAAGGCCAATAAGGGTGAATCAAAAGTTTAAAATCAATGTTTTATTGTAAGATTCTTAATTTCTTACCATTTTCTTCTCAGCCAATGCAAAGCAGTGCTCCGCCATCTCTCATTCTCTTCTTTTGATTTTTTAAACCCCTGTTCACATGTAGGTCTGCACTTACTATTCAGGCAGAATATAAGAATGAATGATCATCGTTGATGAACTTAATGTGGTAGATGAGGAATTGCCTCAGCCTTGAAATGTGATAATATCTATTAGAACGCCCATTTCTTTTTAACCTCTGGTTGATATGGTTATTTCCAATTTACATTTCCAATGAGGTGTATACCCTATAAAAAATTTTAAGGAGCTATACAAGAGTAGCTATTCTTGTGTTTCTAGGCAAATCTGCAGATAAATTCCTGGTAGATGCATCAATTTGTTCTGAATAAGTAATAGGATTTGTGTGTTATTGTGGATTGAATTGAAATTTGAACAAAGATATTGTTGCTACTTGCTAGCCTACTCAGTGAAAACTATTACTGTCAGATTGGACAACATATTTTGGATTATTTGTTAAAAAGAATCTTCTGATGGACTGTAGATTTGTAATTCATTAAACAAAACAAAAGGCTAATCTATTTGTTTATGACGTTCAGATCCTCATATATTGTCGGTCATCCTTGCCGCCTGTGTTTCAATGGCCCGTAAATGAGAAGATATTCACGTTTGATGTGGTTTACCTTCATGACAAGCCCTCACCAGACAACTGCCCTCAGAGAGTGTATGATGCTCTGGTTGAAGCTCTTGAACGTGTGACAGAGTACGAAGGGTATATCTTCGAGAGCGGTCAAGGCCTCCAACGCATCCTCTTCAGGCATTTGTGCACCCTGCTTTCCCACCCACAGCAACGCTGCTTGCAAGACGACATTGACGTCCCCAAGACTCTTCAAAAGAAGACCCTTCCTAATGAACAACCGACTCAACGTGAAGATAACTCATGAACCTCTGATTCTACTGCACCATCTGTATTTTTCTGTACTAATGTTTGTGTAATATTTATTGGTGTAGCACTTTGTAGGTTGAATTCTGATTCTGTTGATGATGGCATTGTCATTTTTCAAAATTTGAAGTTGTCTTATTTGGCAAGAAGTTGTAGAAAAATGGTGTGGAGCATCAATTTTGTGGAGATGATAGATTATGAACCAAACGGTCTTGATATCTCAGTTCAGTGTCTTCTTCATCTTTTATGGTGGTTTACCTATTTAAAACATTGTTTAACATATCCATTGAGTGTTGTATTGCCTGATTTACCATAAGTAAATGTTTTAAATATTCTAAGCTTTTTCATAAAAAGAAGCTTACAATTTTAAACATTGTTTGTATATAACCAACCATTGATGGATATGTTTAACAAAAAAAGTTGATTTTAACACATTGACAAATCTTATTTTGTGATTTCACTTGCAAGAGCTGCTTCGATTTTACACTGATTGAATGAAACTTGTACCATCTGTAAATTTTCGAGAGGAATGATATATATAAGACAGACTACGGAAATTTCGGACTTGTATAGGTATACCAAAATTATGTATGAAGCTCTGCAGCATACTAATTGATCACCAAAACTAGAGATAGTACAGATGAAACAATCAAACAAAAAGACGACCAACCAAAGAAGATCCCTTGATTCCATGTCGTGGTCTTTCACTAATAAACAACTCAAAACTCTAAGAACCATAGCTTAAAAGATGCGGTACGGCTTTCCCATGGTACTCTTGAGGTATAGGCAGCGAACCTGGAAGGAGAAAATTGAAATACATAAGTAACATAAATTGCAATCTTTGAAATGGTGTTTTAGTTACATGAACATAGATATGCAAATTGAAAAGCAGAGATGATATACTCAGGCTTACATTTTGCCAATTCTTCTTCAACAAAGAAACAAGGAAGTTGACGCTCATTTGAACATTCTGGAAGATCTGTTTCTCTTCCATTCCGCAGTTTCCGACAGCAACACCCATGCAGAGCACCTTCTTGAGCTGGAACTTCACTGTGGCCTTGATTTCATTAACCTTGGATTCCAATGATTCTTGGTGGGAAACAAGAGTAGGAAACTTTCCTGCAATTTCATACAAATTTACAATCCATTAACCACAGTTTACATCACGAATCCAATCCACGCATATAAGCATTCATCAGGTTTAGTGTACATGCCTGCCTTGTTAAGTCCGGGACCAAGCAAACGCGGAATCTGCTTGATGACAGATTCAGAAGCTAAAAATGCATGGTATTTCTTGGCAAGCTTCTTCACCAGCTTCTTGTTCTTGTTCAGCTTCTTAAGTGCTTCAACATCCATGTAATCCAGTCCCATTTTTTCAGACTATATAAACAATTCAAAAACAAGTTTATACATACTTACAAATGAAAAAGGATTCTTTAGCATAGCTTCAACAAAAGAACTCTTTCATTTACCTCTTCAACATGTTGAGCATCTCCAAGCATGCACACCTTCATCTTGGGACGAGGGATGTGGGGGAGTTTGACCGAACCGCTGAAACGCTTGTCCTTTTGTGGGTCATAATTCTTCAACCCAATCTGAAGCTCAATGGTCTCTGTAAACTTCCTTGCCTTTTCCTTTGTATCATTCACGATACCAGAGATGGCTTCCCTCAAAGCTTCACTCTGAAGCTTACTGTTTAGGAAGATCAAAAAAATAAATCAAGTCAGAATTCAGAATGCCAGATGAACATAATGTTTATATAACATTATAACAATCACAACTCAAAAGATTATGATGACCCAAAATTCAGACAACTTACAAGAACTACTCACATCTTGCTTACTAAATTTTAGATGAATCAAGCTACTTTTCTTCCACTAGCAGACCATCACTAAAATTAGGTCATTTTTTTAAGTATTAACAGTATGGCATTCATAGCGGATTAACGTCTTCGTTTCCAAGCCAGAAACTACGCAGAATCTAACGCAATAACGCTTCAAAACACTTTAGCACGAAAATCATGTCTGTACCATAAAAAGTAGAAAATTGATGTCAATAAAATTCGAATTCAAGGAAGAATCCGAGAACATATAGATTGCCAGGAAGCGTATAGAAATTACCTCATGGCGAATGATCCGGTGTGTGAAATAAGCACCAGTCAATCTGAAAAATAGTGAATTTCAACACAAGCTAGTAAATTTAATAAGGGAGTGAAGAAATGATAGAAGAAACCGTAGAGAATTGAGAAGGGAATCGATCGGAACCTGGAACCTGGAACCTCTAGAGATCAGTTGCCGAACGGCGACAAAGAATTTGGAAATGTTAAGATTCGGGTTAAAAGAAAAATCAAAACCCTAAATAACGGGCCACCGTGGGCCCGTAAGCATTCATTTGGGCCGGGCCTGCTATAAAACATTTACACCTCAGGTCAATAAACTATTATAGTTTTATGACATGTTGATAGAGACCAAAGATGCAATTACTTTCGTATTCAACTCGTTTATAAAAGGGTTAGAACTTAATTTTTAAGTGATCTTTAAAAATTGTATTCGAATTTGGTTTGTTTAGAAAGTGAACGAGTTCAAATCGAGCTTTTATTTGAATCAAGTTTGAATAGTTCGGCTAATATAACCAAAACAATTTCAGTTTTGTCATGCTTGTGCTCATATTATTTATATACAAGTCAAGCCGGATCTTAATTTAACCAAGCTTAAACATGTGTTCACTTCTGATTCGTTTCATAAAGTGAATGAGCAAAGTTTTTTTTAGTCAAATCGTACCTAGGATATTGGCTCGTATAACAACCCTACTTGTAGGATTATTATTTGAGTTGAACAAGCCGATATTCAGCTCTTTTATAAACGAGTCTAGCTTAATTTTAATCAAGCTAAAAATGTATGCATCCTCGGTTTATTCAGAAAGGCAATGAGCTCGAGACGAGTTTTTTAGAACCTATATGAACTCGAGTAGCAGAAGTCATATAACAACCCTATGAAATATTGACTCATCTAGTCATCTTAAGGAGCCGAACGGACAACGAGTTTTCATATGTTCATATTCAACTCGATTAAAAAGTGAACGAGCTCAAACCGAACCTAAATTTTAAATAAACTTAAAAATATGCTCATTACTCAACTCAATTAGAAAGCTAAAAACTCGAGCCGAGCTTATTTTGAATCAAACCTGATCTGGACCGGAGTAGCATATAAAAGCCTTAGATACATGTTGAATGGTCTGAAGGTATACAACTTAATTTTTGCCTTGACAATTGGCTTTAGACATGTTTTTCTCTCGGGAGGTCTACAACTTATTATTGCTTGTGGAGATACATAATTACAACTTCAATACAACCTATTTATAACCCTAAAAAAACCCGAGACGGGTCAAAATACCCGTACCAAGGCTTAGCTCCCACTCGCTCCAAAAGGGTTACAACGGTTACAATGTTCTCATTCCGAGCGATGTCCTCGCAGGATCACGCCGGTGAGGAAGAAAGTAATCATCAGTCAGGCTATGCGTTACTCTTCTGTTGGCCTCAGACCGCACCACAAGACAGGAACGCGTTATCCACATGGCTGAAACATATTTCCAGAATCTAGGAAATGAAGATACAAGATAATCATATGAAGCCAATAATGCAATTCATTCAGATTATGTTGCATCGTTCCTTTGTACAAAGAAGCGTGAAAATGACTGTCAACAGAAGCAAAAGAAAACACTTCCATTGTTTTTCAACAAGTACACAAATGAAGAATCTGCAACTATAGAGCAAAACCCGAAAAAATAAGTAAAAAGACCTCAAATCCATGCTTCCTCCTATACTCCATAGTCTGTACACCGGAAAACTAGTTTCAAACCAACTGAGCAAGATCCTTACCAATGGCTTCTTATACATCAGACGTGGGTTTCTCGTGTAGCACAAGCTGGTGGTTAGTGTGAATCGCTGATACATGGACCCGATAATATTGAATTGATTGGTCAGATGTGCAAAACCGAAGGTGCGAGCTCAAGAAGAGGTTCCAATGTATTTGGAGCAAATTTCCTTCCAAACAGAAAGCAAACTGAAGAGGGTTTGCCATTGTAGGTGCAGTTTTGCTTCTCAAAGTGTTTCTTAAAAAACTCTGCAGTGATGTCTGCTTTCCCAAAGGTAGCCGGGTGGGCCCCGCCTCTTGACCAATCGACCCAGGTGATACTCCGGTTGGCCAGATGGCTCGGGGCTATGATATTGAGCATGGTAGGGAAGTAGTGCTCGTCAACGTAGCAGTTTGGTTTACAGAAGGCCTCAAACTTTGGGTAGTACGTGGCGTCTTCGACTATGTTGACAGCGAGTTTTCTGTCTAGTTCGAACCACTGTGACCCTTTCCTCCAATTAGTGAGGTTCACCTCAGGTGCCATATTATAGTTGTACCGACCCCTTCCAAAAGGCCCCGGGTCATCAAAGGTTCCCATGAAGCTGAATTTGGACTCGGATATGTACTGGTAGACTGAGCTGAAGTTGTAGAGTGGTATACATGATTCTGAGAGAAGGACGAACCGTTCATTGGAGATATCGAGCAAGGCATTGGCAAGAAGCCTTCTCTCTGCATCACACATGCTCATTTTACCCCACTCTGCCACCTGCATGAAGAACAAGGCAAAAATAACCATAATGACATTATTATATGCTACTGGGTTATTCAAGCAAACATTTCTATACTGTATTCCAACAAAAAAAAAAAACAAGATTTGTTCCATTAAGAGAATTCCATTCTAAATTTTTTTGTTTGGCTTTGATTTTCACATTTTAAGTAGTAAACTACCATCTTATTCACTCACCCTCGGTGACATCACAGTTTTATCTCCTTGATTCTGATGAGTAAATTAACAAGGAAAACGAAATCATCCACAGTTCGATTACTCAAATATCACTCAAGCCCATAATCTCTTGTAACTTCTACACTCACTTTAACAGACAAATGCTATTGATCCAGGTATATCTCTCTTTTATCGTTTATCAAGCCACAAGAATAGCATGAGGAGATCAGAATCACCTTAATAAACATTTTAAACGGTATCAGTCCACATATTCCATTTCAGTATTAGTGTTTACAATTTTTTCTTGCCTAGACTGGTAGGCCACTTTAACAAAAATGATACCAAGCTCTGTTTCACCTTAGCAAAGCTTTTTCAATCAAAACTTATGGGACTGTTAAAGTGGAATAGCCATTTCAGCTTACAAGAAAGCAATTTGTTACCAACAAGAAAAAGACTATTTCACCTCTCTTTTTTCCTGCAAGTTGTAGCACTAATAGTTAGGGTATAAGCTTATAAAGTTCATGTTCTTTAGAATTGGGAACTTGCTTCTTCATAAGGATCCTATGAGCAGTTTGATCTCAAGATATATGCCCTTGAAAAAAGTGGACGGTCTAATCAATCGAATTAACTGTAGTTTATCAGCTACTTTCCTCCGACTACAACAACACTGACATCTACACTTGGTGGTGATTGTATATAGCAGAAAGCATATCAATCTAGAGTTCCAAACTCAATAGCTAAATGAAGGATGAAAGTGTAACACTAATACTATCAAGAAAAACTATAGCCTGAAATCATAACATACCTGGCTTGGAACATGTCTCCTGTAGAAAACAGAAGACGACAAGACCTCCTCGTTATATGAAGGCAGAGAGTGAATGTATATCGAATAGAGTCCTTCATTCCCCTTGAAAAACCTTTCCCACAAGGGCGCCAATGGCAACGGGCCCTTTGTCAAGAACATGAATGCAATTTTCGGCCTCCTCGCATACGGATACCTCTTAATCCGAGGAACAAAAGTCGCCCTCCAAAAGAGCTCTTCATCACTCATAGAGTGAAGCAGATTCGAAGGAGGCTTAATCCATTGATCCAAACTAGTAGGTTCACTTAAACAAGGCACAAAACTAGGTCTAGCTATTACAAAGTTACTAACCCCAAATCTCCGAACCGAATACATGCTTATAAAGGAAATCAGTAGACATGCTCCTAAGAAAAGAACAAGTAACAAAACTAGCCTCCATGGCAAAGCCTTAACATGACCAACTCTTATTGGATTGCTTGGATCCTTCCCTTCTTCTAAAGAAGAAGAAGGTACCCTTTGCATCTCTATACACTATACCAAAACCCTAATCTAATCAACTTTGTTCAAGGACATCAATCAAATCCACAAACCAATATAAACTCAATCAAACAGCAGATAAGCAAAGGGCTTACCCTTTTCAGTACTGCAAGTAAAAATATTCACATCAGAAAGCAAACACAGATCTGAAACGAGTAGAGGGATGCACAAGACGCTTTGTTGGTAAGAAGAAACCAACCTCCTGCAAATGAAAGCTTGATAAATCAATAAACCATAAACCCAACTCATAAAAACAGAGATACGATAAATCGGTAGAAATTTCAAGCATACCTAGGGAGAAAAGTCAGTAGAATAGTTGAGGTCGAGCTCCAATGGCGAGTAATACTGAATGCAAAGTTGGGGATTTCGACTTTTCTTAGTTGTTGAATCCCAAAGGCAAGAAGAGTCAAAAGGAGAGGCCCAAATCTTGTAGCATAGGCGTGTATAGCAGAGAGGAAGGGAAAGTGGCGTAAGATTTGGAAACGTGAGATTTGGGGTAGTGTTTTATGATGAATATATATTTATATTTTGTGTTTAATTGAATTTTGTTCGGTTATCTTCTTTATTCTCTGTTCACACGCAAACCCACGAAAGGGAACAAGGAAGGGACAGTGTCGCGCCTCTGTTACTTACCCTTCCCTTCAGTTAAGCACTAAACAGAGAGTCAGGTCAAACTATGAAGACTGTAGCGGTCAACGCTAATTTTTATTTTTATTTTTTAAATAAGAAAATTTATTTTTCTTACCATTTCATTAACGGAAAGTCAATGGAGATGATAAATGTGTTATGTAAAAGATGAAGATGAGTTTTATAAAAATTATAAATTTGTAGCAATGGTGATATATATGACATGGATTCCGACACATATCAAATATTCAAGTTACACGAAAAAAGAATGACAGGTTCACATAATCACATATAAGAAAAAAAAAATTCTCTTATTTAGTTTTTTTTAATAGGAGAGATTTGAAATACTATACAAGGTCAATAAGAGAAGCCTTAAAACTCTACTCCAAATGTAAGAATTTATAATTTAATAAAAAGATATCTAAATGAAATAGAATTACCCTAAAACTATAATTTATTAAAAATATATCAAAATAAATAGAAGAACTCTAAAACTATAAATAAAAACACGTGACAATTTTTTATTCGCAATGTATACATACACCTAATGTAGTTATACGTTTATCCCTGATGATTAACTGCGTGAAATATATATTAAAAAAATAACACAGAAAACATCATCAAATTCAGAAAACCCGAGATAGGCAAAGAAACACGAAAAATATCATGAAGGTAAGAGCAGTGAAAGTCACATGACTTCAGTCAAGGAAAGAAGTTAATAGAGCAAGCTTAAATTAGATACCCAGGAAAATATATGAACACCTCTAGACTTCGGATGAAACCTTGTACGTCATCACAAATCCACGATTCTTCCAACTAAAATCCACGATTCTTCCAACTAAATTGGTCATCACAAATCCACGACTCCTCTAACTACCGCCTTAAATTGGTAATTATTTTAAAATAAATTAAAACTAATACCGCAAACGAAAAATCCATAACTAATAACTAAACTTGGTGATTATTTTCGATTTCTTAAAATTAGTATCGCACGCAAAATTCACATCCAAAATTCATGCTTATCTTGCGCTTCACAGTTGTTACTATTTGTGATATTTATTCATTAAAAACATATACAGTTACTATTTTGATTGCAATTTGCAAGACAAACAACAGTCCTTTGAACTTTATAAGAATTTGCAGAATGAATTGCAATAAGTTCTCTTAACACCGTAAGCTTCATCAATCTGCACAACATGGAGCGCCTACTTTGCATAGACTCGCTGACACGAACCATCGGAGTATAACTTCTCGTGCAGAAGCTATATGACCTTCATTTTAGCATCTCCTAGCTGAAGGGTATAGGTGTCTGCCTGTAATATGTGATCTGAAACTACCGATCATCGGAATTAGATGGTAGTTTGAAAGGGAAATGCGCAAAATGGATCTTTATAATAGGGGAGTCCGCTTTCTTATGATCAAACTTGTATCCTGCACCGAAATTACTTCTGTTAGAACATTAGATGACAGACTGGAATAGAAGAAGCATGAGCTTTTCCAACTTGATGATCAACAAACTGAGTACACTTGCTAGATAAGCCAAGTACTGGACTAGAAGATGCATGAGCATTGAGTGGTGAGTATGTTCGGATTAGAATGCAATCAAGAAAGAAAAGGGCACAATAATCGGCTATCCACTTTGCATGAATTTGTGACTACATCTGAGGACACTACCAAGCCAGGGTTTTGCACTATATTTTGTGACACCGATTACAATAATCAAAGTGGGTTTAAATAAGCCGAAAATATCCAAAAGATAGAAACCCTAAAAAATATTGGATCTGCGAAAGCAACAATCCAGGATACATTACTTCAAGCTCTATAACCTAACAGAGTAAGCTAGGCATCACAATAAAAACATTACATTGGACTATTGGAGACATGTTGAGCATATGAAAACAAAACAAATTCATAGTTCTTACACATTTGTAGTATGAGTTGTGTGTGTGTAAGAAGTTTAATTTTCCCTACTGTGATCCCCACTTATGTCTTCTGTCACTTTTAGTCATTTCGTCCAGCTTCCAGTCAACCCAATTTTTGGTAGAGGCCGAAGCCTTTTGATTATGATTTTGAATAAAAAATGGAACCGGACTACAATTGGACACATGAAAAGATTGGGGACCCAAATATGACAAAGACAAAATGTTGAATTCATAGATAAACCCATAAAAATAAAACTTGACGACAAAGGAAGAGATTCAAACCTTGGAGTGCATCCATTGCAGTACGAGCACAAGTTGGGTTATCAAACTCCACAAAGCACAACACCATAGCCTTGTCTCCAGTCTGAAGTTTTCAGTTAAAGTTAGAGGATCAATATGCAAAATCAAATAAATGACAAAATTAAGAGTGACAATTTTAGTTGACAGAGAAAGTTTAGTTTATAAAACCACCATACTTAGCTTGAACTGAATTAATGAGTGTTAACCTCACAATAAATGAAATTCCAAAAAAAAACTACAAGTGAAAGGGTTAAAAATACCTATGAGCTACTAGATATTCTTTTTTATATTAAATTTAGCATACCATGCCAATGATCAATTAGGAAAAATTGTTGGAACCGAGCTATAAATATCTCTACAAATGAAACCTGAATACAGCCTTAAATGATCTATCGTGTTAGGATCTACGAGTTGTCACGCTTCCGTATATCATGATAATCCAGAGATACGGTATCAGTACCAGAGTACCTCATCTTCCAAAAAACAAAACGTAGATTATGTTAGAGTACAACCTTAACGTTAGTAGTGAAGGTGGAGTATATAAAAAAAGTAGGGCTATGACAGATATCATCCTTGGCTTTTAAATTGTATCTTTTTTGGCTGAGGCTCGCCAGGGAATTGCTTCCTTGTGCGCCCTCCTAGATAATATTCCTTTTATATCAAGCACGCATTGCATTCCAAAGAAAAAGCAAAGTTACGAGACTAACAAATTACAACTTCTTTTTGCATCCTCTCTGGGGAGGGTAAAAATAAAGTTATGAAGATATGAGATATCCATCATGGCAATAGATCCTTTTCCTTCCACCACCATATTCTCAGCAAAGGAAGATAATGGACTAAAACTAAATGCATGACCTTACCCGTCGAGGCTCCTTGTGCACGACTCTAACGTCTTTAAAACCAATGAAAGGGCGGAAAAGATCTGAAATTCCATGTCAAGGACAATCAAAACAAGTACCCCAGCTATTTATTACACGGCCATAATATGAAGTCATCAGTTAGCACCAGATGACCTTGCAGATGCATTTAAAAAGGAAGTAACACTTATTTTTAACCGGGTACTATTTGGGGGTGGAGAGGAAGAAGAAGAAACACAAATACCTAGTCCAGGAGGCTCCTTATTAGAATCTAAAAACCCTTTCTCATCATCCTCCACACCCACAGGTATGTACATTCTTTACCTTAAAAGGAATAGAAGGATCCAAATGCATTCAAGCATGAAAAAAAGATTATGAATGAAAAGGATACGTCCTACTTCTCTTCTCGTACAGTCTCCAGGTAGTCCATCAACAAAAAGTGTATTGGACTCGTTAACTGAGCTTGAGGGGTCACCATCCTTTTGCAAAGAACTATTTCGCTCATACAGTATCTCAGAAATATGGCCATCATCTCTTTGCAAAGAACTAGTCTGTTCGTACAGTGGATCTGGAATGCCTGGATTTATAAGCCTAGAAACATCGGGTCTTTGGTTTAACAAATTTGGATCTTCATATGAAGATAAATAGCTTCTTATGTCGACCCCTGTCTTCACACCACTTATTCCAGATTCAGAACGAGATGCCAAACCTGATACATTGTCTAAGCCATAACTTCTGTGCCTAAATGATTCGATCTGTAATTGATTACAGGGAAATCCAGAATGTTTAGGTCTTAAATAAGCAAAATAGCTACATTTAATAGGATGATTTGTTGACAGTTGACACTTACATCTCTGTCTAGGTAATCTTGAGATGGCCTGTGCACAGTACTAGAGTAGAATGGAGTATGAGATGCTAGAGAAGGAAAGTCTGGCTCCATATATGCTGGATATATAGATCTTGGAAGACTGCCTGTCACAGTAATAGGAATCTGTTAGATTCTCAAAATTCATGGCATAGAAAAGAATTAAGTATTCCTTGGCATCTAAACCTACAAAACCATCAGGCATTCACCACCCATCATCATGCGTCGGATCATTTACAACTTGATGAAGGACAAAAACAAAGAAAAGGACAGTGCAATTTCTTCAGAGATCGGACATGCTTCAGAACAGAAAAATAGCAATGTGGAAACTTCTTAGCAGCAAACAATTTGTAATTTACCGGGTAAGCAAAAATCATGCATAAATAGAATATAAAATTTCAAAAATGGATATTAAAAAGTTACTTGTAATATTAGGTGGTCAAATAAACATTTTAATATACAAACGATAGTTAAATGAAAATCTACATGTTCGAATGTAATATATGCTGGAGCCGTACGTACATACATGGACTGATTACTAACAGAAAGTGACAAGCTGGATATCAGTAGGTTCACACAAGGAGATGGCTCATTGGTGGCATGACCAAGAAAAAATTGCCCTAGAGCAGTCGGGCCACAGAACAATAACTTTTATAGATTATAGTTTGTCTAGTTTCTAATTGGCAGCAAGTATAAGCTCTGTAACAGATGGGTGAACTCGCAAATCCCCGTTCTGATCAACATATCTATCCTAGGATTCAGGACTAAACAAGATAATCAGTTCATGTGTCGCAGTAGATTTCCAGCAACTCTTTCCGACCACAAGGTTAACAGGTTCAGACAAACTTCATGTTTCAAGTTTCTTTGTTCTAAGACTTTCACCACTGAACAACCCACACAGCAAATTAAAATAATTGTCACATTAAACACATTCACGTACTTCTTTTCATGTTACCGAGGCGATATACTAACCAAAGTGGGAACAGAGACTGCTTGAATCAAAGTTTAAAGCAATAGTAACATGAATGAGTCATTATGGAAATACCTACCCCTATAGCAAGCAAAAGGAGCAGCACAGTGAATTTGCTATATGATTCACATAAAACAGAGATTATAGATGATTTAACTTCATCTCCTCCAGTTTAGATTAGTTAGATACACGATCCGAAAAAAGGAAACCTATTTAATTAAAATCTATAACAATGAAACCCATCAAATTCTAAAGGGCTTCCAACAGCATGCAGTTCAAGCACCAATTTCGATTTCTCATTCTTCGAACATTATAACTAAGGTGTGCCAATTTTTGGGATTAAACCGAGTTCTACCTTCGGTTGAGGATTAGGGCTTTTTACAGATTAGAGCATTCAAACACCGAATATAATCATGCTCTACTTAAATTATATGAAAAGCATCGGCAGAAGAACGGAAAAAGAATCAGAGGCAAACTAGGAAGAAGGTAGCATTGAAGATTTACGGGGTGAATTTCAACGAATAACTGGTATGGCACACTCACAAGTACTTACCTCTTTCGGCTCCAGTCCCTAAGCTGTATCTCCGTTCATCCTCCATATTTGCTTCCTTCTTCTCCCCCTTTCCGTTCCTCTGTCCCGCGCTCTGATGGTGATCTGGGTAGGTTGCGTAAATCACATATGATAATAAGAATCTACGAGCGTGATTCCTTGTGGGTATCGTGGTTCCCTGCACATTGACCCTAACGAAATATCCGACCTCAACGAAATTCCGGATCGGATATGTAATTACAAAGCCCTTGCTATCGGATATCCGACATTAATAACTATGCATTTATGTGGTAATTTTTGTGCCGTCTCTCGACTCTCTCTCAGCCGCAGCCGCTGCCAAAAAAAACCCAATTGGCGAAACGCTCCTGAGCGCCGATCGTCTACCAAAGATTCCGGTTTCTCTTCTTATTTTTTTTTATCAGTCTCTTGACCCTTGAAGCTCACTGACTCCATCGCAACTCGATCGTTACCGGTGCCTCCAGGCGATTCTCATCTCTAGGTATTTCAGATGTGTTTTCTTGTTAATAGAAGTTTCAGGTTGATGTTGAATGATATGTTTTTGTTCTTGTTATCGTTATTGATGAATTGCTATTGTTGATGAATTTCCAAAATAGTTCTGTTTGAAATTTTCAGATCGTTTACTAACATTGATATTGTAAAAACTTCAGCCTGTTAAAGCTGTTCTCGTCGATTTGCTTATTAAATCTTGTTGTTGAGCTTCAAACTAGCTCTGCTTATTAAATATGTTCTCCATATGAGCACCTATGTGGCATGTTCATTGAAGTACTAAGCTTGGAGGCTGAGATTTAAAAAAATGTTTTGAGGTACAAGCTGCTGAGAGAATTAGGTTGATTTTGTTTACTTGCTAACTATCAACTTGTATCATGTGCTCACAGTAGGAAAGTGATGTGAATCGTGTTTTGTAAAACCAGCATTATAATGAACTATAAGAACTAAATTGTTTTATTGTACTTGATCCAGCATTTTTGGTAAAAGCAGAATAATGGCGAAGGGTTTGATTTGGGCTACTGCAGAGGATCTAGCCCTGAACAAGGGGAGAGTTCTCTCCCTTTACCGACAAATACTCCGAAGTCTGAATTCTGCTAACTTGCCACTGACATATGGTGCCAGAATGGCTAAGAAGGCTGAAGTTCGTGGCATCTTTATGGTTGCATCTGAGGAGAGATCCCTTCATAACATCTCAGACCTCATAGATGCTGCTGAGTATTCCCTCTCGCTTCTCAGGAAAGGAGAAATCCCCAAACATATTCAGTGAATTTAGTAAGCATTTGTGTCTCATCTGTTTTCTGGTCTGTTTGTTCATGCTCTTTTTGTTGGCTTATTAAGAAAGTATGGATAAGTTGACAAACTATCTTGCTGATTTATCTTATGAAACCTGAGAAAATTCATGTTGGTATTTTGAGTCAACAAGCTCACGGTGAAGCTGTCAAACTCCCAAGTTGCACGTTTTGCATGAATAAATGAACTCGGGAGATTGGTGAAGAATAAATTGATCAGTTCCTGTGAAGCCATATTCTGATAGCTACTTTCTGAATGTGTTGAACTAGGCATAGGCGGTAGGAGAGGAGATGAACTCGGGAGACTAATGAGGAAATACACTATATATTCTGTTTGCTAGTTTCTGTAATCGTCAGATTTAGTTTGTCGAAATACTAGTCTTGTTCTACGGCTCATCAAGTTTCAATTGTCAAAATACTGATCTTTTTAGCAGATTTTGTTATTTGTTAGCAAATCACAGATAACTTAATATTGAATATTTTGCAATAACATATTTTCACATACATGAAAATAATACATGAAAATAAGCCGGGTTTTTTAATGTGATTTTGCAGATAAAAAGGATAAGCCCAGAGGCCGGAGCTGTATCAGGTGTGCTTCTTCTGTAGATATATGTAGCAAGAGTGGACCCTGACTCTTGATTGGTATTCGGTCACCGGGATGCCGTGACTGTTTATTGTTCAATGATGCTCATTGAGAGACTCTTGGTCGTTTTGTCATGGTCATGACTTTGGATGCCTCCATGTTTTCAAGAATGAGATGAACTCGGGAGATTAGTGAAGAAGACAATGGTAAGAGCCTATGCTGTTCTTTATTGTCACCATAGCTAGCTACTTTCAGAATGTATTGAACTCGGTAGATTAATTAAATGTATTAAAATTGGTGGTAGATATTTCATTTATAAATCTTATGAAAAACAAATCTTATGAGCATTATATAGAGTTTAAGTTAAATATATTAAGATAGTGGTACATATTCATATTTGTAAATGTTCAATATCTAAACCAATGAACACTGTAAATTAAGCCCATACAGAATGAACCGAGGACCGACAGTTTTAGACCGATCTTTATAGTCCGGTCCTTTTTTTTTCCAAAATTTTGTTCTATTATTCTGAAGCGAATGGTAAATTCCTATACGGTTTAATCCAAACCGTTTGCACAGTCACAAAAACAAAGATGATTTTAGATCATCAAAAGGATGATCGAGCATGGAGAAATTCAGAAATATAAGCTAATCTAAGCATAAACGCACCCATATGTTACCGGGAATAAATTCAGACTTATAGGCTATTTTTTGGTGAAGGGCTAAAAATATTTATTTAAAGTGATTAAAAAGACGTAATTACCAAGGTAACACATGTCCAATTATATTTCCACTAACCTAGTTTTTAGACATTAGATCCACCATTGGGATCGTGTATATACGAGTTGTGGTCTGAAATTTTGGATTGGACCGGACCTGGACCTGGACCTGAAAACTGTTGACATAACCGATTCGGTTTGTCAATTTAGTAAAGGGCCAAAATCTTAGACCAAAAGGCCCAAAAAATATATAAAGAAATTTTCCCGTTAAGTTCAAGCTCAAGATATAAATCCAATGCGGGTTTGATACTAAAATCGATTAGCTATAAAAGAGTAGTTCATCGATTTTATATATCAAACTCGTAATGTCCTATACATTTGGGGAGTGTACATTGACCTTCATATGGCGTGGAGACAACCACCAGTGAACAAACAATGAGGATTTTTTCGTTTTATAAGATCATCAGAGGAGTTGGGGTCGAAAATTCCAAATGGGTTAATCGGTCAACGACACCGTTGATTTATCTGAAAATATGTCTAATATGAACTTCGTAAAAAACACGGAGATCTAGTATAGAGTTGGATACAATCATCTCGACCTCCCAATACAACTTGATAAACCTTGAAAATAAAAAGATTATCACCATCAAATTCAATTTTTGTATGTGTAATCTAATGACCTCTTGTAGACCAACTTTAAGTGCAAAAACTTGACACTAATTACCGAATTAAAAAGTTAATCTTTATTGACTTGACCTAGATTCATGGTTTCCTTCGAGGAATTATGTATAATATATGGGCCGGCCCATTAAATATCGTCATCGGCCCAATTTAAATTACCCAAACTAAAGAAAATCAAAACCCTATCTTTCTACTCCCACAGAGCGCATTCCGTTTCTTCGTCTTTTAGGGGCGGCGTCTGAAATTTCCGAGTGCGCTTCAGTCCGCCGGTAAGTTTTCTTCCTCCGATCTGTCTCATTCCGCCGCTAAATCTTCATATATAGTATTCTTGCATAAAGTATGCCATCAATTGTTTACCTTCCGTTCTGATTTTATCGTTGATTGATAAATAGTCATTTTGCCAGTTTTAGGGTTTAACTAAACCATACACGATGTTTGATTTTGGATTCATATATCATCCTCGTGCTTTTGAAATCTGATAATCCATTAAGCTGTTTAAGTCCTTAATTGTCCGTGAACAGACTTGAGATGAATATCCGGTTATATTAGGGTTTTGTTAGAAATGGAATTTGGGTTAACCTAAAATATGGATACAACCTAAAATCAAGTGTAGAGCGAATGAAGCAATGAGCATGATACAAGAGGCAATATAGGTAGAAAATCGTAGGTAAATTTAGATCGAAGAAACAATTCCTTGGGCTTTTTTTGTAATCTAGCATTCATCTACCTGTGACAAACATTTGACTTGAATTTGGTAAAGCATCAGATCAGTCACTGGTCAAGCTCTTGTATTTATATTAGCATATTGACTGATCTAAATAAGGTGGCTAATGAGTAAAGAAGCAAATATTTTCTCCCAGACATTTTGTGGAGCAACTACATTGTATAACTAAGTCATATGGGTGAACCTAATTAACGTACGAATTTCACTTTGGTTAAAATGGCTAACTAAGTTTCCGAACTCATTTAGTAAATATATTCCTATTTAACCCCATTATTTTATAATAGGGTAAAATTGGAGGGGTTTATAAAACAAAATCCTATAAAAAAAAGAGCATATTTAACCCAATTCTTTTATTCCCAAAAGATGTCCGAAATTCAGACAATTATAAACAAAATCCTATAAAAAAAAGCATATTTAACCCAATTCTTTTATTCCCAAAACATGTCCGAAATTCAGACAATAGAAAACACGGAGAAAAAATTGTTGTGTTTTGAATATAGTTCAATATTTTTTAAATTTTTTTTCATTGATAAACAAAACCTTAGATGTATGAATTTTTATTTGTCGTCTAATCTTATTTCCTAGATAGTATAAGAGCATATTTATCAATGATAATCTCCTTTTTCAGTTTATCAATATGAGTCTTCATTTTCGATCTTAACATTTAATTTTTCATACCATATTACAAATATACACCTACTAACTTTTAATATTACATATATTTTTAACCAAAATTTCTATTATTATAATATTAAATAATCATTTAATTATTTTTTTGTTAACTTAAAATTATTTAAATAAATCTAAAATAATATTTAATTATGAGAAATACTTAATAAAAATAACATAAAATTTTATTAATTTGTTTGTATTTTTATATTTAAAAACTTTATCATAAACAAAGTTTTTTTTAAAAAGTATTTTAAATATATTCAAAATGGTGTGTATAGGTAGATAAAAAGAAATTATGAATTTTGATATAATTTTTTTTAATTTATTTTAAATATTTAAGTTGGAAAACGAGTTTTTAATAATAAAAACCAATTTTATTTGGCCAATAATATAGCGCCACGTGTCACCGCAGACTGATTTTTCTTTTGAAAACAAAAATCACTAAACGTCTGAGGAGAAGACACGTGTCCCCAACTGGTCTATTCTTAAAAGGCTCTCTTTGGAACTGGTCTATTCTTAAAGGGGTGTGTTATATACCCTATAATATAGCTAAATTGTGTTGGAACTTGTAAAAGGTTAACCACTAAATAATAGTTAAATTACATTAAATATTGTTTAATAACTAAAGGTCAAATTTGTAATAAAAGTAAAATGTAAATAGAAAGTCAACATGGGTATAAATGAGTTGGCAATTTTCACATTAAACAATGTTTAATTACTAGAGTGGCCGGGAGTTGGCAATTTTCACATTAAACAATGTTTAATTACTAGAGTGGCTGGGAAGTGAACATGAGTATAAATGAGTTGGGAATTTTCAAACTCTTCTAATTTTCACAAAACAGGGTAAGTTTTTTTTTTAGTTAAAAAAATGTAATTTTCACAACTTTTATTTTTTTTATTATTTTTTTATTAATCAAGAATGAATGACTAGTTGATATTAGAATGTTTGATTATATTTTTTCAAGTATAAATAATAAGAGTGACTAATGTATCAGTTATTGTAAAAAAATTTTATCCATTTCAATAAATTATTTAAAAAAAATATATTACCTTTACTTATAATTTTAATTTGTATTTTATAAAGGTAGATTAATTAATTATATATTCTTTATTTTTTATTGATAGGATCCTATTCATTTCTTGATTCTTTTTAGAGTAAATTACAGGAAACCACCTCTTATATATCCTCATTTTCACTTAACCATCTCTTATTTATTTTTTTTCAACCACCTTCTATTTTGTTCGGTTAACAAAATACCACTTCTTGTTCAATCTGTTAGACATTCCGTTTGTGGGACCACAAAATAACTAAATCAATTGGTTAATCCTGATTTATTAGTTAAAATATGTTAATTTAATTCCAAAAAATTGATTAAAATACCTTTTGTTTTTTATTGAAACCCTAGACATCCAGCAGAATTTTTCTGACATATGATAACTCTCTGAATTTTTCTGACATACAGAATTTACTTATCTTCCTAAACTTGTAAGATATTACTGAAAGAAATTAATACTCATATGCAGCTTCAAATGGACATTACGGAACAAAAGAACAAAACCTGCAGAAGAGTAGCACCGACCTTATAGTATTCTCAAAGCTTCCAATTTTTTAGGCAATAAAACAGATTGATTGTGATTACGCAGAAACAAAGGTAGATCACTTCCCATGCCCACCTCCAGGACTATGGCCGCCCGGAGCTTCACGGCGACGATGATCCTTGGGGTCTAGCTCCGGCAACTCAGGTTTGGTGTCTTTAACAGGAGCCTTAACTGGATGATACTCCTGGTATCCCAATTTCTCACCCCATTTTTTATTCGCCATTAAAGCTGCAGGTGCCATTGATGGGTTCTCCAGAGCTCCTGGCAAACAAAAAAGGAGCTTGCTTTAACTAATATAGAAACACATAGTATAAATCGATCATGCCGAATGGAGATTGTACCTGAAGAGGAAGCATAATGCTGAATCTGGACTGAATTTGCAAAGGAAACATGAAGAAGCAAGATGAATAGCAGTGAAAGAGAACGCTGTGGTAGAACAGGCTTCATCTTCGTCTCTGGATTTGGCTAGGTATAGTGTTTTTTCCAGTTGATGATGAACATATATATAGAGGCTAGAGAGTATATAGAGTATGTATAGAGACTATTAGAGTATATACAGAGAATTAGGGCCCGTTTGCCCGTTTGGTTTGAACTCCGGAATCGAAAACGGAATGGAAACGAATCTAGTCCATATGTATTCCCTTATTCATGAAAGTTGTTGGAATCATTCCTTACTTGTGATTTGAATTAATTGAAGTTGAATTTAATTACTTTTGATATCCTATAGGGTAATAAAATATGGGGATACAAGTGCATTTTGCATGTAAAAATAAGGAATGATTTCATAGAATTTCATGAATATGGATATACATATAGACTAAATTCGTTTCCATTCCGTTTCCGTTTACGGAGTTGGAACCAAACGGGCCCTTAGAGTATATACACAAGGACGTAGGTTTACGGAGTTGGAACCAAACGAGCCCTTAGAGTATATACACAAGGACGTAGGTGGATAAAGCCTATAATGTAGCTGGCAGTAAATATATATATTTTTATTTACATTTGTTCTCTAATGTGAGATTGGATGGATATAAACCTGACACGTGTCCGTCTATATTAGTACAGCTGTTTTATAAGCCAGGCGTCTATTTTGATTACAAAATCTAAACCTATAGGGCAAAACCGCTTTTCTGGCAATGCCCTTCCTCTCCACAGTCCACACACACAAAACAACAAAAATACCCCTTTGACCATTTCGTCTTCTGTCATCTTCTTCCCCTCCTTTTCTGTAATTACTCCTCCTGGGCCCTTTCTTGCAATCTCCAACTCGTACAACTCGTCTTTATTTGATTGTCACTTTCAAAAAAGTTAATCGACCTTAAAGAATCAACCTACAAGGGGCTTGCTATTTGCGCCCATTAATTGTCAAAATCAAATTGATTTTGACATTAATGGTCAAATTAAAAAAATGTGATGATTAACAATAATAAAGGCATGATTATTAATAATAGTGGGGTAATGATTGTGGAGAATGGGGAAGGAGAAATATGGGGCATCTTCACAAGTAACGTGTTATATATATATATATATATATATATATATATATATATATACTAGGGTGGACGCGCGTGCTACGCACGCGCGCCGCTGTTTGCAACTGAAATTTGTGCCGGTAATATATTCAAATGGATGACATATTGTGAAAACTAATCGGGAAAAATGTAATTACAGTATGAAGATGTACAGTTCTTATATAAATAGTATTTTGGTATTACATTTTCATAAGAAACGTGAATGTAGCGACAAATATACTATGCAGCTAATAGCGAGAAAGCTAGCAGCAATCCCGTATAGTAGTTGTCTTGAATGCTCTAGCAACAATCCCGTATAGTAGTTGTCTTGAATGCTCTTCAAGCAAATAACTGTGAAACAACAGGAGTTCGTGATTAGGAAATGTTGAAAATGGAGCTTAAGAAAAGAATTATTGCCGAGTTTGAATTTATACCTGAACTTTTGCATTATAGGGTATGTCTTATGTCATTTACACTATAAATGGAAAATTTACAAGGGACTGACATGAACTGTTTAAGGGCGCAAGGTTTAATATAGTGTTGTCAAAAGGTGCCTATTTAGGGGGTTTCAGTTCAACCATTCTAAAATATTTGGTCAGCCGGCACCACCACTTTTCTTTCAGACGAAATTTATTATCCTATACATTTCTTATGCTAGCTGCAAGAATAATATATAGCTTTATCCATGTTGCCATGACAAAATTCATACATTGCTATGACTTGACCTAGTAGACCCATCAACCACAAACAATTTCTTCAGCGGGAATTTCAAGGAAGAAGCAAGATCCTCAAATTTTCTTCTTAGCTCTCCTTCAGGAAGCTGCAATTGTACGATGTCAAACCAACGATGATAATGATTGCATTGTATATTTTCTTTCGATTTTCTTTTTCCATAGTAGAATTTTTCATTCTTAAGAAAACTTACTGGAGTGAACTTGTTAAAAAATGGTGCAATCAAGATAGGATATAGCGTCATCATAACAATTGATAGAGTGAACATGAATCCCCATAGGTAAATGGTTGAGTATGAACCGGATTTCTGTAAGCAAGTTAACAAGTTCAAATTGATAAGACAAATAAGAAATGAGTATCACATCCCATGCAAAGTTATTAACATTCTTAGTAGAATTAGGTAATTCAGCATAATTATTCAATGAAAAATATGAAACAAAACAATCACAATATAGAATGTATATCTTATGCAAAAATAGTATAACAATACCTGCACAATCACAATAATTACAGCAAGAATAGGATGTACAATTAAAACAACAATGACAATGCTCTAAACATGTCTTTAAAGAATAACCAAATTGCTTGCTGCAACACAATCAGTAACATTTAAAGCAGATCTCCAAGTGACAGATAAATGATTTAGTAAAAAGGAGAATTAAATTAGAAAGAAGTGATTTAGTAAAAAGGAGAATTAAATTAAAAACCAAATTGAACCTCGTACTTGAAAGCTTTCACATGGGATTTGCAAAGATCATGATATAGGGCATGAGCACACTTAGCTTCATTTTCATTGAGCATCTTCAGTAAATCTCTAAGTTGGTTCTTCCTCCACTCCATAGTCTAGGTCGACCCAACCCAGAAAGACTCCTGGAGGTCTGAAATGCTTTGTTGGATTCTATCTCCCATCTTAGCAAATACTGAAGTAAGTTTGTAAGAATTAAGAAGTCATGGTTGTGTACTTATAAGAGAAGATATCTTATACAACATATAAAAGGAGGAGAGAGTGAGCTAGCTGATAAGACTAATCACAGGGTACTACGGAATAAAAATGCAATCAGGTAAATTTAAACAGAAAATTCATTTATAGCTGATAAGACTAATCAACCATGTTGATAAACAACTTAAACAGAAAATTCATTTCAATTGCTTATTGGTTTTTAAAGTTTAAACACACACTTAAGTTATATGTTTGATTCGCCCCTAAATAGGCACATTTTGCATTAAACAGCAAGCAATGTGTTCTATAGTCAGAGCTTTTGGTTAATCTACACGATAGTGATTGATATAACAATTTTTTTTACCTAGGAGAATCAAAAATAGAGGCACCATGACAACACACAATTAAAGTGCTTTAGAGTATGACCACTAACAAGATGAGCCAAGTCATAAATTAGTTCATCTGTTGCCTTTTCTATCTTTGGCAACAGATAAAATGCTGAAAAAGGGTGAAACCAAATATGGATTTCTTGAAATATTATAACTCTTGCTTCATGCATCAACATTCTTGAAGGAGTTTCTTCTTGTAGATGCCAAAACGTTCTTGTCAGCAACAATGAAGTAGGCAGCACCATCCACAGGGGAAACTATAAGAGCTTGAGCAGTAGGATTCAGGTGTGCTCTTGACCATGGTAGCATTCTTGCACTTGCGATCTGCAAATTACCAAAATTACCCACATTTTATTACTTTTAATCTCAATCTTTTACTATAAATAGTGTTTGAAAAAATTACTTACTGTTGATTCTGCAACTGCAAAACCAACAACTATTGCTGCTTTAGCTCCAACTACAACACCCTCTATCAACATACCAGAAAACAAAATTTATCAACAATCAGCAATCTCTCAAAGAATGAAATTGAAGGGTTAAATGAGGAGAATAAAAGACCTGAGTTGAGCAATCTCTTGAAGCGTGTATGAGTTGAGGACTCGATTGCCTCCTCATGCAGTGTTGTTTGCACCTAGCGGAAAGCATGCAGTCCCTGGTGCTTGCAAAATTTAATCATCATCTTCTGTTGCCAAATTGGGTTCACCTCCACCTCTTGCAAGCATGAAACAATCCATTAATTTCTTAATTAGGTGAATTGCTGATTGTATATATGAAGCTAAATTTAGTGTCAAATATAAATTATGTTGCGTAATACATTAACAGTATTAAAAAAATTGAATGAGAAAACAAAAACATAGTATAATTTCATAATTAGGATTTGGCGATGGACATCACCTGGAAACAACAAGAGTAGGGGATTTATACCTGGAATTAACCTCCCATGTTCGAGATAACCGTGTATTGAATTCATTGTTCTTATCAGATGAAACTGATGAATGTTTTACAGAATCGGCTTCTCTTCTTCTGTGCAATCTTTACAAGGCTTCACATACCTCCATCGACAATATTCAAATTAGAAGAAACCTTGATTGAATTCTTTGATCACATACGCTGCCAGGGATTCCCCTCACCCACCACCCACCAATGGCCAAAAAAGAAGATTGTTTTCTCTGATATGAATCTGCCATAAATTCACAAGGCCAGGCTAAAAGTAAGATGTCTAAACAGATTAAAAAATCGTTAAAAAGATAAGCAATCAGGAATTGGACAGTGTGAATTTGGGGGAAGGAAGGATTAGTGTACATCTTTACAGGAGGTGCCAAGATCTGATTGCAAGAGATTTTCAAAAACTGGACAATCTGGGTGCAAACGGGTATCCAAAATTTGTAAAGAAAAGCCCAAATCCGAGCAGATCAAGCCATCCGAGGACAATTGCAGGTTATGGGTACCCTCTTCTTAATTACAGTAGGAGGAGGTGAGCATTGTAGATATGGAGAACATAACACTTTTGGCCTGATCCTGCAAGAACTTTATGTACCCCAACGTTGCATGCAACACCGATGTTGTATCCGTCTGCTCAATTTTTCACCATTTTGCATTTCTTAGTCAAAATAAAAAGGAAAAGTTACATGACAGAAAAGATTGAGAATGAAAAACGAAGAAAAAAATGAAAACTTTCTAGATTTACACTTACTTATTCTTCTCCAACTCTTTTCCCCAATCATCCAACGGAAGCCCAGAAACCTCCGACCACTACTCTTCTTCCTCCATACGAACATGAAATCGATGATTTGTGAGAATGCATTGCCGTTGAAATAGAGATGATTTGCGAGAATGAACTGACGATGAAATTGAACAAAACCTAGACCGGTCAACATCATCACGAGCACAAAACGTAAGGTATGTTATCTTCCCAAATAGGAAAGGGATTTAGCCCAAAATTAATTTATTTATAGAAAACAACCACCACAATCAAGGAATGAAGTTTGAACCAAAGCCAAGACGAAAACCAGATACAAAAACCAAGCATTTAGACTAAATATGAGAAACCAATGAAGTACATACATCCTGGGATGAGATCTTCAGCCAACTGGGAGGAATCCTCTTTTAAGGCAAAGCCGAAGCTGAAATACCCTTTCTACAACCAAAATCAAGAAAAACGATTAAAACGTAACAAAGGATCGAAAAATTATGAGTCCGAGGCCAAACAGAAACTCGAACTTCCCTTGAATCTCTTGAACGCAAAAACGACGTTTCCGGAATGAGATTTGACCTGCACAAAAGGATCAAAAAATTATGAGTCAGAGGCCGGATTTAAAGAGGTCGTCGATCGATAAGAATAGAACCCTAATAGGGCACCGCAACCAGATCTAGCTTCAATTAACAAGAGTTGAATCTCGGAAATAAAGGGAGAGGGATTTGGATGACATGGAGACGACAAATACCAAACAACCGACATATATAAATAAGAAAACCTAGAAAATAAAATAGCGGCAGAAGAAACGAACCAGGACAACGATTACACCAAGAAACAACCAGGGAAGAAGAAGAAGAAGAAGAAGAAGAAGAAGAAAATGAGGGAGGTGAAGAGCATAGCATTCAATGAAGCCGAATTCAGAATTTGAGCTACCTTCTATCATTAATCTAGTGGAGCAAATGAGTACAATCGAGCAGTCGGTGTTAATGCAACTAGAGGATCTTCACCACGTGCTAAATCGAGCTCTTCCCAATATTTGAAAGACACCAGTTGAAAGGACTCCAACCGGCGGGCTACACATGCAAATACTCGAAGCCCAAAGCCCACTCACCAAGGCCTCCTCCACTCACCTCTTCCGACTCCAAACCAGGCCCAAAAATAGGACTTCAAAAACGGGCTGCACTAAACGAACAAACAACCACCGGGCCCAAATAAAAAAGACCAAAACACCCCACCAAAGAAAGCAAGCATCATAAATAGTCAAGGGTAAAAATGCAAATTCCAGGTCATAAGGGCATTTTAGGAAATCTCCTATTCATTGGGGGAACTCTCTCTTTTATTATAGTAAGGATATATATAGAGAGAGAGAAATATGGGGCATCTTCACAAGTAACGTGTTATATATATAATTGTATATTGTTATATTTAGTATTATAGAACGAAAAAGTTATATTTTTTTAAAAGAAAATTCAATAAAAAAGGTATAAAACCATTAACAGTTGTTCGTTGGCTGAAAATAAGAAGATCAAACAACCTAGAAAGAGAAATGAGGCGTATGGAATATGAATAAACGTAAATAATATTTGCCTTAAAATTACATCACGACTAAGAAATACGAAATAACATGAACAAATAAAAATCAAAAACCGCATCTTTGTTGTTGCTCTGAACCGAACCCAAATAAGACGCACAACAGCTGCGGGCATCAGTTAGAGTCTGACTTCCTAATTTGATATGGATCACGGTACACATCTTTCTTGAAAACACGGAAAAGGCAATGAATAGACCTAACTGAACTCTTTCTTGAAAACACGGAAAAGGCAATGAAATCTAATGTTGCTTGTGGATATATAACATTTTTCAATTAAAATGAGACAAAATATTAATGTTACTGTTCGGGTACACGTACACAAATGGGGGTGTGAATGCTAGTGTTCAGGTTGCTTTCGCTCACGTAAATAACGCATTACACAATTGTTTGGATATTGCGACCAATCGGATGTTCCACCGTTGTCAAACATGATCAAATTTTAAGTTATAATGTTAGTTTCGGCTTCTCTCCAAACGCAACGACCTGATGGGTTCCACAGGAATCTGTTGAACTCGACTAAACTGACGTGCAACCCTATCTTGATGATATGGCTCGATGAATAGACCTAACTGGATTGTACCCTTGTACATAGATATCGGGTCCAATGCATGTAGGTCATATGAGAACCATACGACCTCGCTCGCATTCATACCTTCAATATGCGCCCTATAACGACACAAACAGTCATCAGACATCCGCGATGTCCTGTCCGCCTCGAAGTGGGCTCCAATGGGTAGGTCTTGACCTAAAGCCGCTTCTTGGACTCTTGCTTGGAGACACGGAAAATGCAAAGAAATCCAGTGTTGTATATGGATGTGTAACATTGTATGTTTAAACATAACTAAAATATAAATGGTAAGTATAGTCAAATTATTAAAAAAATATTTTAATTACGCCGAGAAGGACGGTAAACCCAACCATTTGATGTGTTGATTTCCGAATAACCTCGCTTGAGAGTCGGTATAGGTACGCAAGAAGGCAAACTACAAGTATGGAGTTATTAGTATTGTACGTACAAAAGGTACAAAATAATATAAAGTGTAAAGATATTTATTAAGTGTTGAACATCAAAGAAAATAAACAAAACAACTATATACTCGGAACCGGTTATGAAAAGATGAAAAGAAGGGACGAATGCTTACAATGTAAAAAAGATTAAAATAAGACAAAAGCTAACGGTTGTCATCAAGCTCATAGTGAAGAATTCAAACTATTGTAGAAGTTAACCGTGGATATAAAAAATAACCATTAATCGTCTGACCAATGTCCACCAATCGGTCGACCAGTGTCCGTCATTTGGCTGAGTGTTTCCTCAAAAATGATCGATTAGTCCTCTTAGTTCATGGATTTTATGCAACACACGTCCTATTTTTTTATTTCTTACATTGTTATTCATAACCCTGACATGTTACAACCCTATAAAATACCTCTTGATTCATATGATAATTGAAAGAAAAACGGTAGAGATAAAGAATACTATGTAAGCAGGTGATTATTGATCATTGCATATGTGTCGAGATTGAAGGATATCCTTTCCCGAACACACATGTGAGAGTGTGTTTGTGTTTAACGAGTCCAAAACATACGTCTTTTTAGTCAAAATATTCATGCATTTCATACCTCATTTGGTTTGGTTTGTGTTCATATAGACTATGGAGCATAAATCCTTCACATTGCATAATGTGGTGTCTACTTCGGTTAGTTTTGTATTTCAGGCGTTCGAGGTCAGAAATGAATAGTTAGAAAGAGAATATTCCTATAAGAGATTAATTTCTACCTTAGATGTTTCTTTAGTGTTTGACTTTTGGTATATTCTTATGCTAGTAAACATTATCAAGTTAGTAAAACCCTTTTTTTTTAAGTAAGGGAACAAACAAGGTATTAGGGCTCTTATATAATCTGAACGACTTGAGTATTGACATGCTCAAACTCGGCTTGTTTATAAGTGACTCAAGTCCGAATCGATAAATGAGCTTTTCAAATGTCTTAATATTCAGTTTTTTTTAAATGGTTTTTATCAAACACAAGTCGGATTTAAGTAGCTCGGTTACGTATAATACGAGCCTAAATTTTACACAAGTTTAAAATTATTTTTATATTTGTATTGTTTAGTAAATGAATTAGTCGAGCCTAAATAACTCGACTACGTATAATGCAAGCCTAAATTCTATAAGCGCTTTAAAAATACGTTTACATTTGACTTCTTTAAAAAATAACAAGATCGAATAAATAATCTAACATAATAACCTATAAAATATAAATGTATTGTACTTGAACTCTAATACTTTTGTTGAGGATTAGCCATATTACACTGAAAATATTGAAGCGATACTACTACACTCATCAACTATTTGAGTTTAGAAACAAATATATACTAAACATAATTGTAATTAAAAAAAAGCATATAACAATAAGATAGTAAATGAAGGTAATTTGATGATGAGATGTTGTGTTTGATTTGACATTCAAGAAATTGTCATGTTCATTTGATGATGATATGCAGATGGACAGTACGCTTATACTGGTCAAGTTACCCTTATTACCATTTTAATTTCAAATTGAAATGACTAATAAGGGGCGAGAATAAGATCCCCCTTACACAAAGAAAATGAACTAAGATGAGTTTCTTGCAATTGTTAGAATATTAGAATTATAGTTTTCTCTTAATCATAATTGTAATATCTAGATTTAGATTACTTGAACCACTACCTGAAAAGTACTGATAATGATATGGTAAAAAAGTGAAAATGAGTTTAAAATGGATTAAAAATCTGTATTAGGGTGCTCTTAATTTGATTACCTTTATTAAAAAAAGGTAAAGAAATAGCCTAAATTGAAAATTGAATGAGTGTTTAGGGTAAGTAGGTAGTTTATGCATCTTGGTGTATAAAGTAGGCACTTTTTGTTTTCAATTAACAAACTAGGCACCCTATTTTATGTAGAAAAAGATAAATTGATAAATATTAATTGATATTGCCATAAATGTTAATATTCTATCTCCTTAAATATGTAACAGATTTGGCAAATTAAAATAATTGATAAACTAAATTATTACGTCAAATTAGGAAAGAAATTATAACAGCTCCTAAAATAACTCCTCACATAAATATAGCAATCTTTCATTCTTCTTCTTCGTCTACCTTTCTAATCTCCATTTTTTCGATTTTAAGAAACTCGAATATCGTCAATGGAGGTTTGTTCTTTAATTATTTATTTATTTATCATAATTAAAAAAATATGTTTTTATTAATTTCGTGGTTATGTACATATGTTGATACATAATTTCGTGGTTATGTACATATGCTGATACATAATTTTTGCGACTTTCTACATAACGATTACGTTTATGTAGTACAAGTGTATGCCATTTTGGCAATGTTTGGTTACACAAAGAATATTGTCCAATGCATTTTTTGCGACTTTCTACATAACGATTACATAATTTTTGCGACTTTCTAAATAACGACTTTCTACATAACGATTTCGTGGTTATGTATGTCCAATGCATTTTTTGTAGCTGATATTTGTGTATTATGTATTAACATTGTGTAATTGAAATTGTGTACGGACATTGTGTAATTGAAATTATGTATAAAAATTGTGTATTAAATATTGTGTATCGGCAAAAGAATACACGAAGTTTGATTAGTCTAACCGGTATAAGGGCGGGGGGGTGGGGCATCTCGTCCAGAGTTCGATTCCAACCTTTGACACAATCTTTTACTTATTATAATTAAGAAGATAAATAAGAATATTTAGTTTCCCGATTTAACAAAATTTATTTGATTATTAATAGGAGAGAGAAGAATCTTAAAATTTCCATAATTTTGGCCATATCCACTCAATTTTATCTTTATTTTTTAATTGTAAAAATAGGGTGCCTAGTTAGTCTACAAGTTACAAAAAGTACCTTATTTCACCAATCTTCTCAAATTGAATAGGGTCAAAAGTTTGGCCATTATGGTTACATTACCGAGAGAGAGAGAGGGTGATTCGGCACTTTTGCCATCTATGGTGGAGGACCCACTAAGCTAGCAATCTCATCCAAATTCCCATTCGGATCGATCCGAAGGGTCGAATATCCGATCTAACGATATTCAGATATCCGATGAAAAATGGATTGGTTTAGTTTAGTATCCGCTTGATCCAAACACCCTTCTTGCCGACTTAAAAATTCGGATATCACCTAATCCAAGTACATAAAAACTAAAAAATATATATATGGTATGCACCTAGTCTTGTTTCTATCCGGACTATGTCCGGCTTTGTACATATAGCTACCCGTTTATCGGGTAGGGCCGGACTTTCATTTCAATTCCAGCGTCTATAGAGTCGACGGTGGATCGGTACGAGGAGAGTTAGGTTTTTGGAAGGCGGTGGTTGTGCCGGAATCAGAGGGAGGAGGAGCCATGAAGTTTCGTCGCCACTACAAGCACCACAACGAAGGAGGAACCGTAGCCCCAGCGTCCAACCCTTCCTTACCAAATCGGCGCCGTGGTTATGCTGCTTTGTTCCAATAAATTAGATTTATATATAATTTAAAGAATTAATTAGGGAAATAAGACCCCTTAAAATTGTCTTTTGTAAACTAGGTCTCTATATAAAAGAAAGAAAAAGTAGGTATGGAAACTAGCAAATAGGACAATAATTTCTTTAGTTGATGATTAGATGTTTACTTTTTGTTTAAGTATCTTTTTTACATGTTTATCTTTTATTTTTGATTAATGTAGCTAGTTTGATGAAATTTTCAAGTACATGAATGTTTAATTTTTTTGGGTGACATTGTTTTCGTTACCCAAATATGAATTATAGTATTTTTCTCATTATTGAGTATATGTTTATTGTTTTTGTGGTATGTTTTTTTATTGTTGAGTATGCTTAAAGTGATATTTTTGGGTATGTTTTATAGTTATACAAACTGTGTTACAAGGACCAAATGTCATTTGGTATTGATGTTTGTGTACAATATCGATTTGTGTAAATTTTGGTTATGACAAATTCAAATTGGGTATGCTTTTATACGTGTATTGGCTTTGTAGTATATTTCTTATTATTAAGTATATTTAAAGTGATGTCGTGGGTATGTTTTATGGTTAACCAAAATGTGTTATAATGATCAAATGTCAAGTGAATTCTTGGGTAATGACCAAATGTCATTTGATATTGATGTTTGTGTACAATATCGAGTTTTGAAAATTTTGGGTATGACAAATTTAAATTGGGTATGAATTTTGTATTAAGTGATGTTTAAATTGGGTATAAATATAAAATAGTATCCAATTTATGGATATTATTTTATTTTGATATTTGATTTATTGGGTATATTGTTTTCGAGTATGTTTTTGTACTTTGAGAAATTTATTTTTGGGTATGATTGTTGCATTAATTGAGTAAGCGAATTTTTGGGTAAGCGGATTTTTTCTGGGTAGAGGGCTGCGTTTTTTTGGCCTCAAATTCCCTCCAAATGTCAATCAAAAGGTCACAATCAACATTCACATCGGTCATCACTCATTAGTCATCACTTTTGTCAACTTTTTGTGCTATTTATTAATTAGTCTAGTAAAGTAGGAGTCCTATTCCTCAATTTGTAATTGGTAGGGACCTAAATTTCAACTCTATAGTGTAAAAGGCCCTAAGTGCCAATTCAGCCCAAAAAAATGTCTTATTAGATCAATCTTCTCAATATTTTTTGGACCCAAATTAACGATTCTCTCGATTGGATCGGGCATTTATTTCACCCCAATTCGATTACGATATAATTATGCTCACTTTTTTTTTTTTACCCCAATTCGATTGTGATATTATTATGCTCACTTTTTTTCTTGATAAAGTCCTCCACTTATACCTCACTTTCTTTATGCTCTTTTGGCTTCCTAACACTACTTGCATTGCATGCTTCTAATATTAATATTACAGTACTACTTAAAAGTAATTAACTTGATGAATATTGGTCTAAGAGATCAGACCGAGATGGGTATTCGTACCATCTGAAACTGAAACATGCTATTTATATCCGGCTATTCGTACGTAATTCGTAGTCGTAGCAATCAACTCATTTTGTTCAAAAAATAAAGGGAAATTGATACAACTACGCATGCCGTACACGTAGTAGTCCATAACATACATTTAGTTCAAAATTGAAGGAAAACTTACTACGTATACGCAAAATATAGATATGTTTGAAAATAAATCTAATCAAATTTTTTTCAAAAAAACGACATTTGAAAAAAATCAAATATGATCAAAATTTTGTGAAAAACGATTCTGCTGGAAAAAAACAAATATTAAAGATAAAAACCAATATCTTTTATGAAAAAATGCTTTACAAATCTTTTAGTTTATCACTAACAAAAATTTTGTGAAAAAATATTTGTAAAAATAAAAATAGAAACAAAATATAGATATTAAAAAAAAGAATTTGATCGAAAAGATTTTTTGACTTAATTTTTATTATAAAAAAATTGTCTCACAACATAGATTCGTTGGAAATAAGGTGAATGGGTTCCTATATAATTTTAATTTAATAATAAAAGATTCTTTGGCTTAAAAATAGTTTAAAAATTATTCTAAATAATAAAAAATAAAAAAAAAGATTTGGATATAATCTATAAAATCTTGGAGAATCTTCAATACGTACAATTTTGAATAGCAATATGTTAGTTTAGTAAAGTTAAAAAAAAATCTCGCTTAAAAAATAAAGATTTATTAGCCTATAAAATCTTGGAGAATCTACAACAAAAAAAAGTTACGTACAATTTTGAATAGCAGTATGTTAGTTTACTAAAAAAAAGATTTTATGTTTTAAAAAATAAAGATTTATTGATCAAAAAATCGTGGGAGCTTTATTTGATTGCTGCTTCCACAACGTGTCACGTCATCAAATCATGCACTATCTTTTAGTATGTATAATAGATTAATATTGCATACCTCAGCATAGAAAATTGAACACATAACTCAGTTTAAAAGGATCCAAATATAAAAAAGATGAGCTATGCTAAAATAAACTTATGCTATCAAGAACCCCCTAATCAAATTAGTACAAAACACCAATCTGATCAATTCTCAAATTAAAGTAAGTCACTTTATCAAATCAAACGTATGGGACACCACCAACATTAAAAATGAGTTACAAAATATTATTAGCCCAACAATAAAAAAAAAATTATGGAAACAATAATCCCAACAAACGCAATACAAGACAGATTATACTGGAGAAGTAGCTCGAATGGCTAGTTCTCCACAAAATCAGCTTCGGAAATGATCGAAATGGAGTCTGGATGGCTCCCTGAATACTCATGCGCTTGGATATGTGGAAATTAAACACTCAGACAAAAATTAAAAACTTCATATGAAAAATCTCTAGAAATGGTCTCCCAACCAAAGCAAAACTTAGCGGTTCCTTTAGATTGTGAATTCTATAATCACCAACTCGAGGATCTTGTACATCTACTTATTGATTGCCCCCACAGCAAAAATGTGATTGCGAGAATTGACAGTTCCATCTTAACCAACCTCAACACCATTAGTACGGAAAATAAAAAAGTCCATGAAATCTTACTGGAGATAAAAAAAACAAGATCGGTATAAATAACTTTACTCGCCTTTCAACTGTTTGGTGGGGTATCTAGTTCTTCGGGAACAAGACAATCTTTAATAACGATACTATTGGTTCGGACCATGATATCGTAAACTTCATCAAGAACCAATTGCATAATTGGAAAACCCATATTACGGAAGAGGACGACTACGACTTTAAACACACCCCAAAAAACAACAAATCAATTACAAAGAAGAAAAATAACATCAAATGGGACAAACCAAAACCTGGATTCCATAAACTCAATTTTGATGGGTCAAAACTAGATTCGGGTATAACGTCTATTGGCTATGTTATTCGAAATCATAACGGCAAAGTTATTAGTTTGGACGCTAGAAAAAACAACTTTAACTCGGTAATTAAAGCTGAAGCATTCGCTTTAAAAGTTGGACTACAAGCAGCATTAAGGCTAAATATAAAAAAAGATCGAAATTGAGGGTGATAACTTATGTGTTATCAAGGCAGTCCAAGGTCAGACATGTGTTCAATGAAATCAACTGTGTTGCTGACCGATTGATCCATTTGAGAATCTCGAACCCCAACACACCATTTTCTGACGATCCCGAACTTTGTCTTCTCATCCGCAAGGATGCTTTAGGATGAACTACCTCGAGAAGATAATCTTTCCTAACCGCTTTCCTTTTTCAAAAAGAAAAAATATTTTTTTTAGTATGTCACAACAACTCTAGTATACTTAAAAAAGATGAACTATTAAACTAACTTTTTGGGATTAGTTCTTCCAAGCTACAAAATGTGTCTTGTTTTCAACTTGCACAACAACTATAATATATTAAAAAAGATGAACTATTAAACTAACTTTTTGGGATTAGTTCTTCCAAGGAATCCAAGCTACAAAATGTGTCTTGTTTTCAACCTGCACAACATATGACATTAAGCAACAAGTCTTTTGCTAGGCTAGACCATCATACTCTAAAGTAGATTGAAGAAAACTCACCAAGGGGTTGTCAAAAAGAGCCATAATTCTAAAGTTAATTGTTTATAACCTCACTTGATATCCAAGGATAACTACCGTAAATTTAACCTCGAAATATTTTGCGTGACTATTTAGCCTCGAAATTAGCCCCTCTCAAAAAAATTTTGGTGAATAAATAGCAATGATCTTGCCCTCAAATTCGCATTTTGTGGCTAATAGGTCCCTTGCTAATTTTACCCTCAAAAGTACTCGAGTCAAAATCGCTGTGGCTACGGCTGTTTTTTAGTATTTTAATAGTATTAAAATTGTTTATAATACATTCTAATAGGAATTTTATCATAAAAAATAATAATAGGAAATCCGTAAGTATGAAAAATCTATATATTATGACACGAGACGTGAAATATTGCTAAGTAAGATTGGCTTATTGAAATGCAACATTCAACTTGATGCCAGAGCTGCTTCTGTAAATTCCAAGGGGGTGTATTCAATCAAAACTTTTAAAGATTTTGAGTGATTTTTAAGACTTTTATAGAGTATAGGTATGTATATATGTAATAAAGAATCCTACATAATCAATGAAATAATAGATCTTTTTAAAATCAATAAACTTTTAAATACCATAGGAATTGTATGAAAAATTTATATGATAAGATTTATATGAACTTTTAAGAATATATATTAAATACCCATACACTTTTAACCTCCAAAAAAATTCTAATATAATGTTAATTGAGTAGACACCTAAATATATTTGCTTTGATAGATTTTTTCGCCAAATTAATACGAGCAACGTTCAATTTAATTTGTATGGTATATGGGCCGGCCCATTTTGTCTTGGACCGGCCCAATTACAAAGCCCAAATCAAGATATTATCTTACCCGTTAGCGCGCTTTCCATTTCTTCGTCTTTTCGCCCGCCAAGCTTCTGAGGAGTTCGCTTCAGTCCGACTGTAAGTTTTCTTCCTCCGATCATCTCTTTTCGCCACCGAACCTTCATGAACATTGTCTTACCTAAAGCGTTCCATTCTTTGTTTGTTTCCTGACCTATGAAATTTGATCTAATGAAATTCCGCTCTGGTTAAATCGTCGATTGATAAATTAATTGTCATTTTGACAGATTTAGGGTTTAGTTGCAGTTCTATGGTTTCGATTCAGCAGATAGACATTGGATTCGTATATAATGTTGACATTGATCTCAATATCATCCTCATATGTGCTTTTGAAATCTGATATCAGATTTCCAAACCGATTGGATTATTCAGATTCTCTCTCTCTTTGGTTAGCGAAATCTGATATCATGAACATTGTCTTACATAAAGCGTTTCCATTCTTTGTTTGTTTCCTGACCTATGAAATTTGATCTGATGAAATTCCGCTCTGGTTCTATCGTCGATTGATAAATTGATTGTCATTTTGACAGATTTAGGGTTTAGTTGCAGTTCTAGGGTTTCGATTTAGCAGATAGACATTGGATTCGTATATAATGTTGACATTGATCTCAATATCATCCTCATATGTGCTTTTGAAATCTGATATCAGATTTTCAAACCGATTAGATCATCCAGATTCTCTCTCTCTCTTTAGTTAGCGAATCTCTCCATCTGTTGTTGCTGGATGCTTGTTTGGACTGAGGATATCAAAGAGGATATAATGTTGATGATTTTTTGTAGGTTATGGACTCAGTTGGATCATCCTCATGTGTGCTTTTTAAGGCTCGTGAATACAATAGAGAAGAAAAACAGAGAATTGATCATTCAGTTTGTCACTAATTTGTAATTAGTGGGACGTAAACTAGACCATTCAGAGTTATATAAAATGGTTATTTCTTATAAATTTGCTTCAGAATCAAATTCAAATCATCGATCATAATTACTATGTTAAATTCCATAATCTAACACAAGTTGGTTGAAGAAAATTGATAAATATCATAATCTAACTCTGAAAGAGTGACTCATGTAAGTTTACTGACAACCTTATTAAACACACTATAACTAAATGATAATGGGTGCGTTCGGTAAGGTTATATGATGAAGATTATGAAACTTATCGAGAATGAAAATCGTGACGAATTGTATAATTTTCTACAACCTCACAAAAATATATGATGAGAATTACAGAGGTATTCATAAGTTTATATTATTTCAAATGGTTTCACAAAACGCGGTTAATAAGATTGTCACTAAAAAGTGTGAATCGTGCAATATCAAAGCAACACCAATATCCATAAGGTTACATAATCAACATGAACAAGACCGTTAAACTTTAGTTTTTATCAAGATTCGAAACTCTATTCTCCATTCACACTGTACCAAATGCAACTTAGTTGAATGGCATGGCAAGTTCTAAGTTTTCTTATATGTATCTTTGAAAAATAAGGAGATGTAACTTGTAATCTAGAATGATGGTTTAATGGTGAAGATTTATGAAATCTAGCAAGGGCCAAAATCTATTCAAAGATACTCATTATTCATATAATCTTGATTTGACCTTCCCCTGGCCAGTGGGCCCTTGCTAGGGCTTCTTTGGGGTAACTGCAATATTGTACTGTTATTGCACTACTAGAGGTGTACTAAAACCAAGTAAAAGTCCAACTTATAAATGCTATTATAAGAAGCTAAATATATATATATATATATATATATATATTTATATATTATATATATATATATATATATATATATATATATATATATATATATATGTCCACAAAAATTTGTGTTTGTTCTATTACATTTATTTTTCCATATATGATTATGTATCAAGTTTGATATAATAAAATAAAGTTAGGTTTGCTTTGTGGAAGTAAAAATAGCTATTTTTAGTTCAACTCCAATTAATGTTATAAGGCCATTTCAATAAATAATATTTCAACACTTAAAGATAGCTTGTTATATATATATAGCGGTACCCTTATTTGAACATATATTTAATGTCCGTTTGGTTGGAGTATGTAATGAAAACGGAATGGAAACAATTAATGGAAAGAAAACAAATAAAAAAATAAAAAAAAACAAGTTAGGAGGACTAATTAACAAACAATATTATCAAATAATTTGATGGGTGATCAAAATCTAAAAGATTAAGAGAGTGTCATATCTAAAGTTTTCACTGATAGTCCGAGCTCGAACCTACAAGCAAACACTTAAGGAGTCTAGCACCACGACCACTAGACCAACTGAGTATTGGTTTCCTGAGAGTATTTCCCGCACTTCTTTGGCTAGCGTGTTTTCGTTGCTATTTTTCGCTTTATTTCTTGAGAGTCCCTCTTCATAGATTGACTCGTTGTGATTCATCTTCTCTTCATTTAGTGCTTTATGTTTAGTTATTTTTCGTTTATATTTCTCTTTGACGGGTTTATCATTTATGTGATTTTTCGATAAACTAAACATGTCTAGTGTACTGAATTTATTCCGGTTATAAAAAACAATAAACATAATAATTATAACTCAATGCTCGTATTATAAAAAAGGTACTAGTGTAATATTTTAATGATGAGAATTTAAAATTGAACTATTTAAGTGTGAATTTGTTGTCTATATAATCATATTCACGTATCTAAATATCCTTAATAGACTATATCAAGAGATATCATAAGGTCAAATCTCTAATTAAGTCATTAATGTCATGATTTAAGAGCGATTTTGTATATTGATCTCTACTATAAATACATACAATGTTTAGAAGCAAAAATAAGCTCCAAACCTTTAGAAGTTGAAGCCTAACGAAAATGGTTTTGATTTCAAGTTGTAAGACAATTACCATATTGGTGCTTGTCTTATGCCTCGGTCATCTGTTACAAACATTAGCCAATAATTATCCAACTACGACTCATAATAACCATCATTCAAGACCGCCACCTCCGCCGCCGCCGCGTAGATACAATCATCCGCCACCACCGACAAAATGGCATCATCCACAACAACTGTCTCCACCGCCACCAAGTAGGAAGTCTCCACCACCAATAAAAATTAATCAAAACCCACCGCCTTCACCACCAAGAAGGAATGATCCACCACCGTCTCCACCGTCACCGAATACGAAATCTCCACCACCACCGGTAAAGAATAACCAAAATCCACTGCCTCCACCACCAAAAAAGAATGATCCACCACCGCCTCCACCGTCACCGAGTACGAAGTCTCCACCACCACCGGTAAAGAATAACCAAAATCCACCGCCTCCACCACCAAAAAAGAATGATCCACCACCGCCTCCACCGTCACCGAGTACGAAGTCTCCACCACCGCCAGTAAAGAATAACCCAAACCCACCGCCCCCACCACCAAAAGCGAATAATCAACCACCGTTGTCGCCACCATCTCAACCACCTCGGTTAACACCTTCTTCTCCCCCGACATTAACACCACCAACATTTTCCCCACCAAAACGTGCACCCTCTCTAACACCAACATCACCACCATCATTTTCTACACCAATTCCATCGACACCCCCTCAATTAAAACCTTCTTCTCCCCCAACATTGACACCATCCCCGTCAACATTAATCTTATCAAAAGATGCACTCTCTCCAACCCCAACATCGCCACCGTCATCTTCTACACCTAATCCATCGGCACCACTTCAGTTAACCCCTTCTTCTCCTCCAATATTGACACCATCCCCATCGACACTCTCCCCACCAAAACGTGCACCCTCTTCAACCCCAACATCACCACCGTCATCTTCTACACCACCTCAGTTAACACCTTCTTCTCCCCCAACATTGACACCATCGCCATCAACATTCTCCGTACCAAACAATGCACCCTCTCCAACCCCAACATCACCACCGTCATCTTCTACACCTAATCCATCGAGACCACCTCAGTTAACACCTTCTTCTCCCCCAACATTGACACCATCCCCATCGACATTCTACCTACCAAAAGATGCACCCACTCCAACCCCAAGATCACCACCTTCATCTTCTGTACCTAATCCATCGGCACCACCTCTGTTAACACCTTCTTCGCCCCCAACATTGACACCATCCCCATTGACATTCACCCCACCAAAACGTGCACCCTCTCCAACACCAACATCACCACCGTCATCTTCTACACCTAACCCATCTACACAACCTCAGTTAACCCCTTATTCTCCCCCAACATTGACACCATCCCCATCGGCATTCTCCCTACCAAAAGATGCACCCACTCCAACCCCAAGATCACCACCTTCATCTTCTGCACCTAATCCATCGGCACCACCTCGGTTAACACCTTCTTCGCCCCCAACATTGACACCATCCCCATTGACATTCACCCCACCAAGACGTGCACCCTCTCCAACACCAACATCACCACCGTCATCTTCTACACCACCTCAGTTAACACCTTCTTCTCCACCAACATTGACACCGTCGCCATCAACATTCTCCGTACCAAACAATGCACCCTCTCCAACCCCAACATCACCACCGTCATCTTCTACACCTAATCCATCGAGACCACCTCAATTAACACCTTCTTCTCCCCCAACATTGACACCATCCCCATCGACATTCTCCCTACCAAAAGATGCACCCACTCCAACCCCAAGATCACCACCTTCATCTTCTGCACCTAATCCATCGGCACCACCTCAGTTAACACCTTCTTCGCCCCCAACATTGACACCATCCCCATTGACATTCACCCCACCAAAACGTGCACCCTCTCCAACACCAACATCACCACCGTCATCTTCTACACCTAATCCATCGACACAACCTCAGTTAACCCCTTATTCTCCCCCAACATTGACACCATCGCCATCGACATTCTCCCCACCAAAACCTGCACCCTTTGTAACACCAGCATCACCACCGTCATCTTCTACACCTAATCCATCGAGACCACCACAGTTAACACCTTCTTCTCCCCCAACATTGACACCATCCCCATCGACATTCTCCCTACCAAAAGAAGCACCCACTCCAACCCCAAGATCACCACCTTCATCTTCTACACCTAATCCATCGGCACCACTTCGGTTAACACCTTCTTTGCCCCCAACATTGACACCATCCCCATTGACATTCACCCCACCAAAACGTGCACCCTCTCCAACACCAATATCTTCTACACTTAACCAATCACCATTATTATCTCCATCGACACCACCTCGATTAGCACCTTTTTCTCCCCCAACATTGACACCATCAACATTCTCTCCAACAAAACTTGCACCCTCTCCTACACCAACATCACCACCATCCTCTTCTACACCTAACCGTTCACCATTATCATCTCCATCAATACCACCTCAGTTAACACCTTATTCTCCCCCAATTTTGACACCATCCCTACCGACAATCTCCCCACCAAACCATGCACCCTCTTCAACACCAACATTACCACCGCCCTCTTCTCAACCTAACCCTCCACCTCAGTTAACACCTTCTTCTCCCCCAACATTGACACCATCCCCATCGACACCACCTCAGTTAACACCTTCTTCTCCCCCAACATTGACAACATCCCCATCGACACCACCTCCGATAACACCTTCTTCTCCCCCAACATTGACACCATCCCCATCGACACCACCTCAATTAACACCTTCTTCTCCCCCAACATTGACACCATCCCCATCGATATTATCCCCACCAAACCATGCACCCTTTCCAACACCAACATCACCACCATCGATGTCTACACCATCGCAACCACCTTCACCGCAATCACAACAAGCACCTACTTTTCAACCGATTCCACCACAATCCCCTCAACCATTAGTACCACCACCAACACTACCGCCATCTCCACCACCAAAATCTCCAACACCATCTCCATCAATACCATCACCATCCTTTCCTCCGCCACAACCATCACCGCTACCACCATCACCGTCCCCTCTTCCGCCGCCACCACCATCATCATCCCCTCCTCCTCCTCCTCCTCCTCCT